>CM038676.1:44470200-44849467 GCA_021605205.1 Aegilops longissima | reverse complement strand
CACAAGGGGCTCGATCATGGCGAGGGCGATGTGAACCCCACCGGTGAGCACGGAAGTCAAAGACTTTCCCACAAGAAGTCAAAACAGTAAACTTGCTTCACGTGATAGCACGGAAAGCCAACACGGCACTTCGCCAAGACAAGTGTCGGACGATCCACCCAGTGGACCAAGATTGGATGTCAAAACCAATCACTTTCAACCATCTGGATTAGTCGAAGTATCCAGAGCGCAGGATTGACTGCCACGATATCGGATCCCATAATAGGCGGACTGCAATTAACGAGGTTTTGATGGGCGGCGGCGGTGACAAACCTGCTATATCCGGACACAATCCGCAAGTGGGGATAGACCCTATTACAATTGACATAGCCGCACTTCCTTCAAAGGAGTGGCGCCAGGCCCTTACGCCCGGTGCAGTTTCATTATTACTAGAAGTTGTGTTGGGTCACGACAACTTCCGGAGAAAAATGACCTTTCATGTCGCCCCATTTAAAAGTAGCTATCAAGCACCAGGGGGCGTGAAGCTCTCGTGCTTCAATGCAATACCACATTACGCGTCTCTTACGCTTAAAATGCCAGTCCACGTGGAATCATTTCATCATAAGGTGCTGAGACCCGGACACGGCTGGGCGAGTCGGAATAAATAAGCTAGGGCTACCTAGCCACACACCCCTTCACAAGGGTTTGCACATATAAGCCATAATGAGCTAGCATAGGCTCAGCTTTCTTAATCTATATTTCAATTTTATGCACTTTCTCGCATGATTTCTTTTCCAACCAAGTTCTTCTCTTTTTACAGATGAACAGCGTGCACACCCGTCCGAGATCGGCTGCTTGGAGACACAGTAGCGAGCGTGCAGTGAGGACCGTTGCAAGGACTCTTTTCAGACTAAGACCCTCGTAAACCTTTCTTCTTGTCTCTTGTTGCTATAATCCCTGGTTTATCATTATAACCAGAGTGGAGGCTGGCGTTTTGGCATCGGCGCGCGAAAGAACCTACCGTACACAGACACAAGGGGCTTAGGGCTTTGTTTTGCCCACTATTATAAAGACGAACACCTTGGGAGTGTTCGGCGTCTCGAGTTAGGCCTTATATGCATCAGCTCGAATCATGTCTTTGGTCAAATGTTGGGTTTGCCCGGCTCACATGTTTTGCTGCCTTACGTTCCGTATCATCGGCTAACGCGGCTCGGAGAACTCTGCAATTGTGCCCCGATTAATTTGGCGAGCACCTCGATGAAAGCGAAAAGCTGTCATGATACAGCGAGAGACTGGTCAACCACTCGATCGACCTTGGGAATGTTTAGGATTCCTCCGCTTTGTGAAGGGCGTTTCGGCGGGCACATCTGGCGCCCGAATTGGGAGGCGCGGTGCCCCGAGGGCTATGTCGTAGCCCCACCCTCGAACTCCATGGCTAAGTGAAAGTGATAAAGCATTATAGTCCGGTTGCCTCGTTTGCTCGCTACCACCTCCTTTACAAGACCGAGGCGTCGGATTAAGTGTGGCAGCGCTATTTTTGCGAACACCCCGCACCTTGTGCGTGGGGGCTAAACCGACAGCGCCATCTTCGGGTTATACACGCGTATACATGAGCGGCCGCATAGGAGATATTCTATTACTTGAGCGCACAAGTATAAAAGGCGCTTACATCATAAATATCGTTTTACATCATATAAGCGTTCATTCGAAGGTAACATTTTTGAGCATTGTGACTCTATTACGAGCACCACGTAGTACTTCGCCAAAATAGTGCTCGGCGGGTAACGGCTATCATCCGAACCGAAGTCGCAACAGCGGTGGCATCCATCTCTGTCAATGTGTCTTCACGCGGCGGCGCCATCCGCGCACCCTCTATGCAGCCGACCGCTTCATCGCCTTGATATGCGGCACCGCCCCAAGAAATTGCTGCAATAAGCCAAAGTAACTCTTGGTGGGGTCTATCCGGCGGATATGAGTCACTATATCCGTCATAGCAAGCCGGACAACCTATTTAGCTCAGCCCACTCAGCCAGCGATCGGTCGGCGAAGTGAACGCTCCGAATATGGAATTGAGACCAAAACAGCTCTTAGTCTGGTGATCCTTCCGGCGAAAATGCTGCGGCATCCGCCGCTTTCGCTGCTAAGTCCATATAAGGGTCCTCCGGACACCAAAGTTAGCCCAGTGAGCATATTTTGGATCCGTGAACCTTTGGTGCAGCGAAAAAGGCTTGCCAGCCACAATCTCCCGACTGGCGCAGCTCTTCCTTCATAGCCCGCATTGCGGGCGGGCATTCTTAACCGGCGGTGGCCTTCCGCAGGTCTTCTTGCCCCGCTAGGTGATCCTTCCCAAGAGCCTCATTGCGGTCGGTAGCCTCTTTTAACTTCACGGCCATTTCGGCTATCTCTTCCCTGCTCCGGTAGTGTGCGGTCCTTTCGGCCGCTAACTCCTCGGCCGCCCTTGAGGCCGCCGCATTACTCCTTCTGGCCTGCTCCTTGGCTTGAGCAAGTTCGGCCCGAAGACTCTCCACGGCAGCGGCACTATCTGCATTTCACGCACATATTGTAAGGAGTTGGCTTCGGCTCCCTTACCTAGTGACCGTGCAGTAACACTTACCTTGCGACTCATCAAGTCGCCTGTTGATCAGCGTGATGTCGCATCCGCAACATCGAGTTGCCGCTTTAGTTCAGCAACTCCATCGATCCGGCTGGCCCCGGACGACCCGCCACCTGCATCGGCACGGCGGAATTTACACTGCGATTCGATCCTCGACGCGCTGTCGATATCGACAACCTACCGAGTCTCAGGGGATACTATCTATACAGGGCGCATTCTATATGCAAAACTGTTACAAGGTGTGTCATTTTTACGTACCTCAAACCCCGCCAGTAAACTCCTGACGGCATCGTACAACCCGCCTTGGCGAGCGAAATCCTTTCAATCACCATGCTCATCAATGCGTGCTGATCTTACGAGATAGATGCCTTCTCAAGCAGATCCTTTAGCCGTACACCGATTGGCGCCGAACTATCGGCTTTGCCAAACCGGGGTCTCCATCTGTGGCGACACTTCAGGCTCGTCCGCCCTATCCGGCAGCGCCCGGACGGGCGTCTCGCTCTCTATCATCTCGGACGAAGGTCCCCGAAACGAGCTCATCTGCGAAGGGCGGAGATCCGAACTACAAGGTAAAAACTTTAGTTATCCTCGAAAGCACAAATAGGGATGTCCTTATTATAAAACTCCTTTATTTCTACTTACGGCTCGTTGGAGGCTGGCTCATTAAGGGAGATTGTGCGGCCGGGGCCTCCCCGGACGCAGGACCCTCTGGCGAAGATTTCTTCCCCCGTTTAGGGGCTTTTTTCCCCGGGTCCTCGGAGGCAGTCCTCTTCTCCCCTTGGTAGGAGGGATTCTCGATCCCCCCTCGTTCAAGAGCCTCCTTAGGCGAGGTAGTAGCTTTCCTGCTTTCCCCTTCGCCTTCCTCCGAAGGCGCAACCTCAAGCATCCGGACCAGCACGGGATCCGGCGCGGTCTCGGGGAGGGGGGCCGGACACCGTATTAATTTTGCTTCCGCTATCCACTCCTGTGTAGAAGGAGATTGGTCATAAGGCGGATCATCGAAAGGCAAACAAATGGTATGTCCAGGCTTGGAACTACTTACTTGAGTATCCGGGCGATTCCAGCTTAGTCCAGCATCCTCGGTCAATTCCGGACGCACCTCTTGTGATCCGAAGAATAAGTTATACATCTCTGTTGGAAATATGCCCTAGAGGCAATAATAAAAGCATTATTATTATATTTCCTTGTTCATGATAATTGTCTTTTATTCATGCTATAATTTTATTATCCGGAAATCGTAATACATGTGTGAATACATAGACCTGTCGTCCCTAGTGAGCCTCTAGTTGACTAGTTCGTTGGTCAATAGATAGTCATGGTTTCCTGGCTATGGACATTAGATGTCATTGACAAGCGGGATCACGTCATTAGGAGAATGACGTGATGGACAAGACCAATCCTAAGCATAGCACAAGATCGTGTAGTTCGTTTTGCTAGAGCTTTTCTATGTCAAGTATCTCTTCCTTAGACCATGAGATCGTGTAACTCCGGATACCGTAAGAGTGCTTTGGGTGTACCAAATGTCACAACGTAACGGGTGACTATAAAGGTGCACTACAGGTATCTCCGAAAGTGTCATTGGGTTGACACGGATCGAGGCTGGATTTGTCACTCCGTGTTACGGAGAGGTATCACTTGGGCCCACTTCGGTAGTGCATCATCATAATGAGCTCAAAGTGACCAAGTGTCAGTCACGGGATCATGCATTCTGATGCGAGTAAAGTGACTTGCGATGCGAGACTGAGCGAGGTATTGGGATACCGACGATCGAGTCTCGGGCAAATAACATACCGTCGACAAAGGGAATAGTATACGGGATTGCTTGAATCCTCGACATCGTGGTTCATCCGATGACATCATCGAGGAGCATGTAGGAGCCAACATGGGTATCCAGATCCGCTGTTGGTTATTGACTGAGCGTCTCGGTCATGTCGCATGTCTCCCGAACCCGTAGGGTCTACACATAAGGTTCGGTGGCGCTAGGGTTATTAGGAAGACTTGTATGTGATTACGAATGTTGTTGAGTCCGGATGAGATCCCGGACGTCACGAGGAGTTCGGAAGGGTCGGGAGGTAAAGATTTATATATGGGAAGTTGTCAAGCGGACACCGAAAGTTTGAGGGCGTGCGGTATTATCTTGGGGCCACCGGAAGGGTTCGAGGTCCACCGGAGGGCCACCCCTCCGGGGGCCACTGGGCTGCGTGGGGAAGGAGCCAGCCTGGTGGGCTGGGCGCCCCCCCTTTGGGCCCTTGCGCCTAGGGTTTGGGGAACCCTAGAAGGGCGCCCCTTGCTTAGGGGCAAGCCACCTCCCCCGCCGCCCCCCTCTAGATTCCCATCTAGAGGGGCCGGCCCCCTTGCCCCTTTCCCCTATAAATAGAGGGGTGAGGGGAAGGCAGCCGCACCAAAGCCAAGGCGCAGCCCCTCCCCTCCCCAACACCTCTCCTCCTCCGTTGTGTGCTTGGCGAAGCCTGGCCGAGATCTTGCTTCTCCACCATCATCACGCCGTCGTGCTGCCGGTGGAGCTGTCTTCCTCAACCTCTCCTTCCTCCTTGCTGGATCAAGGCGGAGGAGACGTTGCCCGTCTGCATCGTGTGTGTTGAGCGCGAGGTGCTGTCCGTTCAGCACTTGGTCATCGGTGATCTGAATCACGTCGAGTACGACTCCATCATCACCGCTCCCTCGAACGCTTCCGCACGCGATCTACAAGTGGTATGTAGATGCAATCACTCTCCCATGACTCGTTGCTAGATGAACTCATAGATGGATCTTGGTGAAACCGTAGGAAAATTTTAATTTTCTGCAACGTTCCCCAACAGTGGCATCATGAGCCAGGTTTATGCGTAGTTCTCTATTGCACGAGTAGAACACAATTTAGTTGTGGGCGTAGATCTTGTCAACTTGCTTGCCGCTACTAGTCTTATCTTGCTTCAGCGGTATTGTGGGATGAAGCGGCCCGGACCAACCTTACACGAACGCTTCGTGAGACCGGTTCCACCAACTAACATGCACTAGTTGCATAAGGTGGCTGGCGGTGTCTGTCTCTCCACTTTAGTTGAAGTGGATTCGATGAAAAGGGTCCTTATGAAGGGTAAATAGAAGTTGACAAAATCACGTTGTGGTTATTAAGTAGGTAAGAAAACGTTCTTGCTAGAACCCAATTGCAGCCACGTAAAAGATGCAACAACAATTAGAGGACGTCTAACTTGTTTTTGCAGCAATTGTCATGTGATGTGATATGGCCAAGTTGTGATGAATGATGAATGACATATTGTGATGTATGAGATCATGTTCTGGTAATAGGAATCACGACTTGCATGTCGATGAGTATGACAACCGGCAGGAGCCATAGGAGTTGTCTTTATTTTTGTATGACCTGCGTGTCATTGAAGAACACCATGTGAACTACTTTACTTTATTGCTAAACGCGTTAGTCATAGAAGTAGAAGTAGTCGTTGGCGTGACAACTTCATGAAGACACGATGATGGAGATCATGATGATGGAGATCATGGTGTCATGCGGTGACAAGATGATCATGGAGCCCGAAGATGAAGATCAAAGGAGCTATATGATATTGGCCATATCATGTCACTACTTTATATAATTGCATGTGATGTTTATTATGTTTTATGCATCTTGTTTACTTAGAACGACGGTAGTAAATAAGATGATCCTTACAACAATTTCAAGAAGTGTTCTCCCTAACGTGCACCGTTGCTAAAGTTAAATCGTTTGAAGCACCACGTGATGATCGGGTGTGATAGATCCTTACGTTCACATACAGCGGGTGTAAGACAGTTTTACATGCAAAACACTTAGGGTTAACTTGCGAGCCTAGCATGTACAGACATGGCCTCGGAACACGGAGACCGAAAGGTCGAACACGAGTCGTATAGAAGATCGATCAACATGAGAATGTTCACCGGCGATGACTAGCCGTCTCACGTGATGATCGGACACGGCCTAGTCGACTCGGATCGTGTAACACTTAGATGACTAGAGGGATGTCAAATCTGAGTGGGAGTTCATTCAATAATTTGATTAAGATGAACTTAATTATCATGAACTTAGTCTAAAACTTTTGCAAAATATGTCTTGTAGATCAAATGGCCAACGCTCATGTCAACATGAACTTCAACGCGTTCCTAGAAAACCAAGCTGAAAGATGATGGCAGCAACTATACGGACTGGGTCCGGAACACGAGATCATCCTCATAGCTGCCAAGAAGGCATATGTCCTAGAAGCACCGTTAGGTGACCCACCTGCTCTCCCAGGACTGCAAGACGATTTGAACGTTTGGCAGACACGTACTGATGATTACTCCCTCGTTCAGTGCGGCATGCTTTACAGCTTAGAACCGGGGCTCCAAAAGCATTTTGAGCGACACGGAGCATATGAGATGTTCGAAGAGCTGAAACTAGTTTTCCAAGCTCATGCCCGGGTCGAGAGATATGAAGTCTCCGACAAGTTCTATAGTTGTAAGACGGAGGAATACAGTTCTGTCAGTGAGCACATACTCAAAATGTCTGGGTTGCACAGCCGCCTGTCCCAGCTAGAAATTAACCTCCCGGACGAGGCGGTCATTGACAGAATCCTTCAGTCGCTCCCACCAAGCTACAAGAGCTTCGTGATGAACTACAATATGCAGGGGATGGTGAAGACCATTCTGAAGTATTTTCAATCTGAAGTCAGTGAGAGGTTGAAATCAAGAAAGAACATCAAGTGTTGATGGTCAATAAGACCACTAAGTTCAAGAAGGGCAAGGGTAAGAAGAACTTCAAGAAGGACGGCAAAGATGTTGCCGCGCCGTAAGCCAGCTTGCCGGAAGAAGTCAAAGAATGGACCCAAGCACGAGGCTGAGTGCTTTTATTGCAAGGGAAGGGTCCTTTGAAGCGGAACTGCCCCAAATACTTAGCGGATAAGAAGGTCGGCAACACCAAAGGTATATTTGATATACATGTAATTGATGTGTACCTTACCGATTACTCGTAGTAACTCACGGGTATTTGATACGGTGTCGTTGCTCATATTTGTAACTCACAGCAGGAGCTGCGGAATAAGCGGAGATGGCGAAGGGCGAGGTGACGATCTTGGCGTCGGGAATGGTTCAGTCGATGTGATCGCCGTCGACACGCTGCCTCTACATTTACCTCACGGGATTAGTTTTGAACCTTAATAATTGTTATTTGGTGCCAAGTTTGAGCATGAACATTGTATCGGATCTCGTTTGATCGAGATGGCTACTCATTTAAATCCGAGAATAATGGTTGTTCTATTTATATGAGAGATATGTTTTATGGTCATGCTCCAATGGTCAATGGTTTATTCTTAATGAATCTCGAGCGTAGTATTACACATATTCATAGCGTGAATACCAAAAGATGTAAAGTTGATAACGATAGTCCCACATACTTGTGGCACTGCCGCCTTGGTCACATTGGTGTCAAGCGCATGAAGAAGCTCCATGATGATGGACTTTTAGAGTCTCTCGATTATGAATCATTTGACACATGCGAACCATGCCTCATGGGCAAAATGACCAAGACTCCGTTCTCCGGAACAATGGACCGAGCAACCAACTTGTTGGAAATCATACATACCGATGTGTGCAGTCCAATGAGTGTTGAGGCTCGCGGAGGATATCATTATGTTCTCACTCTCACGGATGACTTGAGTAGATATGGGTATGTCTACTTGATGAAACACAAGTCTGAGACCTTTGAAAAGTTCAAGGAATTTCAGAATGAAGTAGAGAATCAACGTGACCGAAAGATAAAATTCTTACGATCGGATCGTGGAGGAGAATATTTAAGTCACGAATTTGGTATACACTTAAGAAAATGTGGAATCGTTTCACAACTCACGCCGCTGGAACACCTCAACGTAACGGTGTGTCCGAGCGTCGTGTCGCACTCTATTAGATATGGTGCGATCTATGATGTCTCTTACCGATTTACCGCTATCATTTTGGGGATACGCTCTAGAGACAGCTACATTCACTTTAAATAGGGCACCGTCTAAATCCGTTGAGGCGACACCGTATGAATTATGGTTTGGGAAGAAACCTAAGCTATCGTTTCTAAAAGTTTGGGGATGCGATGCTTATGTCAAGAAACTTCAACCTGAAAAGCTCGAACCCAAGTCGGAAAATGCGTCTTCATAGGATACCCTAAGGAAACCATTGGGTATACCTTCTACTTAAGATCCGAGGGCAAGATCTTTGTTGCCAAGAACGGATCCTCTACGGAAAAAGTTTCTCCGAAAGAAGTAAGTGGGAGGAAAGTAGAACTCGATGAAGTACTACCTCTTGAAAGGAAAGTAGTGCAGCTCAGGAAAATGTTCTGTGATGCCTACACCAACGAAGAGGAAAATAATGATGATGATCAAGGTACTTGGATCAAGTTGCTCTTGAACCGTGAGTCCACAAGGACACGTTCCGCACTGCAGTGGTACGGCAACCCTGTCACGGAAATCATGTTGTTAGACAACGGTGAACCTTGAACTATGAAGAAGTGATGGCGGGCCAGATTCCAACAAATGGCTTGAAGCCATGAAATCCGAGATAGAATCCATGTATGAAAACAAAGTATGGACTTTGGTGACTTGCCGATGATCGTGACGATAGAAAAAAAATGGATCTTTAAGAAGAAGGCGGACGCGGATGGTAATGTCACCATCTATAAAGCTCTACTTGTCGCTAAGGGTTATCGGCAAGTTCAAGGGATTGACTACGATGAGACTTTCTCTCCGTGGCGAAGCTTAAGTCCGTCCGAATCATGTTAGCAATTGCGCATACTATGATTATGAGATATGGCGATGGGCGTCAAAACGGCATTCCTTAACGGCATCTTAAGGAAGAACTGTATATGATGCAGCGGAGGGTTTTGTCGATCCTAAGAATGCTAACAAAGTATGCAAGCTCCAGCGATCCATTTATGGGCTGGTGCAAGCATCTCGGAGTTGGAACATTCGCTTTGATGAAATGATCAAAGCGTTTGGGTTTATCTTGAGACTTATGGAGAAGCCTGCGTTTACAAGAAAGTGAGTGGGAGCTCAGTAGCATTTCTCATATTATATGTAGATGACATACTTTTGATGGGAAATGATATAGAATTCTTGGACATCATTAAGGCCTACTTGAATAAGTGTTTTTCAATGAAGGACCTTGGAGAAGCTGCTTATATATTAGGCATCAAGATCTATAGAGATAGATCGAGGCGCCTCATAGGTCTTTCACAAAGCACATACCTTGATAAGATTTTGAAGAAGTTCAAAATGGATCAGTCAAGAAAGGGTTCTTGCACTGTACTACAAGGTGTGAGATTGAGCTCAGCTCAATGCCCGACCACGACAAAAGATAAAGAAGATATGAGCGTCATCCCTATGCCTCGTCCATAGGATCTATTATGTATGCCATGCTGTGTACGGACCTGATGTAAACCTTGCCGTAAGTTTGGTAGGAAGGTACCAAAGTAATCCCGACAAGGAACACTGGACAGCGGTCAAGAATATCCTAAAGTACACGAAAAGGACAAAGGACATGTTTCTCGTTTATGGAGGTGACGAAGAGCTCGTCAGTAAAGGGTTACGTCGGCGCTAAGCTTCGACAAAGATCTGGATGACTCTAAGTCACAAACCGGATCGTGTATATGTTGAATGGTGGAGCGATGGCTGGTGCAGCTGCAAGCGAGCGTCGTGGCGGGATCTACATGTGAAGCGGAGTACATGGCAGCCTCGGAGGCAGCGCATGAAGCAATTTGGGTGAAGGAGTTCATCACCGACCTAGGAGTCATACCCAATGCGTCGGGGCCGATCAAACTCTTCTATGACAACACCGGAGCTATTGCACTTGCCAAGGAGCCCAGGTTTCACAAGAAGACCAGGCACATCAAGCGTCGCTTCAACTCCATCCGTGAAAATGTTCAAGATGGAGACATAGAAATTTGTAAAGTGCATACGGATCTGAATGTCGCAGATCCGTTGACTAAACCTCTTCCGCGGGCAAAACATGATCAACACCAGAACTCTATGGGTGTTCGATTCATCACAATGTAACTAGATTATTGAATCTAGTGCAAGTGGGAGACTATTGGAAATATGCCCTAGAGGCAATAATAAAAGCATTATTATTATATTTCCTTGTTCATGATAATTGTCTTTTATTCATGCTATAATTGTATTATCCGGAAATCGTAATACATGTGTGAATACATAGACCACAATACGTCCCTAGTGAGCCTCTAGTTGACTAGTTCGTTGGTCAATAGATAGTCATGGTTTCTGACTATGGACATTAGATGTCATTGACAGCGGGATCACGTCATTAGGAGAATGACGTGATGGACAAGACCCAATCCTAAGCATAGCACAAGATCGTGTAGTTCGTTTTGCTAGAGCTTTTCTATGTCAAGTATCTCTTCCTTAGACCATGAGATCGTGTAACTCCGGATACCATAAGAGTGCTTTGGGTGTACCAAGCGTCCTGGCGTAATCGGGTGACTATAAAGGTGCACTACAGGTATCTCCGAAAGTGTCTGCTTGGGTTGACACGGATCGAGGCTGGGATTTGTCACTCCGTGTTACGGAGAGGTATCACCGGGCCCACTCGGTAGTGCATCATCATAATGAGCTCAAAGTGACCAAGTGTCAGTCACGGGATCATGCATTCTGATGCAGTAAAGTGGCTTGCGATAACGAGACTGAGCGAGGTATTGGGATTCCGCGATCGAGTCTCGGGCAAGTAACATACCGTCGACAAAGGGAATAGTATCTGGGGTTGCTTGAATCCTCGACATCGTGGTTCATCCGATGACATCATCGAGGAGCATGTAGAGCCAACATGGGTATCCAGATCCGCTGTTGGTTATTGACCGAGAGCATCTCGGTCATGTCGCATGTCTCCCAAACCCATAGGGTCTACACACTTAATGTTCGGTGGCGCTAGGGTTATTAGGAAGACTTGTATGTTATTACGAATGTTGTTGAGTCCGGATGATATCCGGACGTCACGAGGAGTTCGGAAGGGTCGGAGGTAAAGATTTATATATGGGAAGTTGTCAAGCGGACACCGGAAAGTTTGAGGGCATACGGTATTGTCTGGGGCCACGGAAGGGTTCCGGAGGTCCACCGGGAGGGGCCACCCCTCCCGGGGGGCCACTTGGGCTGCGTGGGGGAAGGAGCCAGCCCCTGTTGGGCTGGGCGCACCCCCCCCCCTTTGGGCCCTTGCGCCTAGGGTTTGGGGGAACCCTAGAAGGGGGCGCCCCCCTTGCTTGGGGGGCAAGCCACCCCTCCCTGGCCGCCGCCCCCCTCTAGATTCCCATCTAGAGGTGCCGGCCCCCTTGCCCCTTTCCCCTATAAATAGAGGGGTGAGGGGAGGGCAGCCGCACCAAAGCCAAGGCGCAGCCCCTCCCCTCCCCAACACCTCTCCTCCTCCGTTGTGTGCTCGGCGAAGCCCTGTCGGAGTACTGCTTCTCCACCATCATCACGCCGTCGTGCTGCCGGTGGAGCTGTCTTCCTCAACCTCTCCTTCCTCCTTGCTGGATCAAGACGGAGGAGACGTTGCCCGTACCGTACGTGTGTTGAACGCGGAGGTGTTGTCCGTTCAGCACTTGGTCATCAGTGATCTGAATCACGTCGAGTACGACTCCATCATCACCGCTCCCTCGAACGCTTCCGCACGCGATCTACAAGTGGTATGTAGATGCAATCACTCTCCCATGACTCATTTCTAGATGAACTCATAGATGGATCTTGGTGAAACCGTAGGAAAATTTTAATTTTCTGCAACGTTCCCCAACAATCTCCAGGGGTGTCATACCCATGAAGTGTTGAAGAATCTGTGGGCCCTCGGTTGAACTCCCATAGCGGAGAGGACGGGCGTTTGCGGGGCAGGGCGCCTAATTAGCATAACCTGCATCACCACCACCATATCGATCTCCCTCGTTAGGAGATCTCGAATCCGCCCCGCAGTAGGGGCATGTCCTTTGACGGCCCCAGTTGAGCCCTTGGTTGACCCACGACATCAACCGTCGTGGAGGTCCCGGCGGAATAAGGCGGCGGCTTTTGTCTGCGCCCCTCGGAACAGTAATATAGAACCACTCTTGTTGCCACAGGCCGAGCTCCTCTTGGAAGGAGCCAGCGGGCCACGGGCATCGGCCCTCCTACTTATGGCCGCCCGCCACACTCAACTTGCGCCCCATCATCTTGGCGCCACATTGAAGGTCTTCACCACAGGCGAAGTGAGGGGTGACGCGGAGGAAGGCTTCACAGATGACAATAAATGCGGAGATATGGAGGATGGACTCGGAGCCAAATCGTGGAATTCCAACCCATAGTAAAACATGAGCCCTCTCACAAAAGGATCCGTCGGAAGCCTAAACCTCGGCGGAGGTGGGATCTGGCGACATACTCGCCGGGCTCGGGGTGGGAATGGCCTGCCCTTGGCAGCAACCTGTCTGAAATCTCGTAAGACAGGTACTTGGCCTCCCGCAGCTTTAGCACGTCCTCCTCCGTGACGGAGGAGGGCATCCACCGGCCCTGGATGTCGGAACCGGACATCGTTGAAGGTCCAAAGCGCTCGAATCTGGAACTCTAGGTGCTGGAACTTGGAGCGTGGAAAGGATTCGATGGAAGATTGAAGAAAAAGAAACGAGCCTTGGTCCCGTTATAAAGAGGGAGAATACCAAGAGCCGTCTCGTGACCGTTTGGGACTCGTCTTGATAGAGGGGGTGGCGAACGGCACAGTTAAATTACCCACGTCCGTATTAATGAGAATCCCGGATTAAGGGAAACACGATCTACTCGACAAAGGCGTGCCAAGGAAACTGCCTCGCTAAATGCGCTAAGGTGGTAAAGTAAAAACAATTCAAGTAATGGCTTGGTAGTGGTGTGGCGTCATGCCACAAAAAGCGTCGCAGATCGAACTCGTGTATATATTATTATTCTCTCTACGGTGGAATGTGGAATTTATTTTGCGAGCGGACACTATCCTGGTGTTCACAATCTTCTATCATTTGGAGGAGGAACCCGCCTTGCAATGCCAAGCAATATACCGCCGGACTTATCGTCATTGAAGCCTGGTTCAGGGGCTCTTGAGGAATCCGGATTAGGGGTGTCCGGATTGCGGACTACCATCATCGGCCAAACTATCATCGGCGGACTATCATCATCAACGGACTCCAAGACTATGATGATACAAGATTGAAGACTTCACCCGTGTCGGATGGGACTTTCCTTGGCGTGGAAGGAAAGCTTGGCGTCTGGATATGTAGATCTCCTACCATTGTAACCAACTCTATGTAACCCTAGCCCTCTCCGGTGTCTATATAAACCGGATGTCTTTAGTCCGTAGGACTAGAATCACAACAACCCTTACAATCATACCATAGGCTAGCTTATAGGGTTTAGCCTCCTTGATCTCGTGGTAGATCCACTCTTGTAAACATCCACAATATCAATATCAATCAAGCAGGGCGTGGGTTTTACCTCCATCAAGAGGGCCGAACACAGGTAAACATCGTGTCCCTTGTCTCCTGTTACCATCCGCCTAGACGCACAGTTCGGGACCCCCTACCCGAGATCCGCCGGTTTTGACACCGACACTTCCGCTTAGCGATCTTCAAGGGTATGAAGATGCACTCCCTCTCTCTCTCTCTCGTTGCTATAATCTCCATAAATTGATCCTGGTGATGCATAGAAAATTTTGAATTTCTGCTACGTTCCCCAACAGTGGCATCATGAGCTAGGTCTATTGCGTAGATTCTATGCACGAGTAGAACACAAGCAGTTGTGGGCGTTGGTTTTGTTCAATATGCTTACCGTTACTATTCCTATCTTGTTTCGACGGTATTGTGGGATGAAGCGGCCCGTACCGACCTTACACGTACACTTACGTGAGACAGGTTCCACCGATGACATGCACTTGTTGCATAAGGTGGCTAGCGGTGCCGATCTCTCCACTTTAGTCGGATCGGATTCGATGAAAAGGACCTTATGAAGGGTAAATAGCAATTGGCATATCACGTTGTGGTTTTGGCGTAGGTAAGAAATGTTCTTGCTAGAAACCTATAGCAGCCACGTAAAAACTTGCAACAACAATTAGAGGACGTCTAACTTATTTTTGCAGCATATGCCGTGTGATGTGATATGGACAAGAAGGATGTGATGAATGAAATATATGTGATGTATGAGATTGATCATATTCTTGTAACAGGAATCACGACTTGCATGTCGATGAGTATGACAACCGGCAGGAGCCATAGGAGTTATCTTTAATTATTGTATGACCTGCGTGTCACTGAATAACGCCATGTAATTACTTTACTTCATTGCTAAACTGTTAGCTATAGTAGTAGAAGTAATCAGTTGGCGAGACAACTTCATGGAGACACGATGATGGAGATCATAATGATGGAGATCATGGTGTCATGCCGGTGACGATGATGATCATGTCGCCCCAAAGATGGAGATCAAAAGGAGCAAAATGATATTGGCCGTATCATGTCACTATTTGATTGCATGTGATGTTTATCATGTTTTACATCTTATTTGCTTAGAACGACAGTAGCTTAAATAAGATGATCCTATAATAATTTCAAGAAAGTGTTCCCCTAACGTGCACCGTTATGAAGGTTCGTTGTTTCTAAGCACCACGTGATGATCGGGTGTGATAGATTCTAACGTTCGAATACAACGGGTCTAAGCCAGATTTACACACGCATTACACTTAGGTTGACTTGACGAGCCTAGCATGTACAGACATGGCCTCGGAACACGGAAGACCGAAAGGTCGAACATGAGTCGTATAGAAGATACGATCAACATGAAGATGTTCACCGACGATGACTAGTCCATCTCACGTGATGATCGGACACGGCCTAGTTGACTCGGATCATGTATCACTTAGATGACTAGAGGGATGTCTATCTGAGTGGGAGTTCATTAAATAATTTGATTAGATGAACTTAATTATCATGAACATAGTCAAAAGGTCTTTGCAAATTATGTCGTAGCTTACGCTTTAGTTCTATTGTTTTAGATATGTTCCTAGAGAAAATTTAATTGAAAGTTGATAGTAGCAATTATGCGGACTGGGTCCGTATTCTGAGGATTGTCCTCATTACTGCACAGAAGGCTTAAGTCCTTAATGCACCGCTCGGTGTGCTGAACCTCGAGCGTCGTTTGTGGATGTTGCGAACATCTGACATACACGTTTTGATGACTATGTGATAGTTCAGTGCGTAATGTTAAACGGTTTAGAATTGGGGCACCGAAGATATTTTTGAGACGTCGTAGAACATACGAGATGTTCCAAGAGCTGAAATTGGGATTTCAGGCTCGTGCCCACGTCAAGAGGTGTAAGACCTCCGACAAGTTTCTTAGCCTGCAAACTAAGGGAGAAAAGCTCAATCATTGAGCATGTGCTCAGATTATCTGAGTACTACAATCACTTGAATCGAGTGGGACTTAATCTTCCAGATGAGATAGTGATGGTTCTCCATAGTCACTGCCACCAAGCTATTAGAGCTTCGTGATGAACTATAACATATCAAGGATAGACATGATGATCCTTGATCAATTCACGATGTTTGACACCGCGAAAGTAGAAATTGAGTAGGAGCATCAATTGTTGATGGTTAGTAAAACCACTAGTTTCAAGAAGGGCAAGGGCAAGAAGGGATACTTCATGAAATGACAAATCAGTTGCTGCTCTAGTGAAGAAACCCAAGGTTGAACTCAAAACCCAAGACTTAGTGCTTCTGTAATGAGGGGAACGGGCACTGAAGCAGAACCACCCTAGATACTTGGTAGATGAGAAGGTTGGCAAGGTCGACAGAAGTATATTGGATATATATTATATTAATGTGTACTTTACTAGTACTCCTAGTAGCACCAGGGTATTATATACCGGTTCGGTTGCTAAGTGTTAGTAACTCAAAATAAAAAGCTATGGAATAAATGGAGACTGGCTAAAGGTGAGATGACGATATTTCTTGGAAGTGTTTCCAAGGTTGATGTGATCAAGCATCGCATGCTCCCTCTACCATCGAGATTGGTGTTAAACCTAAATAATTGTTATTTGGTGTTTGCATTGAGCATAGACATGATTTGATTATGTTTATCATGTCTGATTATTCATTTAAGGAGAATAATGGTTACTCTGTTTATTTGAATAATACCTTCAATGGTCTTGCACCTAAAATGAATGGTTTATTGAATCTCGATCGTAGTGATACACATGTTCATGCCAAAAGATATAAGATAGTAATGATAGTACCACATACTTGTGGCACTGCCATTTGAGTCATATTGGTACAAAACGCATGAAGAAGCTCCATGTTGATGGATCTTTGGACACACTCGTTTTTGAAAAGATTAAGAGATGCGAACCATGTCTATTGGTAGATATGCATGAAGAAACTCCATACAGATGGATCGTTTGGACTCACTTGATTTTGAATCACTTGAGACATGCAAATCATACCACATGGGCAATATGACCGAAAGGCCTCGTTTTCAGTAAGATGGAACAAGAAAGCAACTTGTTGGAAGTAATACATTTTGATGTGTGCAGTCCAATGAGTGCTGAGGCACACAGTGGATATCGTTATGCTCTTACTTCACAGATGATTTGAGTAGATTCTGAGTATATTTACTTGATGAAACACGAGTCTGAATTATTGAAAGGTTCAAGTAATTTCAGAGTGAAGTTGAAGATCGTCGTGACAAGAGGATAAGATGTCTATGATATGATCATAGAGATGAATACCTGAGTTACGATTTTGGCACACAATTAAGACATTGTGGAAATTGTTTCACAACTAATACCGCCTGGAACACCATAGTGTGATGGTGTGTCCGAACGTCATAACTACACCATATTGGATATGGTGCATACCATGATGTCTCTTATCGAATTACCACTATCGTTTACGGGTTAGGCATTAGAGACAACCGCATTCACTTTAAATAGGGCACCATGCAATTCCGTTGAGACGACACCGTATGAACTATGGTTTAGAGAAACCTAAGTTGTCGTTTCTTAAAAGTTTGGGGCTGCGACGCTTATGTGAAAAAGTTTCAGGCTGATAAGCTCAAACCCAAAGCGGATAAATGCATCTTCATAGGACACCCGAAACAGTTGGGTATACCTCCTATTTCAGATCCGGAAGCAAAGTGATTATTTCTAGAACCGGGTCCTTTCTTGAGGAAAAGTTTCTCTCGAAAGAATTGAGTGGGAGGATGGTGGGGACTTGATGAGGTTATTGAACCGTCACTTCAACTAGTGTGTAGCATGACACATGAAGTTGTTCCTGTGGCACCTACACCAATTGAAGTGGAAGCTGATGATATTGATCATGAAACTTCGGATCAAGTCACTACCAAACCTCGTAGGTTGACAAGGATGCGTACTACTTCAGAGTGGTACTTAATCCTGTCTTGGAGGTCATGTTGCTAGACAACAATGAACCTACGAGCTATGGAGAAGCGATGGTGGGCCTGGATTCTGACGAATGGCTCGAGGCCATAAAATCCGAGAGAGGATCCATGTATGAAAACAAAGTATAGACTTTGGAAGAACTACTTAATGGTCCTAAGGCTGTTGGGTACATATGGATTTTAAAAGGAAGACGGACAATGATGGTAAGTGTCACCATTTAGAAAGCTCGACTTGTCGCTATAATGTTTTCTGACAAGTTCAAGAAGTTGACTACGATGAGACTTTCTCACTCATAGCAATGCTAAGAGTCTGTTGGAATTATATTAGCAGTTACTGCATTATTTATGAAATCTTGTAGATAGGATGTCAAAACATTATTTCCTCGACAGTTTTCTTGAGGAAAGGTTGTACGTGATACAACCAGAAGGTTTTGTCAATCCTAAAAGATGCTAACAACTATGCAAAGCTCCAACAATCTTTCTAAGGACTAGAGTAAGCATCTCGGAGTTGGAATATACACTTTGATGAGATGATCAAAGATTTTTGGTTTATACAAAGTTTATGAGAAACTTGTATTTCCAAAGAAGTGAGTGGGAGCACTATAGAATTTATGTATATGTTGTTGACATATTGTTGATCAGAAATGATGTAGAGTTTCTAGAAAGCATATAGGGTTATTTGAAAAGTGTTTTTAATGGAAAACTTGGATTAAGCTACTTGAACATTGAGCATCAAGATCTATAAGGTTAGATAAAAAATGCTTAATAGTACTTTCAAATGAATACATACCGTGACAAGATTTTGAAAGAGTTCAAACAAATCAGCAAAGAAGGAGTTCTTGGCTGTGTTATAAGGTGTGAGCATTGAGTAAGACTCAAGATCTGACAACGGCAGAAGAGAGAGAGAAAGGACAAAGGTCGTCCCCTATGCTTCAGACGTAGGCTCTACAGTATGTTATGTTGTGTACCGCACCTGAAGTGTGCCTTGCTAAGAAGTCAATCAAGGGGTACAAGAGTAATCCAGGAATGGATCACATGACAGCGGTCAAACTTATCCTTAGTAACTAGTGGACTAAGGAATTTTCTCAATTATGGAGGTGGTAAAAGAGTTCGTCGTAAAGGGTTACGTCGATGCAAACTTTGACACTAATCCGGATGACTTTGAGTAGTAAAAAGGATTCGTATAGTAGAGCAATTACTTGGAATAGCTCCAAGTAGCGCCTGGTAACTGTATCTACAAGATGACATAGATATTTGTAAAGCACACACGGATCTGAAAGGTTCAGACCCATTGACTAATAAACCTCTCTGACAAGCGAGATATGATCAAACCCAATGGGTGTTGGATTCATTACAGTCACATAGTGATGTGAACTAGATTATTGACTCTAGTGCAAGTGGGAGACTGTTGGAAATATGCCCTAGAGGCAATAATAAAATGGTTATTACTATATTTCCTTGTTCATGATAATTGTCTATTGTTCATGCTATAATTGTATTAACTGGAAACCATAATACATGTGTGAATACATAGACCACAACATGTCCCTAGTGAGCCTCTAGTTGACTAGCTCGTTGATTAATAGATGGTTATGGTTTCCTGACCATGGACATAGGATGTCATTGATAACGGGATCACATCATTAGGAGAATGATGTGATGGACAAGACCCAATCCTAAGCATAGCAAAAGATCGTGTAGTTCGTTTGCTAAAGCTTTTCTAATGTCAAGTATCATTTCCTTAGACCATGAGATTGTGCAACTCCCGGATACCGTAGGAATGCTTTGGGTGTGCCAAGCGTCACAACGCAATGGCGGGTGGCTATAAAGGTGCACTCTGGGTATCTCCGAAAGTGTCTCATTGGGTTGGCACGAATCGAGGCTGGGATTTGTCACTCCGTGTGACGGAGAGGTATCTCTGGGCCCACTCGACAATGCATCATCATAATGAGCTCAATGTGATTAAGTAGTTAGTCACGGGATCATGCATTATGGAGCAGTAAAGTGACTTGCGATAACGAGATTGAACGAGGTATTGGGGTACCGACGATCGAATCTCGGGCAAGTAACATACCGATTGACAAAGGGAATTGCATACGGGATTGCTTGAATCCCCGACATCATGGTTCATCCGATGAGATCATCGTGGAACATGTGGGAGCCGACATGGGTATCCAGATCCCGCTATTGGTTATTGGCGGAGAGATGTCTCGGTCATATGCATGATTCCCGAACCCGTAGGGTCTACACACTTAAGGTTCGGTGATGCTAGAGTTGTTATGGGAAATAGTATGTGGTTACCGAAGGTAGTTCGGAGTCCCGGATGTCATCCCGGACGTCACGAGGAGTTCCGGAATGGTCCAGCGGTGAAGATCGATATATTGGACAAAGGGTATTGGAGTCCGGAAGTGTTCCGGGGGTACCAGGCTATGGCCAGCATGACCAAAAGGTGTTTCGGGAGCCCCGGCAAGTGTTGGAGGGCCTCGTGGGCCAAAGGGGAAGGGGCAAACCAGCCCACTAAGGGCTGGTGCGCCCCCCACACCCTTTCCCATGTTACTTGGGGAGGTGGGGCGCCTCCACCTGGCTTGGGAGGCAAGCCTCCACCTGCTTGGCTTGGGGGGCAAGTCTCCCTAGAATTTTCCCTAGGGAGATCCAATCTGCTTGGTCGCCGGCCCCTAGGGGATACCCTAGGGCGCCTCCCCCTCTCCCCTTGCCCCTATATATAGTGGAGGGGTGGGAGGGCAGCTGCACCTCTTCCCTGGCGCAGCCCCTCCCTCCTCCAACACCTCCTTCTCCTCCATAGTGCTTGGCGAAGCCCTGCAGGAGAACCACAAGCTCCACCACCACGTCGTCGTGCTGCCGGAGCTCTCCCTCAACTTCTCCTCTCCCCTTGCTGGATCAAGAAGGAGGAGACGTCCCCGGGCTGTACGGGTGTTGAACGCGGAGGCGCCGTCCGTTCGGCGCTAGATCGGATCTTCCGCGATTTGAATCGCCGCGAGTACGACTCCATCAACCGCATTCTTGTAACGCTTCCGCTTAGCGATCTTCAAGGGTATGAAGATGCACTCCTCTCTCTCTCTCTCTCTCTCTCTCTCTCTCTCTCTCTCTCTCTCTCGCTCTCTCTCTCCCTCTTGTTGCTAGAATCTCCATAGATTGATCTTGGTGATGCGTAGAAAATTTTGAATTTATGCTATGTTCCCCAACATGATGCCACTGACCGGAGTAGACTTCTAGGTGCCTCGTCGGCGTTGCATTGAAGCAGAGCAGCACGCCTGCTCGTGCGATCACGTCGCTATGACTGGCATTAGTGTCGTCGAGTCACGTCCTGTAGCACCCTGGCCCGCATGAATGTGTGACAATCATGTCGCATAGAGAGGGTTCTGGTGAGATGTGGCGGTCTTGCATGTACGTGGCGGATGTCCGAACTCCCGTAGACCTCCGACTGATTTGTGTATGGGTTCATAATGGTTGCACCGAGCTAGTGTATCCCCTCTAGTTGTGAGATGATCCTATGGAGTACGAGCCACTCGTGTTGGGTCGGTAAAAATATCCCCTGTAATGTGTCACACAAATCAATAATTAGAAGACTTGACAAAGATTTTTTTTAGTGAGCTAAGCTTTAGAGATTCGAATAGAAACCGTTTTTATTCAAATCCTTAAATATGAGGAGTCCAAATTTAGTGAGCTAAGTGTCGGGGGATGAACCCAGGCAGGCAACGAAACCCGGATCCTTTTCAAAAGCATCAGGGTCGGCATCGCCCCTCAATCCGGCTCGTACTTGGCGAGTTCCGCAACCCGGCCAAGTTCCTAAACCTGGCCAAGACCGCCACACGGCCAGGACTGCTGGCGCACACCGTCCGGTCCTAGCAAATCAAGACTTCACCAACAAGCAAGCACCAGCATGGCGCACCCCTCAACCCGGCCGCAGGTCAGCTCCCGTCCCGTCCAAGGAGTACGACGGAGCAAGTTCCCATGAAGAGATGAGCGAGGCAACAGTTTCCCACTAACCCCGCTGACCAGAGCGAGCGTGGCAACAGTGCCCCACCAACCCTGCTGACCAGGGCCGGTATGGCTACAGTACAACCCTCGTCCTGCTGACGCACGCCGATGGCGACCCACTTAGCCGAGCTGGCTCAACCACTCCGTGACGCATGACAAGATGGGGAACGGTGCCTCCTGGCGCATTGGGGCCCGCGCCCAAAGAACCCGGAGTACCCTGGTACCCGGCAGGTCCCAGTGCCGGCTTCCCACACACTGGCATCCCGGGCCGGCGCCCATGTAACTTTACCATTGTAACCCTAGGGGGTTGACCTATAAAACCCCCAGGAGGCCTCCATGCACGAGGGACACACGATCACCAGTAGAACCACGCCCACACACAAGGAGAAGGAGCAGCCTATGCACCGGCCTACCTTCCTTCCTCCCCAAAACAGCTCTAGGAGCAAGCTTGTATCATCTACATATAAAACCACGCTCAACAGGACTAGGGGTGTTATCTCTCCGGAGAGCCCCGAACCTGGGTATGTCTTGCGTCCCTCGCTCGCTCATGCTGACCTTGCCTCTGGAGCCCACCGGTGCCCTCGAGCCCGTCCCTCTCTTTAGCCATCCTTTGGCATCTGTCGTGCGCCCACAACGACAGTTGGCGCCCACCGTGAGACAGCTCAAGGTCCCGGCCGGAGACATGTTCCCGATGGGGCCCTTCACCGATTTCGGTGAGCACGCCGCGCACTGCACGGTCCCCGCGCCCGACGCGCTGACGGCCGACGTCAACGATGCGCACACCGCCTCCTTCGCCGTGCTGCGCATCTTCGACGCGCACGCGGCCGATGAGTACCTGTCGCGACCGGATTTTCAATAAAAATATTTATTGAACAATCGACCTATGAAATCCAATATGAGGATAAATCCTCCATATCGGTAGACAAAACTTTGATACAAGAAGCGGTAGCATTACAATATTACAGAAGTCGGACTAAAGATGCCCAACCAATTATTACAACACGCCAATAATTATACATGATGGCGGATAAGACACAACGGTGTGGTGGTGGAAATACTACTGACTTGGAGTATGCGTGGTTGGTGGAATAAAACAGTGGGGTGGTTAACAAGTCTCTTCAAGATCGGCTCATCGGCGTCTCGGTGAGGCTCGATGGATTTATTTGGGTAGCGAAGCGGATATATCACAATGACTAATCCAGGGTGCGCACGAGACTGACCGGATTCCTCTAGGCGTCGGACTCGCTATCGAACTCTTCATCCATGAGATCGCCTTCCAAGACATCGGCCAAATCAACAAGCGGTGAGTACTATGAAAGTACTACAAGACAGTTCGGACAAAAGATATAACAAATGAATGCATGAATGCGACATAGTTAATCTTAACAATGCTCAATTAAAGCAGTATAAAAAAATAATTGAAATGGGAGTCGGCGGTAGTCCGCTCGAAAAACCCAAAGTGACAAACTCAAAACCGATCGGGTGTCTGAAGCGACGCCTCGAAGGGTGAATAAACAAAATATTGCCACAGTCGGGCGTCTGAGCGACACCTCATAAAGGGCTTATATTGAAATAAAAACACATGCGTGTCGCAGTCGGACGTCTGAGCAACATCGCAGAAAGGGCTTATAATGAAAGTAATGACAATGCCGCAGTCGGACGTCGGCGACATCACGAAAGGGCTTATAATAAAATAAGTAACAGCAATGCATGATCGGACGTCTGGCGACATCACGAAAGGGCTTATAATAAATTTAAATAACAGCAGTGCATGATCGGACATCTGAGCGACATCACAGAAAGGCCTTATAATACAAATAAGTAACAGCAATGCCGCAGTCGGACGTCTGAGCGACATCACAGAAAGGGCTTTCATCACAAGATATAGCACTCATAATAAATATTCAACACATGAATATAAGCGGGTTAGTCCATCCACGGGAATAAACATTCAACGGACTTAGTACTCATGTGATTCACGAGTATCGCCACCAAAACTGACCCTTGTCGATGAGATATCTGAAACTTAGACATGGATAAGATGATCCGAGGATTTATGACTCTGCAGAGTTTGTACTAAAATTATCCACAGCCAGCGGTTTTCGTAGTCTGAAGGACTAGTTCCGTTTATGGTATTTCGGAAGAAACACAGCTAACCAAGACACACCATCCTACCTCACGATGCCAGGAATCACCCTAGACATCGTCCAAGAAAAACTTTTGAGACGGGGAGATCACAATCTCGAATAGCATGGGATCAAATTTATATTCGCGCGCTCTAAGGGGTGCCCCCCTCTCGGTCCCAACCGGAAACACCCATGCCCCCTGACCGGATGGTAGGCTTTAATCCAGGGCCATGGAACCATCATCACGGCCTCTCCATTTGGTGTGTACCGGAAAGCGGTTTGCAACAATAAGCCATATCCCTTACGGAAAACATGTGGTAGTACGGGAAGGAAATGGATGGGAACCGAACGATCGGGTTGACACTGAAGTCAAATGGTATGGCATAAGACTGGCATGCTACAACACTGCCATCTTACCCATCCTCATGCCAACACATGGCCATGCACACTCACATCCAACACGTATGGGTTATCGAACTCACTTGCCTCAACTTTGCATGAAAATAACATTCATCGGTATGCTCACAAACATGCCATGAAACTACTTAATGCAAACCTGCCAGAACACTCATCATATCAAAAGTTCAAACATGCTTGCCTGGTTCAGAGTAGTCAGAGCCTAGCTCGGTGAAGTTCGCGGTTCCGTCACCCCCTTCGGTATCTACGGTATAAAGCAAACATACGCGCTAACGTAAATACCGTGAGGTGCACAAAAATTACTCCAAATATTTTTCAAATAAATCTGATAAAAAACTAGATAAAATTTCAAAGAGGACAGAAAAAGAATTAATCAAAAATACTCCTCTGTTTAAAAGTTATTAGCGTTTTAGTCCAAGCACCTTTCTGTAATGAAACAGAAACTTCCCAGGGTTTTCTTTATAAAACAGAAAACGCTTCAGTCTCGAATACGTTAGTCCAGTGGGGAAGACGTATTTTTCCCGAAGGCGTTTCTAGAAAATGATTCAAAAAAAGAGGAAAAAGCTGACGGGGAGGACCCACCCGTCGGGTTTGAAAACGAAAGCAGAGATTTGGCGCCCGAGGGTCGCGTGATCGCCGGGGCGATCTGGCGCGCAGGGAGGATCGGAGGTTACCAACGTGCTCACCGTGTCCTTCCGCACGGTGGGTGGTGGAGTTAGTCGCCGATGAGCGCCACGTTGACGGCGGCCTCAACTCCGGCGGACGGTGGTTCGGGCGTTGATGGATCTCGCCGAGGAGGCTGCAAGGATCGAATTGAGGTGGGGTTAGAGCACTAGGTGTAAGAGAAGGCTCTTGACGAGGTTTGGGCGCGGAGATGGCCTCAACGCAGTGAATCAAGGTGGAGGCCGGCGGCGGAAGTGGCGGAGTCGGGAAGGAGAGCTCCTCGTGGCCCTTCCACGGACTTGGCGGGTCTCGGAGGGTAGAGGAGGTGTGCGGGCGAGAGCAAAGCTCGGGGTGCTATATATAGCCGCCCGGCGGTTCCGAGAACGGGTTCTCCGGCGAGGTGATTCTGGCGGCGTTGTGGTTGCAGGGAGGGTTCAGAGGTTGAGCGTCGTCGTGGATGTTCCCTGGTTCCGTTTAGGTGCTAACTGTGTCGGGATTTGGCTGCTTAGGGGGAGCTCGACGAAACGGGGCGGCACGGGCCCGTCGGCGGCAGAGAGCGCGCTTTGTGCGTGCAGCGCCACGACAGCGGTGCTGCATCGTCGCTGTCGAGAAGTGGCCACGCGAGCCACCGGAGGGTTTGGGCGGCGCCCGAGCGGCGTTACGCCGCCGTTCAGCTCCCTGTCGGCCGCTACGGTGGTTCGGCCGCCGCGAGACACGCCGGCGCAGGTGGGCCAGGGTGCCACCGACACCAGGAACGCGCCAAGCACGCGTGTGAGGCTCCGGACAAGCAAGCTAGGCCGTGAGCAACGTGCCAAGTGCACTATGAGCATGTGACTGAACTTTCTGACGAAGATTGACACTGAAACTCTGAATTTAACTGAAGATGAACAGAAACAGTGCATGCAAGGTGTTCGACAGAATGATCTAGGCATGTAGGGATTTTTCCGTGAGCTGGTTTTTGTTGGAGGGGCCTCTCATTGCATCTAGAGGCTGCCTGAATATTTGTGGAATTTTTGGAGTAGTGTAGATATGAATTTCACCAAATTTGGCAAATCTGGTCCCAACTTGCAGAGTCTGAAATTTGAAATTTTTGAACAGAAGAGGAGTGGTTCTTGATAGTTCTAGGTTGTGGGTACCAAGGACTATCCAAGGGAGTTGGTTTGAGGTCAAAATTCAAATGCATTAAGGTACTTGCTTTGCAAATTACCTAGGCTCAAAATAATAGACAGAAAAGATTTTGGGAGAGAATTAAATGAAATAAAAATTCAAAAGAGGGTTGAACTAGTAGAGACAGAATGTTTGGATTGCCCAAGATGGAAGGAGGCATATTTGGGAAGATTTTACCAAGTGGTGCATGGCCAAACCATAAATGATCTCAAATATGGGAGAGGACGAAAAACTCCTAGAGTTTCTTTTTGAAAGCAAAATAAACTTCAAAGATTTTTCTTGAATCCTTGAGGAGAGAGCAATCAGAGGAAAAATTTAAAAACCAAACACCAGAGTTGAAGGAGATGCAAAAGTAAAATATTTGCCAGAGGTAAAAAGCTTTTGATAGAGATTTTTGGAAGGGTTTTGGTGACCTCCTTCAAATCCAACAAAATTTTGAAGAAAACCAGAGGAAAAATTTTGGAGTGTCACAACACCTACCCCCTTAGGAAAAATCTCGTCCCCGAGATTCCAGTTGATCCTCAAATAATTGTGGGTGCTCCGCTCGAAGGAAATCCTCTCTTTCCCAAGTGGCTTCACTCTCGGTGTGGTTGCTCCACTGAACTTTGAAGAACTTGATGGTTTTCTGTCGGGTCCTGCTTTCTGACTCTTCCAAGATTTTTATCGGATGCTCCCGATACGTGAGGTCTGGTTGCAGGTCAATGTTTTTATGGGGTACCTGTTTCTCTGGGTTGCTTACGCACTTCCTCAATTGGGAGACGTGGAATACGTCGTGGATGTCGGATAATTCTTCGGGTAAGTCTAGCTGGTAGGCCACCGTGCCCCTTCGTGCTACTATGCAGAAAGGTCCGATGAATCTTGGTGCTAGCTTCCCTTTAATCCTGAATCGGTGCAGGCCTCTCATGGGTGATACTTGTAGGTACACAAATTCACCGGGTTCAAAATGGACTCCACGATGCTTCCGATCGTAATAACTCTTTTGTCGACTTTGGGCTGTCTTGAGTCGGTCCTTAATTACCTCGACTTTATCTTCAGCCTCTTTGAGCAGGTCTGGGCGAAGATATGACTGTCTCCGGTTTCCGACCAATTTAGCGAAGTACGACATCTTCGTCCGTCTGAGCTTCAAATGGTGCCATTTGCAGGATGGACTGATAGCTGTTGTTATATCACGAATTCTGCGTATGGTAAGCTCTCCTCCCAACCGGTCCCATAGGTGAGGACACATGCTCTCAAAGCATATCTTCTAGAATCTGGTTTACTCGCTCGATCGCCCATCATGCAGGGATGGTATGCGGTCTTGAATGACAGCTGAGTTCCCAGCTTGTTGTAAGTGATCCCAAAACCGGAGAGACGAATCGAGTGCCTCTGTCCGAGATTATTTTCTTTGGGACTCCATGTAGGCGAACGATACGGGAGAGGTAGAGCCTAGCAAGCTTCTGAGTGGTGTGTGTTGTCTTCACGGGGATGAAGTGTGCTACTTTAGTCAGTTTATCAGTGATGACCCATATGGCATCATATCCGTGTCATGACCGAGGTAGTCCAACAATAAAATTCATTCCAATCTCGTCCCATTTCCACTCGGGTATCTTATTTGGTTGCAATAGCCCGGCCGGTTTCTGGTGCTCGGCCTTGATGCGCTGACAAGAGTCACAACATGCAATAAACGTGGTTATGTCTCTTTTTATACCATGCCACCAAAATGTTTCCTGAAGATCTTTGTACATTTTTGTTCCTCCAGGATGGATTGAATATGGAGCGGTGTGGCCTTCAGCCAGGATTTGCTGCTTAAGGTCATGGATATTTGGTACGCAAAGCCTATTCCCGTACCACAATATTCCTTGCTCATCAATAATGAATTCTGAGGCCTTGCCCAATTTCATCTTACGCTTTATGCCTTCAATGCTGGGGTGTCCACGTTGAGCCTCTTTAACCTTCTCTATCAGGGTAGGCTGTAATTCTAAGTTTGACACACTGCCTTCGTTGACCACCATCAGGTTGAGCTTTGCGAGTTCCTGCTGGAATTCGTGTCTTAAGTCTGGCATGATGTCGTTGTCCGGACTGGGGTTCCGACTCAGAGCATCTGCTACAACATTTGCTTTGCCTGGGTGTTAGTGGATCCCAACATCATAATCCTTCACTAATTCCAACCAGCGTCGCTGCCGTAAATTTAGTTCTGGTTGTGTGAAAATATACTTGAGGCTTTTGTGGTCCGTGTATATTTCACAACGATTACCAAGTAAAAAGTGCCTCCATTCCTTGAGTGCATGAATAACTGCTGCTAATTCCAGGTCATGAGTAGGATAATTTTCCTCATGCTTGCGAAGTTGTGCGAAACATATCGACAACCTTGCCTTCTTGCATCAATCGCACCGAGGCCCTTTCGAGATCGTCACAAAATACCTCAAAATTTTTGTGTATCTCGGCACAATTAATCTTGGTCTTTGTCGTCGGTTTCCTCTTGAGTTCTTGGAAACTTTTCTCGCAAGCTTCCGTCCATTCAAACTACATGTCTTTCTTGAGTAGTTGCGTCATTGGCTTTGCTATGGTGGAGAATCCTCAATAAATCTCCGGTAGTATCCTGCCATACCCAAGAAACTTCAGACATCCGTCATCTTTGGCTGGCGGCTTCCGATAAATCGGGCCTTGACTTTTTCGGGTCTACAGCAATACCTTCTTGAGTGAGTCGTGGCCCGTAAAACCTACTTGCTTTAGCCAAAATTCACACTTGCTGAATTTAGCGTACAACCGATGCTTCTGAGTTCTCCTAGTATAATCCGGAGATGTTCAGCGTGTTCTTACGGTGTTTTGGAGTATACCAGAATATCATCGATAAATACCACAACAAACTTATCCATAAACTTCATGAATACTTTGTTCATGAGGTGAACAAAATATCTTGAGGCGTTTGTTAGTCCGAATGGCATCACGGTGAACTCGTACAATCCGTATCTGGAGGTGAAAGCGGTCTTGGGAATATCCTCGGTTCGTAATTTCAGTTGATGGTATCCCGATCTCAAGTCAATCTTTGAGAACACCTTGGCCTTAGCGAGTTGATCGAATAAATCATTTATTCGTGGCATCGGATATTTGTTCTTGATTGTGACCATGTTTAGCGCTCGATAGTCTATGCACAATCTCAGTGTTCCATCCTTCTTTTTGGCGAATAAAATTGGTGAACCCCAAGGTGAGGAACTGGCTCGTATGTACCCTTTTTCCAACAGTTCCTTTATTTTCCAATACGATAAGATTTGCGTGAAACTTCAACCCTTCAAACTCGATAACCACATCCTGGCAGTAATTCTGTTTAACTTGCTTAATTCCAGGGGACTTGACGATCATAGATTTTCCCAAGGGAAGCATCGAAAAATTATTTTGCAAAGCAAAACTTTTCAAACGAGCGAGTGAAAGCTCGAGAATCAAACAAAACCATGGCAGGTATTGTGTTGACAGGAAACGTGCATCGATCACGATATCTGGGGCATTTTGTGCTTCCTCTTTGGTCACGTGGTTCAGATGACCCTTCCTGTGGTTGTTATTTGGGTTGAAATTGTTGCGCTTTGGTGCCGAATTATTACTTCCGTTGTTCGGCTTTGGGGTCGAGCTCCTTGGCTTGGGGCACTGCTTGGCATAGTGCCCTTCTTCTCCACAAGCGTAACAGATAACGCCTGGGCGATATGTGAACTCCTTGTCCCTTGCGTGGAAATTCTTGCTTGGGCGTGCGACGTTTGTCGTGGGTTTGGGTGTCCAGTTTTTCTGAACATCTGTCTTGCTGCGGTGGTTGCGGGTGTGTTTAGACTGGTCCCTCTTCCGCTTGCGGAAATTTTCTAAGCTGCGTCTCTCATTTTCCAAGGTAATGGCCTTATCCACCAGCGTCTTAAAATCTGGAAATGTGTGTACGACCAACTGACATTTAAGAGCGGGTGTCAGTCCGTCTAGGAACTTCTCCATCTTTTTGTTTTCTGACATTCGTTCCTCGTTGGCGTAGCGAGACAGCAGGGTAAACTGACTGTTATATTCGGACATTGTCATTGTTCTTTGCTTGAGGTCATCAAATTCTCTCTTTTTGATCTTCATCAGACTCTTAGGAATATGTGCCCCACGAAAACCTTCTTTAAATTCTTCCCATGATATATTATTTTCGTTGGGGTGCATGTGTAGGAAATTTTCCCACCACGATGCGGCTGCTCCAGTGAGATAGTGCGGAGCATAAAGCACTTTCTCAAGGTCTGAACACTGGGTGATAATTAATTTTCTCTCCATGTCTCGAAGCCAGTCCTCGGCTTCCAGAGGTTTGTCAGTGTGAGAAAAGTTTGGGGACGCATCTTCTATAGCTCAGATAACTTGGATTGCTGCTGATACTGTCCGCGGTGACTTCCCATATTGATGACTTGGTTCAGTATTTCCTGATGCTGCTGCTGACTTTGTTCATAAAGACGGCACATTTGGGAAAGTGTCGTTTCACTGTCATGTCGACTTGTCTGCCCCTGTGTGAAATTGTTGCCTGGGGGTGTGCCATAATTTTCCTCTGTCGAAGTTGGCATGGAGCGCGTCCAAGGACGAGACATAATTTACTCTGGGGATATATTTTGAAACACTCATAAGAAAGTGAAAGAAGTCGCAAAAATAAGTCCATAAATGCATAAGGATGGCAAATAAATTAAAAGCCCAAGATTTTTTCAAGAGAAAAATACGTTTGCGCACGGAGAAGGACTGTCCATTACATATCTTACAGGCAAGCAGTAATTATACAATACATCACTCAGGATATGCGTACATAAATCCTGACATGTTATTTAGTCTAGTGCACTCCTCCAGATCCTACATGATGTGCAAACAAACTACTTCTCACAGCCTATTTACATATAAACATATCGTACAAGTCGGTACATCGCATGACGGCTAAGTGTACTTAGTCGGAGATGGTAAGGATTTCCCTTGGCCTGCCAAGGGTGAGGCGTAGAGAGGCTGGGGACTCAACCTCCTCTTCGGAGATGGGCTCCAGACAAGAGGTGCTGCGCGGATTTGGTGGAGCAGGTGCCCTGTGTGGGACAACTCGAATCTGAGCGGGCACGAGGGGTGGTGCAGAACGAACCGGAGTGGGCGCAATGACATGGTTGAACTCCTCCGTGGTAGGCAGGCGACGAGTAGCGGTGCGAGCAGTAGGAGCGAACAATGCTGATGACGAGACGAAAGTCAGTGGCGGTGCAGCGCGCAGGAGCTCTCTCCTGTTGGCGGCACAGCCATGGACTGAGTCCATGCGGGCGGCTACAAAGTCGTCCACCAGGTTGTCGAAGGCTGCCTCCAAAGCCCTGAGATACTCGATGAGCATCTCAAAAGCTTCGTCCCGTTCTCCTCTGGGGCAAGAGAACGCGTAGTGGCTGGTGTAAGGCACGTGACATGGCAGGTAGCGGTGGCGACGAGTCTTCAATGAAGGCAGGATCCTCAGGGCGGGCTATCGCCTCACGGGCTGCCATCTGTGGCGCGTGCTTCTCTGTGGGCATGGCTCTCCCCACAGAACCGTAGCGCTCAACTCGTCCTCTCTTGAATTCCACCGCGGCTTGGTGCATGGTTAGGCGGTCATTGACCTTGTCTTTGAGAGAGAGAGAGAGATGGGCGCACATCCGCCCCATCGCGACTTGGACAATGAAGGAGAGAAGCTTGACGAACCCATCGGGCATGTTGGCGAACATCTGCGACTCGTAGTCATTGCCAGCCATCTACAAACGTAGGCAAAAATTCTGAGTAGTCAAATCATAAATTTATGCTGACTGTCAGAAATTGACTACATTTGAAAAAAAAGAAAGATAATAAATAGCTCTATTATGCTAATAACTGATTAGCGATCGCACCTAGTGGTTTCCTACAGCCAGCCTGGCTCTGGTACCAAGCTTGTCGCCACCGGATTTTCAATAAAAATATTTATTGAACAACCGACCTATGAAATCCAATATGAGGATAAATCCTCCATATCGGTAGACAAAACTTTGATACAAGAAGCCAGTAGCATTACAATATTACAGGGGGTCGGACTAAAGATGCCCAACCAATTATTACAACACGCCAATAATTATACATGATGGCGGATAAGACACAACGGTGTGGTGGTGGAAATACTACTGACTTGGAGTATGCGTGGTTGGTGGAATAAAACAGTGGGGTGGTTAACAAGTCTCTCAGATGGCGGCTCATCGGCGTCTCGGTGAGGCTCGATGGATTTATTTGGGTAGCGGCGGATATATCACAATGACTAATCCAGGGTCGACGAGACTGACTGGGATTCCTCTAGGCGTCGGACTCGCTATCGAACTCTTCATCCATGAGATCGCCTTCGTCGACATCTGGCCAAATCAACAAGCCGGTGAGTACTATGAAAGTACTACTTAAGACAGTTCGGACAAAAGATATAACAAATGAATGCATGAATGCGACATAGTTAATCTTAACAATGCTCAATTAAAGCAGTATAAAAAATAATTAAAATGGGAGTCGGCGGTAGTCCGCTCAAAAACCCAAAGAGACAAACTCAAAACCGATCGGTGCGAGCGGCGCCTCGAAGGGTGAATAAACAAAATATTGCCACGATCGGGCGTCGGCGACACCTCATAAAGGGCTTATATTGAAATAAAAACATACATGCGTGCATGATCGGACGTCTGGCGACATCGCGAAAGGGCTTATAATGAAAGTAATGACAATGCCGCAGTTGGACGTCTGGCGACATCACGAAAAGGGCTTATAATACAATAGGTAACAGCAATGCAGCATGATCGGACGTCTGGCGACATCACGAAAGGGCTTATAATAAATTTAAATAACAGCAATGCATGCATCGGACGTCGGCGACATCACGAAAGGGCTTATAATACAAATAAGTAACAGCAATGCATGATCGGACGTCGGCGACATCACGAAAGGGCTTTCATCACGAGATATAGCACTCATAATAAATATTCAACACATGAATATAAGCGGGTTTGTCCATCCACAGGAATAAACATTCAACGGACTTAGTACTCATGTGATTCACGGAGTATCTGTCACCAAAACTGACCCTTGTCGATGAGATATCTGAACTTAGACATGGATAAGATGATCCGAGGATTTATGACTCTGCAGAGTTTGTACTAAAATTATCCACAGCCAGCGGTTTTCGTAGTCTGAAGGACTAGTTCCGTTTATGGTATTTCGGAAGAAACACAGCTAACCAGTACACACCCATCCTACCTCACGATGCCAGCACTAGTAGAAAAAGGCCTACTAATGGCGCACCTAATTTGGCCATTAATGGCGCATTAGTGGTGCGCCATTAGTGCCACGCCATTAGTATATTTTACTAATGGCGCACCCTAATCGCCATTAGTATCTGAATACTAATGGCGGACCTCAGATCGCCATTAGTATATACAACGATCGCCATTAGTATGCCTCGAGGGGCCATGTATACCAGTGCTTTGGCATACTAATGGCGCACAACAACAAGATCGCCATTAGTAACCCGGCATACTAATGGCGCATTTGTTATGATCGCCATTAGTATCCTTTGGCATACTAATGGCGCCTTTATATGTGATCGCCATTAGTATGAATATTAGGTTTTTTTATTTTCTGTTTTTTCACAGGTTACAAAATGTATAATTGGACAAAATATAGACAGCACACATCAACAACAGATTCATCGAATACAATAGAAGATTAGTCTCTGAATACAATTCATCATATTAGTCTCCGAATACAATTCATCATATTAGTCTCCTAATTGAAAAGACCGAACAAAGATAGAACATTATATTACAAGTCTCGAGACCGCGAGTAGCGAGTTTGTCTTCACATTACAAGTCGATGTCGATCATCTAAACTACCATCACATAGAAGAGAGCTGTGGTCATCATGATGAGCATCATCATGATGAAACTTCGTCTTCATCCGGTTCCTCAACGCTCCCTCCCTCTCCGCTAGATAGCGGGCGTATCTAGATTCGCCTCGGCCCTAGTGGTGTACCCTTTGTAACTATTACTTGCTGAATCGGTGAACCTGTCTCCGACACTCCTCCCGATCGTCGTAGACTCCGGAACCTTACCCTTGTACCACGACATATGGCGGCATCGCTATGCACTAGCCAAGCGAAATGTTAGTACCAATTCACGCACAATACATAAGCAATATATAAGTATGCAACAGATCGATCGGAAGAGAAAAGCAAGACATTAATAGCATCGATTACATCTAAGTTGAGCGACTCTCGAAACCAAAGAGACATGCTACAAGTTCATTAAAGTTTAATTACAACATGAGCCAATCGATGTTTCAGAACTAGACACAGCATCACTGCTTTCGACTCGACTCAAGGGACGGAGCATGGATGAAGCCGCCGTCTACCGTGGGAGTCATGAAATAACGGGCGTTGTCAGCCTGCATTTGTAGCATTGTGTCGATGTCACTGTTGACGGTTGATTTACGAGGTAGAACTGCCCCGAGGTACGAAGGACATCTTGATGGATGATTTCCGCAAACTCATTTGGATGCGAAAGAATTCTTGTCGATGTCGCGTCCTTGATTGCCGACACGCCGCGGCCCAATCTTTGAGTTTACTCGGTGGCGAAGTTGATGATGGTCCCGTACGATCGCCCGCATGTGATGGATGGCGTAGTAGGCACCCTTCTGACCACCAGGCGGCTGCTTGACGCAGCAGAACATCGTATTGTGGGAGAACACGTGCTTGCCGTACTTACGAATAGGCCTGGTGAAGGTGCCTCCAGATTTGGCGTAGCCAGGGAGAACATCATCAAGAACATTCTTGACATTTGTGTAGTCTATGTTCGACTGACGGTCCGGGTCGAAATACGTGGCCATGGAATATTTGGGGCTTAGGAGGATAAGCGTGCAATGTGTGTCACTGCAGAAAACACGGAATGTTAAAAGAAAAACGATCGAAATCTAAGAATTCATATGTTACGGGCCGGTTGAGGGGAGGACTTACTCGGGAAAGTAAGGCACGAGGAAGTTATCCTTATCTTGGTTTGCGAATGACACCTTGAGGTAAGAACTTCGCGACTTGCGGTCCCAGCGCTGCCCAAGATCTTGGCACGCGTGTAGAAGGGGTCGACTATCACGATGTCCGGGGTCTTGTCGCGAATGATCCGCACCTCCATACTCGGTGAAAATAGCGAGCGAAGGTGTAGTGCAGCGGATGAAGGTTCAACATAGCGTGGATGTCATCAAACCGCGGGACGATCGTGCGCCCGATGGAGTTATCCACAAAGCCCTTGCCCTCGGCACCTTGGCCGCGAAACGGGTATGCCACATCCTTCTCTCGAGGCGTCGCTTCTCCAAAGAAAGAACAACATCATGCAGACTCCGCATAGCACCGTTTGCAGCATTGAGCATATTTGTCGGTAGCATCGCCCTACCGCCACATGCACCCTCCTCGAGATATCCTCGGTGAAGGTGGCCCGTCCCGAGCATGGATCGTACTCGGTGCGGCTGGCCCGCACCCTTGTTAGTCTTTCTTTTGCGTGCCTTTTTCTTCTCTGTAATGGGACCGAGTTCGCTCACAGACCGCCTTCTTGAGTGTGTTGGGGCTGATAATATTTCGCACCTCGCCTATCTCGAGGCTCGGTGAAGTCGGCAGTTGGGCGTCTCACGAGAGCTGAGCAGCGAGGCGACGCTGTTGCAACTTGGCTTCTCTGCGGTACCAGCTAGATCGCGCCGTCTATTGTTGGGTTGGGTTCTTGAAAGGAGGCCCCATGAAGTCGCCACCGTACCCATGATCGGCAAAATCTTGATCGACTTTGCCAAATGTATCATCGTCATCGTCGTTACGATCACTGCCCATATGCATGTTTGGATCGATGGCATAGGGATGTCCGCACCGTTGCGGCGGTCTTGCCATGGGGCCGACTTGGCGCCGCACGACGGCGGGCGGTGTTGTCTTTGGGGTGGTGTCCCCGCCCCCAACGAATCTGGCTCTTGACCAGCGAGGGCCAGCGCAGCGGCGCCGAGGTCATCACGTCATCATCGTCGGCCCCGACGGGTCGAATCGAGGTAACAACTCGTCGCAGCCTGGCAGCACCGAACCAGTTGAACCCTAAACAAGTTGTGTGGCATCTGGGTACCGTGGAACAAGGGTTGCCGGTTGAGCGATTTTGCCCTTGGCGACATCGACCAACTCGTTGTTCACGAAGTGCGGAGAGTGCAAGGAACGTCGGCGGCGCCCTGCGAAAACATGTAGGGCGTCGGGGATGCCCGATCAAAGGCAAGGAGATGAAGTCCTCGGCGAGAGAGCAGTTAGTTACCGTGATGATGGCGTCGAGCTCGGCTAATGTCGAGGCACCGCCAGCGGCGGGCGTCAGATTAGCGGAGGGCGCTTGCTGCGAGGTGGCGGCGGCGTACACCCGGGTGCATTAAGCTCCCATGCCGGCGTCGGAGACACCAATGCCGCCTCCGCCGGAGACACCAATGGCCCCGCCATCGCGTTCAGCGAGTTGCTGGCCGTGAAGCTAGGAATCGGGGGCGGCCCCTGTTGGCCTCCCGCAATCCACGCACTCAACCCCTCGATCAAGGTAGGCACAATGGCGGTGATCGTCGCTCGGAGTTATTGTTGCACTTGCTCTTGGACAATCTCCGGAATCCGCACCACCTGTGCCTTGAGTTCTTGAACCTCGCGCGCCTGGCTTTCCGAGCTGGTCTTTTTCTCCTTTCGCCCACCAGTGTTATAGTATGGCGACCATTTTGTCGACAAGCCTTTGTCGGCCACCACGACCAGTGACGTCGACTTCTTGAGCTTATCCTTGTTCTTCATTACATTCAACGCCCTATTTAGAGTGGTGTCCCAAGGGTTGCTCTTAGTCGACCCCGCGCTATCGCTTTCGATCGCCTGCGGAAGGAATGTGAACCATTTAGAAATTTGGCTTCATTAATTAGAATGCAACCATATGGAGCTAATTACGGGGGGTGTATTCCTTACGAGAACAAGCTCAAGCGCCCTGGTCTTGGATCTGTGGTAAGCTCCTTTGTTTTCGGGTCCTTCTTGTACGGGCCCCGACAAAGTTCCTGGTCTGCTTGTCACCGTATTTATCGAAGAGGCGGTAGGCCTTGCTAAACGCAGTCCGCCTCCTCCTTGTCCCATATAGGCTCCGCCACTCTGTAACCGCGGGACCGAGTGTGTGTTCCCTAAGTTCAGCTCCGCATTTCTTTCCCCATCGACTTGATTCGGAGTTTGCGGTGCTCGAGCAATTGATCTTGAAGTCGTTATAGCCATCTTTGGTGATCGAAGGATTTTTCTCCTTGATCTTCTCATAACTCTCACCTTTCTCGATCATTCTCTTCACATTGATTTTCCAAGTAGACAGGGCCTTGCTCATCTTCGTGAGGGCAGCATTGTTCACTTTATTACCTTTGAGGCTTGTGTTTTCAAATTCAGCGGGAACTTGTATCATTCGTGCAGCCGTGAAGAGGAGGTTGCGCAAATTCCCTCGGTCGGGATGCCTCGGGTTCTCGGTGTTGATCGAGACGGTGCTCCGGAGAATGCACCCGAGCTGAAGCGAGTACCCCTTGACTATTCGTTCGGGCGCCGTTGGATTCCCGTCGGAGTCCACTTTAGTAACTTCCTCCTCGAGGGTGCGAAGCACGGTCGGCGCCAGTCCTTCCGTTGCCTCTTCGGTTGGCTGCCATCGTGCGTGTGCCGCCATCATCGATGGTGGCATCCTCGGCGGCTTTCATCGGTGGTGGCATCGGTGGGGTCATCCTCGGTGGTACCATCGGTGGTCTCGGGATCGGTGGGGAAGCGGCATCCTCATACAAGTGAGGTTGTTCCTCCATCTCTGGGAGAGCTCCTGAATGCCTTGCCGCCCGAACCCCGGCCTCATCGTTGTTGGCCATGTTTCTCTCTAAATAGGAACAAAGTTTGGTCAAAAGTTGGTTATTGTCAAGGAACAAGATCATGGTCTCATCATTTAGGGTTTGTCGACACGAGGCATCCTAAAAGCTAAGCTTTTATCATTGAGGGTTTTTCGACGCCGAGGCACACTAAAAGCCTAAGCTTTCATCATTAGTCACAAGTACCCTGGCCCATGCATTAGTCACAAGTACCCCATATGTCCTATTTTTAGCAAAGTCATGCTAAAATTCATGGAAAATTTCAGCATGACCTTTGCTGAAAATAGGACATATGGAGTACCCGAATTTGCTGGAACGGAAGTTAATCGACATTCCAGCAAACTCAAGGGCCTCTCGGGTGGACAAGGCAAAAAAGGCCTCCATCACAACATGGAAAATACATTGGCATGTGAAGAGGTGAAACAATATATGCATCTCCAAGCCACTACAAGCAATACTGGATCAGAATGTTTTTTATACATAACTGCTAAAACCCTAGGAGTTAACCGAGCCACCAACAGAATGTGGACTTAAAAAGAGAGATTCACGGACAGTGACATGATACAATTTCATAAAATTAGCTAGTTTTACTTATGGTGCACAAAGGAACAAGTACTGCAGTGCACTTAGAAAAAAATGAGCACCGCAAAACAAGAAGACTCGTTTCAGGTAAACGGAAGCTGTCGGCTCCATCAAGTGGAGGCAAAAACAAGTGTAATTGCAAATGAATGCAAACCACGTTAAGACTTAACTGCTAAGTAATCATCATATTTTTTTAATCATTAGAGGCCATAGTAAGACGATGTACTCAGTCCCAAGTACAAAATTTAAATTGAATTAGCCTACATAGCTTTTGGAGCGTGCAAGAGGCAGTACACAAGGGATTAACTACTGAACACCAAGTGCTCTAATCAAAGTTGCGATTAAGAAGCAATATTCCGTAAGAGCGTCTTCAACTCTTTGGTTCCTATGCAGCACCCCCCCCCCCACACACACACACACACACGCACACAAAATTTATCTCAGCTGAAACTAACTCATTATGCTCTCAAGCTTAGGCTACCGTCACAGAACTGTTGAATCCAATCAGGCGATTCTTTGCAAAATCTAGTCTCAAAAATTTGGCGTCATTAATTAACGATAGATTGAAATAGTTGAGTCTTGTTGAAAAATGACAGTTTAAACTGACCTCAAAGTCTGTGACAAAATCAATACCAACTGATTGATCGCGGCCGGCCAGTTTATAATCAACGAGAACTATAAGATTTAAAAGAAAACCAATTAAATAGGTAGTCGGTAAGTCGATCGGCATAAGCAACGGTTCACACGTCACCTATAGAGGACAGTAAAAGTACACTAATAAAACTCAGGAAAGAAGAAGTAAAAGTACCCTCAAAACAAGTATTAACAGACTAGTCTTGTGTAAATTTGGAAATTGCAGAGGTAATATTGCATTTGAGATTGTAATACCGACAAGATTGTAGTACAAAGAGCGAGCACTAGGCCAAGAATTGAGAAAGCAATGGAGGTTGCCAAAGGGATCTGTATTCGATATCTTTGAGTGGACTGGCTCCAAAACCTCTTGAACAATTGTGACACGGACACACGCAACAAAATCCTGCTAATGCTATGGCGAGCACTGGTACTTGAGAGATACACCTGCTGCCAAAACCTATATGTGGATACACACTGCCGTCACCCAAAACCTACTAAACCATCAGCAAGTCTCGGGTTGGTAGCCTTTACGATAAAATATGAGCAGGAATTCAATTCACCCAATGACAAAATTAAAGCAATGGAATACACTGCTGCCAAAACCTATATGGGGATCAAAGAGCCCAGCTAGCAGCCGTGACAAATGAAGTTCAGGTTCCTTAATGCAAGCAAGTTGGACCAAAGTGCTTGTTGAAGGCGAAGCTTTGGCCCTAATGCATGGTCTCCGAATTTATGAAAATCTTGGTGGCCCAGTTCAAGTAGAGGTGGATTGTGATTTGTGAAGCATTGGCCAAAGCGTTTGGCCCAGGATGCACAAACAAGACAAGCCTCTTCCCAATCATTGCGGACATCAACTCGGGTTTTGAATCTTTCGAGATTAGGTGGATTGGATCAACAGGAAAGGAATAAAGCTGCTCACTTGCTGGCCTCATGAGTGAGGAACTATGGAGATTTCCGTCATTTAGGTTTCGCACCAAGGGTAATTCTCAAAGTAAATAAATAAATTTCTAGCTACCTGCAGCTGCGGGAGGCGAGGAGCGACAATGAGTCTTTGTGGCCGTCTTGGCGGCGTCGGTGAAAGTGCGGCCAGTCTGGGCAGTCTTGTGTGATGCTTCACCGCCGGCCGACGGGAGAGGCAGGAGGCGGATCTGCGGTGGCGAGCTGGTACTATGACGTAAGCCTTGAGGCGGCGTCGGCGTCGAAGCGTCGGAGGCGTCCGAGCGTCGAGGCGTCGAAGCGGGCGGCGGAGGCGGCGGGCAGCGTCGGGAGAGGAGAGGGAAGGGATTGAGGCGAGGGCGAGGAGAGAGAGGGGATAGGTTTGGGCCGGCCGGGGAGGAAAGATGGATGGGGGCGGCACAATACTAATGGCGCACCACCCCTCGGTGCGCCATAAGTACATACATACTAATGGCGCACCTCACCCTGGTGCGCCATTAGTATTATTATTTTTTTCTGCTCGAGCCAACAGGTTATCTTCCACCTAACCTGATCCACATCAAGTTCCCTCTACTAGCTCGACTGGTCAGCAGCCAGTTCTCACACCAGGAGGTCCTGGGTTCGATTCCCAGGCTCCACAATATTTTTTATGCATTTAAAATGCTGTTTGATACTTATTTGAGTTTAAATATGTTCAAATTTGTTTAAATCATAACAGTAATATTTTTTTATAAGAAAGCAACAATTTTTTTAAAAATATCATCAAACAGTAATGCCGGTGGAGCGGGGAGGTCTTGGGGTGCGGGGGTCAGCGGCGGTTGAGTAGGGAGGGTGCGGGGTCGGCGGTGGTTGAGTAGGGAATCGAGGTGCGGGGGTTGTGGCGGCGGTGGACCAGAGGGTGCTCGGCGAGGGGACTGGATCTGGCGAGGTGGGATAGCGATCGAGATGGAGGGATCGAGATCGAGTGTCCATGAAATTTAAAATATTCATGATAGTTCAAAAAGTGCCCATGAAATACAATCGAGAAATGAAGGCTACGATTTAAATACAATCGATCTTAGCTAGCTATCTGTTCACAATCTTCTTGCCCTTCTTTTTCGCAAATGGAGTTCTTCTGTGGAACGGACGTCCTTTAGGTAGGGTGGTCCTGCTTCTTCTTGTGGTGTATGCTGCTACTTCATCATCGTCGTCATGTTCAATCCTCAGGTCGCCGTACTTGTCGAAGTCTTGCTCATTGGCTACTCCATCCATTCCGATGATCTTCCTTTTGCCTCTCCTCACGACAACACGACTGGGCTTTGACGGGTCGGTAATGAAGAAGCATTGGTCAACTTGGGAAGCCAGTACCCATGGCTCATTTCTCGCGGTGACGTTTGCGCCCGCCGTCTTGGATTTGGCTTCGGGTATAACCATGGTGGTGAAATACCGGTCTTCTTTTAGGACGCTCTTCGCCCATCTGACACGGAACATCGGGACCTTCTCTCCAACAGAGCTCAGCTCCCAGATCTCCTCGATCCTTCCGTAGTATCTGTCCTTGTCATTACGGTGTAGGATTCCATCGTTACCCGGAGTTCGATAACCATCACTCTTCATGTCCTTGGCCTCGGTGTAGAATGTGTAGCCGTTGATATATACGCCTCATAGGTCATCGAGGTTGTGCTCGGCGCCTGTGACAAAGCGAATATGAGTTGTTCTTCCGCGGAAGAATCCTCATGTAAAGGGTACGCGAAGCTTCTGCTTGAACCAACGCGTGAAACATGAGTTGTGCTCTTTGATTATATCTCCGTCCGTCCTCTGTTGGCCTCGGTCATTGTCGTCTTCTTAATAAAGGTTTTGTGCTCTACCACCCAAGGATCGACCACGTCTATGTGTTGTAGCGCGACTAGGTTTGCTCTTTCAAAGTCAGCGAGTCGACCCTCTAAGTTGACATGCATTTCGCGGCGACCCTCACGGTGACCCCATCCAGCGAGCCTGCCGAGGTGCTGTTGACAGGCGGACCAGCGGGTTCTCAATGCCTAGATAATTCATGCGATGGGAGATGCACTCTTGATCGAAAGCCCCCGGCTATACTTCCCTCTGGATGTGACATGTTGCGAGCGTATCCTTTGATGACACCATTCATCCTTTCGAGCGGCATCATCTTTGTGAAGGAACGTCGGCCCAAGTTGGATGATATCCTCCACTATATGGACCAGCAGATGCACCATAACGTCGAAGAATGCGGGCGGAAGTACATCTCAAGCTCGCATAGTATCACCACGATCTCTTCCTGTAGCCTTCGAGTTGCCTCACGCCAATCGACTTCCGAGAGATGGCGTCGAAAAAGTTGCATAGGCCAAATAGCGTTTCACGGACGTGCGCGTCCATGATCCCAATGGATTACAATCTGGAAGTATCTGCGTCATCAAGACGTGATACCGTGAGACTTCATCCCATGAACTTCGCTTCACTGGGTCTAGGTATCTGCTTATCTTCCCAGCGTAACCGTAAGGAAGTTTTACTCCTAGGAGGCGGTGAAAAACTGCTCGATCTCCTCGACTTAGAGTGAAGCACGCGGGAGGTAGTCATTTCCGGTCTTCTTGGCCTTTTGCCTTTGCGACGACTTCATGTGTCCCGCTTCGCCTCATCATCATCATCATCATCATCATCATCATCATCATCATCATTAGCGTGAAGCTCCTGCACGATGCCCATTGATTTCAAGTCTGCCCTTGCTTTCGGCCCATCTTTGGTCCTCTCGGCATGTTGAGCAGGGTACCAAGCAGACTCTCGCACGTTCTTCGTGATATGCATGACATCAAGGCTGTGAGGCACACGGTGGATCTTCGATGACGGCAAGTCCCGAAAACAGACCTCGTTTTCCATACCTTCAGCAGCGGCTCTAGCGCCTTCGCTTCTTTCCGGCTCTGGCGCCTTTTGCTTCTTTCGGCGGTGGGCAGTCTTTCCAATTTTCAACAGCTTGTCTATTTCCTCGCCGCTCCTCGTACATGGGCGTTTTCGGGTTCGGTTTCACCATCGAACAGATCCTTGTGTTTCCTCCACGGGTCATCGTCGCGAAGCCACCTTGATGTCCCATGAACACGGTTTTCAAGACCGGGATCTCTATCTAGCTAGCGATACATTGTGTCATCCATGCACCTTACGCATCCGGAAAATCCGTGGACTACCTGCCCGCGAGATATCCGTAACCGAGATAGTTGTGCACCGTCGTGAGCGGTCTGCGGCTCTCATAGGGAAATATTCTTTCTGCGGCGTCCCACGTATTGGCTGGCGTTTTCCACAGCGTGTCAAGCTCCTCTTTCAGCAGCCCCAGATCTGATTGATGTCGTTCCTGGTTGTTTCGGCCCTTCAATTAGCATACTCATGTGAATGTACTTCCTCTTCATGCACAACCAGGGGAAGGTTGTACATCCACACGAACCACGTGCCAGGTGCTATGTGTGCTTCTCGGCTGCCAAGCGGATTGACTCCATCGGTGCTCGCGCCCAGCACGATGTTCCTTGGATCCTTCCCAAATTCTGGGTCTTCGAAGTTCAACGCTTGCCACTGGCTCGCATCCTTAGGGTGACTCAGCGTCTTGTCTTTTTTATCTATCTCCGAATCATTTGCGTCATCTTCTCGCTTCTTCTCCTCCCTATCCGCGTGCCAACGCAGGAGCTTTGCTACCTTAGGGTCCGCGAAATACCGCTGCAGACGAGGAGTGATCGGAAAGTACCACACCACTTTTCGAGGAGCTTTCTTCCTCTTCTTGTATCGAGTGACGCCGCACACCGGACATATGGTAGACTCCGCGTGCTCGTCCCAATAAATGATGCAATTGTTCATGCACACATGGTATTTCACGTGCGGTAAATCCAGAGGACACACGATTTTCTTAGCCTCCTCCAAACTGGTGGGGCACTTGTTCCCCTTGGGAAGACGTTCGTGCCAGAATGACATGTTCTCGTCGAAGCATGCGTCGGTCATTTTGTGTTTTACCTTCATCTCGAGCCATGGCGTTACTTTGGCGGTATCCTCGGGCCTGCATCCTTCATACAATGGAGTAACGCGTCTAACTCAAGTTGATCCATCTTGGCTTTCTCTCGGCGGCAGCTCTTGCGTTATCCGTGCGCTTGAGAAGCAGCTCTTGAATATGAGGGTCCTACACCCAGCCCATCGATGCTCCAGGCGTAAATGCGCTCCGCCGGCATCATCATCTTCATGATCATGCCCGTAAATGCGCTCTCGCATCTTCCTCATCATCATGTCCTGCATCTTCTACATGATGATCGTGTACAACATCACCGTCGTGATCATCTCACAGGGATTCTTCGTTTTCTCGCCCGCCGAGCCGCGGTGGTTGTCTTGCTGCCCTTCCTCATTTCTTGCCCGCCCCCATGGGCGACTTCGTAGTCATCTTCATCACCTTGCCACCGATAGCCATCCATGAAACCACGCAAGAGCAGGTGGTCCCGCACCTGCCGGAATCCGGGTCCGCAATAAGGCTCTTCAGCTTGCATCTTCGACACGGACATCTTATCTCTGTCTCGTTCTTTTGAAGCATCTCGGCCTTCGCGGACCTCGAAAACCTATTCACGACGCCTTCGGTCATCGTGCGGACCATGGTCGCCTGCGGGGTAGAGCAAAATGATATTTTAGAACCAAGAAAAAATTTGGCACGACTTTCCCTAAAAATAGGACCAAAAAGAATGCTTAATGCCAAAATTCTTGCCGAAACGGAAATGAATCAACATTCCGGCAAAATATTGGCAACTATCGCATTTCAAATACCGGTACACCTCCAAACACAAACACATATGCAACACCACAAACATATGCAACACCACGAACATTCATAGATCTAGCTAGGCCATAAAAAGTGCATGTGCACATTGTTGTAGGGAGAACAACATAAATATAGCTTCCCCCCTTACTTACCTATCAAAACAAGGTAATTTAACCACTTAATTTGAATGAATCTATGGTGGAAATGAGGTGAAAAGAGGAGGCACCGAGACAAGGAGGAGGTGGAGAGAATGAAGTGGGGAGAAAGTGAGTGTGGGTAGGGGAGAGGCTGTCCAAAATATCTTGTTGCTGCCCACTTACTAATGGCGCACCAACTCTAAATCGCCATTAGTAATCCAGGTTACTAATGGCGCACCTTCGGTGTTTACGCCATTAGTAGTTTTGCAAAAAAACATACTAATGGCGCCTTTGTTCCACGATGGCGCCATTACTAGTTTAAACTAGTAATGGCGCACGGTGGAACAGTCTTATCCATTAGTAGTTTTGCAAAAAAGGAGTAAAAATATAATAAAAAACAACATTAGTGGCGCACTTTCCGATAGGTGCGCCATTACTAGTTACAACTAGTAATGGCCTTCGAGTCTGGATGCGCCATTAGTATGTTTGGACAGCGCACTAGTTCAAAAAATTTGATACTAATGGCGCACCTTGGGCCAGGTGCGCCATTAGTAGTTTCAACTCTAATGGCGTATCAGAAGGTGGTGCGCCATTAGTATATACTAATGGCGCACCGCTTGTCTGGTGCGCCATTAGTGTCAATCCCATCTATAGCCCTTTTTCTAGTAGTGCAGGAATCACCATAGACATCGTCCAAGAAAAACTTTTGAGACGGGAGATCACAATCTCGAATAGCATGGGATCAAATTTATATTCGCGCGCTCTAAGGGGTGCCCCCCTCTCGGTCCCAACCGGAAACACCCATGCCCCCTGACCGGATGACTGGCTTTAATCCAGGGCCATGGAACCATCATCACGGCCTCTCCATTTGGTGTGTACCAGGAAAGCGGTTTGCAACTTACTAAGCCATATCCCTTGCGGAAAACATGTGGTAGTACGGAAGGGAAATGGATGGGAACCGAACTGATACGGGTTGACACTGAAGTCAAATGGTATGGCATAAGGCGGCATGCTACAACACTGCCATCTTACCCATCCTCATGCCAACACATGGCCATGCACATTCACATCCAACACGTATGGGTTATCGAACTCACTTGCCTCAACTTTGCATGAAAATAACATTCATCGGTATGCTCACAAACATGCCATGAAACTACTTAATGCAAACCTACCGAACACTCATCATATCAAAAGTTCAAACATGCTTGCACGGTTCAGAGTAGTCGAGCCTAGCTCGGTGAAGTTCGCGATTCCGTCACCCCCTTGGTATCTACGGTATAAAAGAAAACATACGCGCTAACGTAAATACCGTGAGGTGCACAAAAATTACTCCAAATATTTTTCAAATAAATCTGATAAGAAACTAGATAAAATTTCAAAGAGGACAGAAAAAGAATCAATCAAAAATACTCCTCTGTTTAAAAGTTATTAGCGTTTTAGTCCAGGGACCTTTGTGTAATGAAACGAAACTTCCTGTGGTTTTCTTTATAAAAAGCGAAACGCTTGAGTCTCGAATCGTTAGTCCAGTGGGGAAGACGTATTTTGCCCGAAGGCGTTTCCAGAAAACGATTCAAAAAGAGGAAAAAGCTGACGGGGAGGACCCACCCGTCGGGTTTGAAAACGCAGAGATTTGGCGCCCGAGGGTCGCGGTGATCGCCGGGCGATCTACGCGAGGCAGGAGGATCGGAGGTTACCAACGTGCTCACCGTGTCCTTCCGCACCGGTGGGTGGTGGAGTTGGTCGCCGATGAGCACCACGTTGACGGCGGCCTCAACTCCGGCGGACGGTGGTTCGGGCGTTGATGGATCTCGCCGAGGAGGGCTGCAAGGATCGAATTGAGGTGGGGGTTAGAGCACTAGGTGTAAGAGAAGGCTACGGACGAGGTTTGGGCGCCGGAGATGGCCTCACCACAGTGAATCAAGGTGGAGGCCGAGGCGGAACGAAGTGGCCCGAGTCGGGGAAGGAGAGCTCCTCGTGGCCCTTCCAGGGACTTGGCGGGGTCTGGAGGGGTAGAGGAGGTGTGCGGGGGCGAGAGCAAAGCTCGGGGTGCTTTTTAACTGAAACTCTGAATTTAACTGAAGATGAACAGAAACAATGCATGCAAGGTGTTCGACAGAATGATCTAGGCATGTAGGGATTTTTCCTTGAGTTGGTTTTTGGTGGAGGGGCCTCTCATTGCATCTAGAGGCTGCCTAAATATTTGTGGAATTTTTGGAGTAGTGTAGATATGAATTTCACCAAATTTGGCAAATCTGGTCCCAACTTGCAGAGTCTGAAATTTGAAATTTTTGAACAGAAGAGGAGTGGTTCTTGATAGTTCTAGGTTGTGGGTACCAAGGACTATCCAAGGGAGTTGGTTTGAGGTCAAAATTCAAATGCATTAAGGTACTTGCTTTGCAAATTACCTAGGCTCAAAATAATAGACAGAAAAGATTTTGGGAGAGAATTAAATGAAATAAAAATTCAGAAGAGGGTTGAACTAGTAGAGACAGAATGTTTGGATTGCCCAAGATGGAAGGAGGCATATTTGGGAAGATTTTACCAAGTGGTGTATGGCCAAACCATAAATGATCTCAAATATGGGAGAGGATGAAAAACTCCTAGAGTTTCTTTTTGAAAGCAAAATAAACTTCAAAGATTTTTCTTGAATCCTTGAGGAGAGAGCAATCAGAGGAAAAATTTAAAAACCAAACACTAGAGTTGAAGGAGATGCAAAAGTAAAATATTTGCCAGAGGTAAAAAGCTCTTGATAGAGATTTTTGGAAGGGTTTTGGTGACCTCCTTCAAATCCAACAAAATTTTGAAGAAAACCAGAGGAAAAATTTTGGAGTGTCACAACACCTACCCCCTTAGGAAAAATCTCGTCCCTGAGATTCCAGTTGATCCTAAAATAATTGTGGGTGCTCCGCTCGAAGGAAATCCTCTCTTTCCCAAGTGGCTTCACTCTCGGTGTGGTTGCTCCGCTGAACTTTGAAGAACTTGATGGTTTTCTGTCGGGTCCTCCTTTCTGACTCTTCCAAGATTTTTATCGGATGCTCCCAATACGTGAGGTCTGGTTGCACGTCAATGTTTTTATGGGGTACCTGTTTCTCTGGGTTGCTTACGCACTTCCTCAATTGGGAGACGTGGAATACGTCGTGGATGTCGGATAATTCTTTGGGTAAGTCTAGCTGGTAGGCCACCGTGCCCCTTCGAGCTACTATGCAGAAAGGTCCGATGAATCTTGGTGCTAGCTTCCCTTTAATCCTGAATCGGTGCAGGCCTCTCATGGGTGATACTCGTAGGTACACAAATTCACCGGGTTCAAAATGGACTCCACGATGCTTCTGATCGTAATAACTCTTTTGTCGACTTTGGGCTGTCTTGAGTCGGTCCTTAATTACCTTGACTTTATCTTCAGCCTCTTTGAGCAGGTCTGGGCCGAAGATATGACTGTCTCCGGTTTCCGACCAATTTAGCGGGGTACGACATCTTCATCCGTACAGAGCTTCAAATGGTGCCATTTGCAGGCTGGACTGATAGCTGTTGTTATATGTGAATTCTGCGTATGGTAAGCTCTCCTCCCAACTGGTTCCATAGGTGAGGACACATGCTCTTAGCATATCTTCTAGAATCTGGTTTACTCGCTCAGTCTGCCCATCTGTCTGGGGATGGTATGCGGTACTGAATGCCAGCTGAGTTCCCAGAGCTTGTTGTAAGTGATCCCAAAACCGGAGGCAATTGAGTGCCTCTGTCCGAGATTATTTTCTTTGGGACTCCATGTAGGCAAACGATACGGGAGAGGTAGAGCCTAGCAAGCTTCTGAGTGGTGTGTGTTGTCTTCACGGGGATGAAGTGTGCTACTTTAGTCAGTTTATCAGTGATGACCCATATGGCATCATGTCCGTGTCATGACCGAGGTAGTCCAACAATAAAATCCATTCCAATCTCGTCCCATTTCCACTCGGGTATCTTATTTGGTTGCAATAGCCCGGCGGTTTACGGTGCTCGCCTTGATCGTTGACAAGAGTCACAACATGCAATAAGCGTGGTTATGTCTCTTTTATACCATGCCACCAAAATGTTTCTGAAGATCTTTGTACATTTTGTTCCTCCGGATGGATTGAATATGGAGCGGTGTGGCCTTCAGCCAGGATTTGCTGCTTAAGGTCATGGATATTTGGTACGCAAAGCCTATTCCCGTACCACAATATTCCTTGCTCATCAATAATGAATTCTGAGGCCTTGCCCAATTTCATCTTACGCTTTATGCCTTCAATGCTGGGGTGTCCACGTTGAGCCTCTTTAACCTTCTCTATCAGGGTAGGCTGTAATTCTAAGTTTGACACACTGCCTTCGGTGACCACCATCAGGTTGAGCTTTGCGAATTCCTGCTGGAATTCGTGTCTTAAGTCTGGCATGATGTCGTTGTTGGATCGGGTTCCACTCGAGCATCTGCTACAACATTTGCTTTGCCTGGGTGTTAGTGGATCCCAACATCATAATCCTTCACTAATTCCAACCAGCGTCGCTGCCGTAAATTTAGTTCTGGTTGTGTGAAAATATACTTGAGGCTTTTGTGGTCCGTGTATATTTCTAGCGATTACCAAGTAAAAGTGCCTCCATTCCTTGAGTGCATGAATAACTGCTGCTAATTCCAGGTCATGAGTAGGATAATTTTCCTCATGCTTGCGAAGTTGTCTGGAAACATATCGACAACCTTGCCTTCTTGCATCAATACGCACCGAGGCCCTTTCGAGATCGTCACAAAATACCTCAAAATTTTTGTGTATATCTGGCACAATTAGTCTTGGTCTTTGTCGTCGCCGTTTCCTCTTGAGTTCTTGGAAACTTTTCTATAGCTTCCGTCCATTCAAACTACCTGTCTTTCTTGAGTAGTTGCGTCATTGGCTTTGCTATGGTGGAGAATCCCTCAATAAATCTCCGGTAGTATCCTGCCATACCCAGGAAACTTCGTACATCCGTCACACTGGCTGGCGGCTTCCAGCCAAGTACGGCCTTGACTTTTTCCGGGTCTACAGCAATACCTTCTTGAGTGAGTACGTGGCCCAGAAAACCTACTTGCTTTAGCCAAAATTCACACTTGCTGAATTTAGCGTACAACTGATGCTTCCTGAGTTCTCCCAGTATAATCCGGAGATGTTCAGCGTGTTCTTCTGGTGTTTTGGAGTATACCAGAATATCATCGATAAATACCACAACAAACTTATCCATAAACTTCATGAATACTTTGTTCATGAGGTGAACAAAATATGCGGGGGCGTTTGTTAGTCCGAATGGCATCACGGTGAACTCGTACAATCCGTATCTGGAGGTGAAAGCGGTCTTGGGAATATCCTCGGTTAGTAATTTCAGTTGATGGTATCCCGATCTCAAGTCAATCTTTGAGAACACCTTGGCCTTAGCGAGTTGATCGAATAAATCATTTATTCGTGGCATCGGATATTTGTTCTTGATTGTGACCATGTTTAGCGCTCGATAGTCTATGCACAATCTCAGTGTTCCATCCTTCTTTTTGGCGAATAAAATTGGTGAACCCCAAGGTGAGGAACTGGCTCGTATGTACCCTTTTTCCAACAGTTCCTTTATTTTCCAATACGATAAGATTTGCGTGAAACTTCAACCCTTCAAACTCGATAACCACATCTTGGCAGTAATTCTGTTTAACTTGCTTAATTCCAGGGGACTTGACGATCATAGATTTTCCCAAGGGAAGCATCGAAAAATTATTTTGCAAAGCAAAACTTTTCGAAACGAACGAGTGAGAAGCTCCAGAATCAAACAAAACCATGGCAGGTATTGTGTTGACAGGAAACGTACCGAGTACGATATCTGGGGCATTTTGTGCTTCCTCTTTGGTCACGTGGTTCAGATGACCCTTCCTGTGATTGTTATTTGGGTTGAAATTGTTGCGCTTTGGTGCCGAATTATTACTTCCGTTGTTCGGCTTTGGGGTCGAGCTCCTTGGCTTGGGGCACTGCTTGGCATAGTGCCCTTCTTCTCCACAAGCGTAACAGGTAACGCCTGGGCGATATGTGAACTCCTTGTCCCTTGCGTGGAAATTCTTGCTTGGGCGTGCGACGTTTGTCGTGGGTTTGGGTGTCCAGTTTTTCTGAACATCTGTCTTGCTGCGGTGGTTGCGGGTGTGTTTAGACTGGTCCCTCTTCCGCTTGCGGAAATCTTCTAAGTTGCGTCTCTCATTTTCCAAGGTAATGGCCTTATCCACCAGCGTCTTAAAATCTGGAAATGTGTGTACGACCAACTGACATTTAAGCGCGGGTGTCAGTCCGTCTAGGAACTTCTCCATCTTTTTGTTTTCTGACATTCGTTCCTCGTTGGCGTAGCGAGACAGCAGGGTAAACTGACTGTTATATTCGGACACTGTCATTGTTCTTTGCTTGAGGTCATCAAATTCTCTCTTTTTGATCTTCATCAGACTCTTAGGAATATGTGCCCCACGAAAACCTTCTTTAAATTCTTCCCATGATATATTATTTTCGTTGGGGTGCATGTGTAGGAAATTTTCCCACCATGATGCGGCTGCTCCAGTGAGATAGTGCGGAGCATAAAGCACTTTCTCAAGGTCTGAACACTGGGTGATAATTAATTTTCTCTCCATGTCTCGAAGCCAGTCCTCGGCTTCCAGAGGTTTGTCAGTGTGAGAAAATGTTTGGGGACGCGTCTTCTGTAGCTCAGATAACTTGGATTGCTGCTGATACTGTCCGCGGTGACTTCCCATATTGATGACTTGGTTCAGTATTTCCTTATGCTGCTGCTGACTTTGTTCATAAAGACGGCACATTTGGGAAAGTGCCGTTTCACTGTCCTGTCGACTTGTCTGCCCCTGTGTGAAATTGTTGCCTGGGGGTGTGCCATAATTTTCCTCTGTCGAAGTTGGCATGGAGCGCGTCCAAGGACGAGACATAATTTACTCTGGGGATATATTTTGAAACACTCATAAGAAAGTGAAAGAAGTCGCAAAAATAAGTCCATAAATGCATAAGGATGGCAAATAAATTAAAAGCCCAAGATTTTTTTCAAGAGAAAAATACGTTTGCGCACGGAGAAGGACTGTCCATTACATATCTTACAGGCAAGCAGTAATTATACAATACATCACTCAGGATATGCGTACATAAATCCTGACATGTTATTTAGTCTAGTGCACTCCTCCAGATCCTACATGATGTGCAAACAAACTACTTCCCACAGCCTATTTAAATATAAACATATCATACAAGTTGGTACATCGCATGACGGCTAAGCGTACTTAGTCGGAGATGGTAAGGATTTCCCTTGGCCTGCCAAGGATGAGACGTAGAGAGGCTGGGGACTCAACCTCCTCTTCGGAGATGGGCTCCAGACGAGAGGTGCTGCGCGGACTTGGTGGAGCAGGTGCCCTGTGTGGGACAACTCGAATCTGAGCGGGCACGAGGGGTGGTGCAGAACGAACCGGAGTGGGCGCAATGACATGGTTGAACTCCTTCGTGGTAGGCAGGCGACGAGTAGCGGTGCGAGCAGTAGGAGCAAACGATGCTGATGATGAGACGAAAGTCAGTGGCGGTGCAGCGCGCAGGAGGTCTCTCCTGTTGGCGGCACAGCCATGGACTGAGTCCATGCGGGCAGCTACAAAGTCGTCCACCAGGTTGTCGAAGGCTGCCTCCAAAGCCCTGAGATAGTCGATGAGCATCTCAAAAGCTTCGTCCCGTTCTCCTCTGGGGCAAGAGAACGCGTAGTGGCAGGTGTAAGGCACGTGACATGGCAGGTAGCGGTAGCGACGAGTCTTCATTGAAGGCAGGATCCCTGAGACGGGCTATCGCCTCACGGGCCGCCATCTGTAGCGCGTGCTTCTCTGTGGGCATGGCTCTCCCCACGAACCGGTAACGCTCAACTCGTCCTCTCTTGAATTCCATCGCGGCTTGGTGCATGGTTAGACGGTCATTGACCTTGTGCTGAGAGAGAGAGAGAAGACTGGGCGCACATCTGGTCCCATCGCGACTTGGACGATGAAGGAGAGAAGCTTGACGAACCCATCGGGCATGTTGGCGAACATCCGCAACTCGCAGTCGTTGACAGCCATCTACAAAAGTAGGCAAAAATTCTGACTAGTCAAATCATAAATTTATGCTGACTGTCAGAAATTGACTACATTTGAAAAAAAAAAGATAATAAATAGCTCTATTATGCTAATAACCGATTAGCGATCGCACCTAGTGGTTTCCTACAGCCATTCTGGCTCTGGTACCAAGCTTGTCGCGACCGGATTTTCAATAAAAATATTTATTGAACAACCGACCTATGAAATCCAATATGAGGATAAATCCTCCATATCGGTAGACAAAACTTTGATACAAGAAGCCAGTAGCATTACAATATTACAAGGGGTCGGACTAAAGATGCCCAACCAATTATTACAACACGCCAATAATTATACATGATGGCGGATAAGACACAACGGTGTGGTGGTGGAAATACTACTGACTTGGAGTATGCGTGGTTGGTGGAATAAAACAGTGGGGTGGTTAACAAGTCTACTGCACTGGCGGCTCATCGAGCGTCTCGGTGAGGCTCGATGGATTTATTTGGGTAGCGGAAGCGGATATATCACAATGACTAATCCAGGGGTCGCACGAGACTGACTGGGATTCCTCTAGGCGTCGGACTCGCTATCGAACTCTTCATCCATGAGATCGCCTTCGTCAGCATCTGGCCAAATCAACAAGCCAGGTTAGTACTATGAAAGTACTCGCAAGACAGTTCGGACAAAAGATATAATAAATGAATGCATGAGTGCGACATAGTTAATCTTAACAATGCTCAATTAAAGCAGTATAAAAAAATAATTAATATGGGAGTCGGCGGTAGTCCGCTCGAAAAACCCAAAGAGACAAACTCAAAACCGATCGGGTGTCTGAAGCGACGCCTCGAAGGGTGAATAAAAAAAATATTGCCACAGTCGGGCGTCTGAGCGACACCTCATAAAGGGCTTATATTGAAATAAAAATACATGCGTGCCGCAGTCGGACGTCTGAGCGACATCGCAGAAAGGGCTTATAATGAAAGTAATGACAATGCCGCAGACGGACGTCTGAGCGACATCACAGAAAGGGTTTATAATACAATAAGTAACAGCAATGCCGCAGTCGGACGTCTGAGCAACATCACAGAAATGGCTTATAATAAATTTAAATAACAACAGTGCCGCAGTCGGACGTCTGAGCGACATCACAGAAAGGGCTTATAATACAAATAAGTAACAGCAATGCCGCAGTCGGACGTCTGAGCGACATCACAGAAAGGGCTTTCATCACAAGATATAGCACTCATAATAAATATTCAACACATGAATATAAACGGGTTAGTCCATCCACAGGAATAAACATTCAACCGGACTTAGTACTCATGTGATTCACCGGAGTATCTGTCACCAAAACTGATCCTTGTCAGGATGAGATAATACAGAACTTAGACATGGATAAGATGATCCGAGGATTTATGACTCTGCAGAGTTTGTACTAAAATTATCCACAGCCAACGGATTTCCGTAGTCCTGAAGGACTAGTTCCGTTTATGGTATTTCGGAAGAAACATAGCTAACCAGTACACACCCATCCTACCTCACGATGCCAGGAATCACCCTAGACATCGTCCAAGAAAAACTTTTGAGACGGGGAGATCACAATCTCGAATAGCATGGGATCAAATTTATATTCGCGCGCTCTAAGGGGTGCCCCCCTCTCGGTCCCAACCGGAAACACCCATGCCCCCTGACCGGATGACTGGCTTTAATCCAGGGCCATGGAACCATCATCACGACCTCTCCATTTGGTGTGTACCAGGAAAGCGGTTTGCAACTTACTAAGCCATATCCCTTGTGAAAACATGTGGTAGTACGGGAAGGGAAATGGATGGGAACCGAACTGATACGGATTGACACTGAAGTCAAATGGTATGGCATAAGACTGGCATGCTACAACACTGCCATCTTACCCATCCTCATGCCAACACATGGCCATGCACATTCACATCCAACACGTATGGGTTATCGAACTCACTTGCCTCAACTTTGCATGAAAATAACATTCATCGGTATGCTCACAAACATGCCATGAAACTACTTAATGCAAACCTGCCAGAACACTCATCATATCAAAAGTTCAAACATGCTTGTCTGGTTCAGAGTAGTCGGAGCCTAGCTCGGTGAAGTTCGCGGTTCCATCACCCCCTTCGGTATCTACGGTATAAAGAAAACATATGCGCTAACGTAAATACCGTGAGGTGCACAAAAATTACTCCAAATATTTTTCAAATAAATCTGATAAAAAAACTAGATAAAATTTCAAAGAGGACAGAAAAAGAATCAATCAAAAATACTCCTCTGTTTAAAAGTTATTAGCGTTTTAGTCCAGGGACCTTTACGTAATGAAATAGAAACTTCCTGTGGTTTTCTTTATAAAACAGAAAACGCTTGATCTCAATACGTTAGTCCATGGGGAAGACGATTTTGCTGAAGGCGCTTCGAAACGATTCAAAAAAGAGGAAAAGTCGACGGGAGGACCCACCCGTCGGGTTTGAAAACGAAGCAGAGATTTACGCCCGAGGGTCGCGGTGATCGCCGCGGCGATCTACGGCGAGGCAGGAGGATCGGAGGTTACCAACGTGCTCACCGTGTCCTTCCGCACCGTGGGTGGTGGAGTTGGTCGCCGATGAGCACCACGTTGACGGCGGCCTCAACTCCGCGGACGGTGGTTCGGCGTTGATGGATCTCGCCGAGGAGGGCTGCAAGGATCGAATTGAGGTGGGGTTAGAGCACTAGGTGTAAGAGAAGGCTACGAGACGAGGTTTGGGCGCGGAGATGGCCTCACCGCAGTGAATCAAGGTGGAGGCCGAGGCGGAACGGCGGCCGGAGTCGGGAAGGAGAGCTCCTCGTGGCCCTTCCGGGACTTGGCGGGTCTGGAGGGTAGAGGAGGTGTCTTGGGCGAGAGCAAAGCTCGGGTGCTATATATAGCCGCCTGAGGCGGTTGCCGAGAACGGGTTCTCTGGCGAGGTGATTACGGGCGCGCTGTGGTTGCACTGAGGGTTCGAGGTTGAGCGTCGTCGTGGATGTTCCTCGTTCCGTTTAGGTGCTAATCGCATCGGGATTTGGCTGCTTAGGGGAGCTCGACGGAACGGGCGGCGCGGGCCCGCTGGCGAGCAGAGAGCGCGCTCAGGCGTGCAGCGCCACGGCGACGGTGCTGCATGCGTCTTGCTGTCGAGGAAGTGGCCACGCTGAGCCACCAGAGGGTTTGGGCGGCGCCCGAACGGCGTTCGCCGCCGTTCGCTCCCCTGTCGGCCGCCACGGTGGTTCGCCGCCGCGAAACGCCGGCAGGCGGGCCAGGTGCCACCGACGCCAGAACGCGCCAAGCACGCATGTGAGGCTCCGGACAAGCAAGCTAGGCCGTGAGCAACGTGCCAAGTGCACTGTGAGCATGTGATGAACTTTCGGCGAAGATTGACATCAAACTCTGAATTTAATCAAGATGAATGAAGCAGTGCATGCAAGGTGTTCGACAGAATGATCTAGGCATGTAGGGATTTTTCCTTGAGCTGGTTTTTGGTGGAGGGGCTCTCATTGCATCTAGAGGCTGCCTGAATATTTGTGGAATTTTGGAGTAGTGTAGATATGAATTTCACCAAATTTGGCAAATCTGGTCCCAACTTGCAGAGTCTGAAATTTGAAATTTTTGAACAGAAGAGGAGTGGTTCTTGATAGTTCTAGGTTGTGGGTACCAAGGACTATCCAAGGGAGTTGGTTTGAGGTCAAAATTCAAATGCATTAAGGTACTTGCTTTGCAAATTACCTAGGATCAAAATAATAGACAGAAAAGATTTTGGGAGAGAATTAAATGAAATAAAAATTCAGAAGAGGGTTGAACTAGTAGAGACAGAATGTTTGGATTGCCCAAGATGGAAGGAGGCATATTTGGGAAGATTTTACCAAGTGGTGTATGGCCAAACCATAAATGATCTCAAATATGGGAGAGGATGAAAAACTCCTAGAGTTTCTTTTTGAAAGCAAAATAAACTTCAAAGATTTTTCTTGAATCCTTGAGGAGAGAGCAATCAAAGGAAAAATTTAAAAACCAAACACCAGAGTTGAAGGAGATGCAAAAGTAAAATATTTGCCAGAGGTAAAAAGCTTTTGATAGAGATTTTTGGAAGGGTTTTGGTGACCTCCTTCAAATCCAACAAAATTTTGAAGAAAACCAGAGGAAAAATTTTGGAGTGTCACAGTACCCCAGTGGGGTGCTCGACGTCTTCGACTCGCCCGTCCCCCTCGGCGACAACATCTCCGCTGGGACGGCGGATCTCTGCGTTCGGGTGGAGGTATCCGCCATCGACTCCGGCTCCACTTCATCTAGCACCGCGAGGAAAGCCGCCGATGCCAGGGCCGTAGCGGAGCGCGCCGGCACGTCCGACCCGATGCGCGCCACGGTACAGAATCTCAGCGTCCCCATCGCCACCAGCGTCAATGCCGCCGACGCCGCCCAAGCCCGGAGCCACCACATGCCGACGGTGAGCGGAGAAGAGTGGATATGACATGGGCATGGACGGCACCGGAGCCATGCTTAAATAGTCGTGGCTAGGCGAAGGGATGGGCAGCTGGCTTCAATGAGGTGTCACCGACCGGTGTAGACTTCTAGGTGGCTCACGCTCCTACTCGTTCAATCGCGTCGCTATGACTGGCATCAGTGCCGCCGAGTCATGTCCGCTTTTTGGAGCGCCCTGACTGACATGAATGTGTGACAACCATTTTGCACATAAAGGGTTATGTTGAGACGTGGCGGTCTTACATGTATGTGGCGGACGTTCGGATAGGAGCCAATATTATTCAACTCTTTAAATATAAAGAGTTCGAATTTGAGAGGCCGTTTGAGAGGCTAAATTTGACGGGATTGGCTAGAGGTGCTCCAAAAGGGGAAAATAACACATTAGCTTACCATTATCATGCCCACATGGTCAGCAATGGAAGTGGAGCATGGAAATGTAGCATACATCTCAATGCTCCTTATTTTCTTTTCTTAGAATAGTTTGAATCCTTTAACTTAGATTTCCGAAATTTTGGAAAACAGGTGTCGACAACACACAACTCTTGTGGAGAGCGGCGTGGCGTGGCGCGGCACGGCAAAATGGCAAATATCTAAAGCTTTTTTGTCTTCTCCCAGATCCCCAAAGGGAAAACCCGAAAAGTAAATCAAGCGGAGGCGGGATGGCGACCGGACGCGAGGCCGGCGAACCGGCGATGGCGGAGGAGGAGAGGGACTGGGCGGATCTGACGCCGGTGTGCCTGGCGGAGGCGTTCTCGCGGCTGGGCCCGGAGGACCTGTGGCGTGGCGCCATGGCGTGCTGCCGCTCCTGGCGGGCGGCCGCGCGCTCCCGGCCGGCGCTCTTCGCCGCGCTCGACCTCGAGCCGGCCTTCGAGGCCGTCGGCGCCGACGCCGCCGAGTGGTGGACGCCCGCCTTCCAGCGCCGCGTCGACGCCATGCTCCGCTCCGCCGCCTCGCTCGCCGCCGGGGAGCTCCGCGAGGTCCGGGTCCGGCACTGCTCCGACGACGCCCTCGCCTTCGCCGCCAAGAGGTTCGCGCAATCCCCTATTTGTTAGAACCTGATGGGGCGAGGCGGCGAGCTCGTGTGCCCATAGATACGCTTGGTAGAATCCTGTTCCTCTTGCTCATTGCAATGAACTAAAAGTCAAATGATAGTTTGCCAAAAAATAAAATAAAATGATATTTGTGGCTAAACTACGGGGCAAATAATCTATTCTCCCGACCAAGTATAGCCCATGACTATCCATCAAACTTAACTAATCCCATGGAAAATCATAAAATGTTGTCCATCCATGCTGAACTTTGTCACCAACCCAACCTAACTTGTTTCATCCTGGCTGTCTGGAAACATTTAATGAGGATGGAAACACCATGATGCCTGTCAATTGCCACGCTGCCATGTTGACCGGAGGATAACCACCCTTGCAACATGGAAAGGAAACTAGTAACCACACCATTGTTGCCTTCCACTTGCTATTATATGATGACTATCAGTTTCATGTGGGTACATGTTCTAGATTTAGGATTTCTTCATAAATGATCTTAGGTTATACATTAGTGTCAAAAACGTTCTTATATTATGGGACGGAGGGAGTATGTTTTATTCTTTCACTCTCACAGCTTCGGTGTCAGTTTGTTCCAGAGTTCTAGATGCTTCTCTGGTTGATAGATGAATAGTTTTGGGGGTCGTCTACATTAGATTGGTGAACATCGCATCTCTTTGTCCCTGCTTCTGTTAAGCATGATCAAGCTGGTGTTTAATTCACATTTTGAGAAGATCTGTTGGCGACTTGGCTGATGATGTTTATAGGTTGGTTGGTGATGTTTATAGGCTGCTAGCTTTATTGATTACCATACTACTGACTATGTCGAAACCAACTCTGGCAACCTACTACTTCCTCTGTCCTAAAATAAGTGTCTCAACTTTGTACTAACTTTAGTACAAAGTTGTACTAAAGTCAAGACACTTATTTTGGGATGGAGGGAGTATATTGTAATAACTCCTGTTTGTCACAAGAATGTGGTGTTAGAGAAATATACTTGTTGTGGAATGTTTTTCGCGTTTTGAGAATTTAGACCATGAAGCAAAGATGACATCGAGTGGAAATGATAGATCCTATACTGTGCCAACTTGCATCTTAATGTGATCCCCTTACCTGATGATGTCAATCATAACCCTTCTGATGGTCCATTGTTGTTTCTGGGGCAATAAAAGTGTACATGGCGACAACTATTTGCTTTGATTTGACGTGTCCATATATATGGCTAACTGGTCTTATCTTTTCGCTTGGATTGGATGTATCATTCTGAGTTTATTAATTCATTCATTCATATGCAGCTCCCCACAGCTCAGCATCCTTTCCATCAGAAGCAGCCCGGGCGTAACTGACCGATCAATGCTCACTGTTGCAACCTGCTGTCCTATCCTCACAGAATTGGACATCAGCTACTGCTACGAGGTCTCATACAAGTCGCTCGAGGTAATTGGGCAGAGCTGCCCTAACCTTGTGGTCCTTAAGAGGAGCATATTCAACTGGCTTGATTCATCAGAGCATGCTCGAACAGTTCCAGCAGAGTATCTAAGAGCATGCCCCCAGGACGGCGACAGGGAAGCAATGGCGATCTCGAGGTCCATGCCGAAGCTGAAACAACTCGTGCTCAGGTTTGCAAAGCTATCTGGCGTCGGCCTCAACTCGATCGCAGAAGGATGCAAGGAGCTGGAGGTCCTGGACCTGTTTGGCTGTGCGAATTTGACGAGCAGGGGGATAGAGCAGGCTGCTGCTAACCTGAAGAACCTGGAGACGCTTGTGAAGCCAAACTTTTACATACCGAGGTCGGCCTTCCACATGGAGAGGTACGGGCACTGGCAGCTATACGACGAGAGGTTCCAGACAAACGTGTTCCAGATATGAAAAGAACAACCCTCGTGTTCTCAAGGGTCGCCTCTGACTGACGATGTCTCGCATTCTCGTTACTGTTATATATACTGTATGTGTATGACAGGTATGTTTGTTTGGAGAGCAGTAACATTCTGTTTGAGCCATCTTTCTGCACAATATATATACGTGGGAGATGGTTTTGCTTCCAGTATTTGTAAATTTATTTATGTGCAATGATACGTTGTGGTTTATATGTGTGGCACACAACCTGGCAATTCTTCATACTGATCTATGTTTGTGTGGTATGTTTATACCCTCATGGAGCTTAGCTTTGTTTATTTGATGCTGATTGAAACCACCTTTTGGTAATTTGATGCTGATCCAAACCACCTTTTGGTAATGGCGACCTTTCTTTCCATTCCATGTAATGTGGAAACAGATGCGACGAATTCTTTTGTGGGCGGATTATGCATTACCATCTGGGGCAGTTGGGATCGCGATCGATCTGGTATACACCTGAGAGCATAGACATCTCATGCAACATGAAAAGAAACACTTGATAGAAGCTAGTTTTGCAGACAGCACATATGAGTGCCCACCTTTCGGTGTCTCAAACCTGCCCTGGAAAGAGGAGGTGACTGCCTTCCAGTTCAGTCAGTGTGTAACATCACCAAAAATGTAACTTTATTTTCTGAAGAATGGTTTCATGGTCTGTACAAACCTCTCATAACCCAAACAAATGTAGTACTATTTCCACAAGATTTTTGTTTTATTGGTACACCTATTGCCCTTGCTATTTTCTACTGACATAACTATTCTTGTGCAGGAAATGTCACATCTGAAAACTCGGAGCTAAAAGGACCATTCATATACATCTCGGGAGAGGAAAAGGCCGCACCGCATCCCGATCTGATAGGGCCTTCCTTTCATTTAGTCCAGTCACCAACAAAAGAAAAATAACACAATCACATGATTTTTACATTACAGCCTGCCTGTGGTCTAAAAAAAAATCTTGCAGGTTAGAGCTGGCGAAAATTCCATGTTAGGAGCATCATGGAATCTCTCTCTGCTCCAATCACATGCACAAATTTAAAAGCAACCAAATGTTCCCCTGTTAACCCCAGCAGCAGTGGTGCCAAGTAGCACTGGGGCAAAAGATTTGGTACTGTTGCTTGTTTTTGGGGTGGTGCTAATCAGGCAATCAGCAATAGTAGTATGGGAGGAAGAGTACTTAAATCCTGATTTTGTGAGCTAACAGAAGAGTGAGAAAACACAAATCACCTCCAGCTCACAGCACAGTGTCTGACCCAGAAAGAACCAAGCTGAACCGTTGCCACCATGAACTTGGCTTAACTTGTGGGGTAGCTTTTTCTTTTCCGTGCAACCGGCGGGAACTCTGCCTTTTCATATAGAAGAAAATGATTGACTATTAGTAATAAGGAAAACTAGCCGAAAACCGAGGAGTAGCTTACCCTCCAGCCCCCAGGAACTATAACAAAAAAGGCTTTCGCCCCGCTTTATATATAAAGCATCAAACCACAAGCATTCAGTACAAACACACGCAACGCCACCGCGACATACGCACACACCCAGGACAGGATACGTAGGCGCTGAGCGCAGCAACACCACTCCTAGCACTACTGCCCCGAAGAGATGAAGCTACATATGACGAACCATACGCTCCAAGGCGGCGCCTTCAGGAAGGGTACGACACCGGAGCACCGCCACCACCCGATCCAAGGATCAGAGTTTCCCCCGGAGCCGCATGACGGGCAATGAGAGCCGCGACGACGCCTTTAAGAAGGGAACGATATTCGCCGCCGCCGGACGGTCCGAAGATAGAGCAGGTTCTCACCTCGCCAATATTCACCACCACCGAACGCCACATCCCAGCAACCACGCCGCCCACACGACCATGGTGACCGGGCAGCACCAAGGCACGGGCTCTGCCCAAGAGCACCGCGCAACCACCACCAGGGCCGCCGCCCCAGCATCCAAGACCTCGGCACCACCTCGCCCGAGACCCGCCGCACCACAACGAAAGGGACGAGTGGAAAGGTCCCACCTTTCGCGCCCCTGGGCAACCCCCAGAATTGAGACCCAAAGGGTCGGCCAGAACTGGCATCCACCGACCTATCCTGCTGCCCCAAGCGCGAGACGAGCTCGGTCATGCAGCACTGAGAGGGGGACGAGGTCAGTCCTGCTGCACCGTGCGCGAGACGAGCTCGGTCCTGCTGCATCATGCGCGAGACGAGCTCGGTCCTGCGGCATCGGGCGCGAGACGAGCGGTGGACCGCAGCTGGGAGAGGACCAGCCCATTGATGGGGGTAGCGCCCGGGCGACGAGGAGATGGGGTGAAGGTCGAGACGGCCCGAACGCAGATAAACCGACGCCAGAGAAGCCGGCCGTTGTCGCGGGCAGATCCATCGAGCCACCGTGAGGCCGCCACGACACCGGTAGGCCACCACCGAGACCTACCCCTGCCGCCGCCCACGGCCGGAGCAGCGGCCACGCCCAGCTGCTGCCTTACCCGCATCGCCCGGCGAGCTCCAAGCGTCGAGCCGCGGCACGCACTATTGAGCCCGGCGCCGCCAAGTTTCAAAGCGATCCGCCGGATCCGGCATGAGACCGATCGCGCGCCACCTCCCGAGCCAGAGCACTGCAGCCGCCCACAAGACGACGAGAGTCGCCGAGGCCGCCACCAAAGAAGCCACCCGCCGCCCGTGAAACCGCCACCGGCCGCTGGATCCCGGACGTCAGCGCCGCCGCTTCGAAGAAGCCGCCACGCGCGCTAAGCGGACGGGAAGGAGGCCCCGCCGCCGCCGCGCCTCGGGCTTTGCCGACGGAGCTCGCCGACGACGGCGGGGAAGGGAGGAGGCGGGCCGAGGCCAGCTGCTGCAGGAGCCCCTGGCTTGCACGGCGCGCCATGGGGGGAGGGAGGAGGAGGGGGAGGAGCGGGCGGGCGGGAGGCTCGCGCCCGGCGGTCGGCGGCGGCGGGGAGGCTAGGTCGGGGCGGCGACGGCGAGGGGAGGAACCCTAGCGGAGCGGGTCGCTCGGGGGCTCCCAGCCCCCAGGAGCTATAAGAGGAGCCTCCACGACGCATGCTCCACATCGAAGTTCCATCTTGCAACATGAGGAAACACACTCTCGCCCTCTTCCTCCTCCTCATCCTCACCTTTGCCTCCCATGGGGCATGGTGTGCCGCAGCTGCGAGAAGCGCCATGGCTGAGGATGCGGCTCATCATCATCTGAGGCCTCATCACCATGGTTGGTATTAACAATTAAGTGTGCATCCATCTCATCTCCTCTTTGCTCTCTACTTTCTTGATATACCATCTCTTAAAACTTCCTGTTATCACTGTTTTATACTTTCCAAAAACCCAAGGCAAGAGGTTGCTGGAGATACAGACTCCCAGGAAGGTCGGGCACGCGACAGGAGGATCCGGAGGAGGCAGCAGCGGCGGCGGCAGGAGCGGTGGCGGAGGCACGGACACAAGGCCACACAACAGCAAGAATGGCGGTGCAATGGCGCTGCCAGCTCCAGCGACCTCCGTCCTGGCGCTGGTTTTCACCACCACCGTTCTTCTCTCGGCGCTCAACTCCTGAAGTGCTATACTCATCTCGATCGCGGGCACGGTACTAGTACGTGTGTACTGCTGCAGTTTCACAAACTGTTTGCATAATGCTTGTGGGTATTGGGCTGATATGTTTATTATTGGCTATAGTATTTATCCTGTCTGTGTGCTTCCTAAATTGTTAAATTACTTGTGTGTTGACTAGCCAGTGGAATCTACTCCCTCCGTCATGTTTTTTAACACTACACTAGTACCAAAAAGCGTCTTATATTATGGGACGGAGGGAGCATATTATTGATCAGTATAGTCAGCCAGCTTAAAAAGTTAGTTAGGGATCTAAACCTTGTGCCCTGATCGTGCAATCATATCACTATACAGTAATAATAAAAACAAACAAATAACGTACCGAAACTCAAACAACCATCGTAACTCAAACAGCGGCGAGAAGAACCACCAAAAGCTTTGGGATCTAGGATGAAAAATGGCGGCTCAGAGTAAAACCTTTCGCCGAATGAGATCACATCACGTTACTACCGTCCCGGGACGAGTCAGGGGAGGCAGCCGTAAGACCGGCCTTTCAGTTTCTCCTCACTGCCGCACATCACCATCGCATTCGTACCAATAAACAACAGCACGATCAAACAGAGAAGAAAAAAGAATTGGTAAGAGAGAAGAAGCAACGACAAGAACAAGGTCGAACCCAATAAGGAACTTAGATGGGGCCAAACTTCAATCAGTGGAAACATGATTCTTTTCAGGATGACTACTGCTACATCTAATTTTACTTTATTGAGAAGACACAAACACCCTCTATGATTTCATAAATCCAGTTTCATGATCTGTACAAATTTCTCATGACCCAACAAATGTACTATTTGTGTAAGATTTTTTTTTAGTTCTCCTTGCTATTTTCTACTGATTTAACTGTTCTTGTGCAGAAAATGTTGAAACTTGGGTTAAAAGGACCGTTCAAAATTCAGCGAAAATGACATCTCGGAAAGGCAAAGAGCACACCGTATCTCCTGATCGGACCTTCCTTTCGTGTAGTCAGTAACCAAAAAATCAATCTCATGATTTTTACATCACAGCCTGCATGTGGTCTCAAAAAAATTCTTATAGGTTAGAGCTGGCAAAAAGTAATGGAATCGATGCGCCAAGCACATGCACTGAAAAACAACCAAATGTTCTGCTTGCCGTGGCTTTTGCTTTGTCCCCTCTTATCCCCCCAGCAGAATCATCGGTCCTGCCAAATAGCACTGAAGCAAAAGATTTCATACTGTTGCTTGTTTTTGGAATGGTGCTAATGCACAATAGTATTGATAGAGAGTACTAATCATGAATATGAGCTGACAAAAGAATGAGAAAGGCACACCATTAGTATAATGGGAGAGTACTAATCTTGATTTTGTGAGCTAACAAAAGAGAAAGGCACATAATAGTATTATATCAGAGTACTAATCCTGATTTTTTGGGCTAACAAAAGAGTGGGAAAGGCACAGCACAAAGCAACTCCAGCTCACAGCATCTGCCCCAGAAAGAACAAAGCTCAACTGGTGCCACCATGAACTTAGCCAGCAGAGTATAGCTACTCTCCAGCCTCCAGCAATTATAAGAGGAGCCTCCCGCACACGCTGCACATCGGAGTTTCTCTGTTGGTCCATCACAAGATGAGGAAAGGCGCTCTCGCTCTCTTTCTCCTCCTCGCCTTTGCCTCCCATGGCGTATGGTGTGCAGCAGCTGCTAGAAGCGCCGTGACTGAGGAAGATGCAGCACATCATGATCTGAGGCCTCATCACCACGGTTGGTATTTTGTGTGCATCGATCTCCTCTTTTGCCCAAATCTCTTGCAAAAATACTCCATGAATTGCTGCTTTTCACTTTCCAGAAACCCAAGGGGGGAGGATACAGACTGCCAGGAAGGTTGGGCACATGGCGGGCGGCTCTGGAGCAGGCAGCGGCGGCGGGAGGAACACCGGTGGTGGCGCCACAGACACGAGGCCGCACAACACCAAGAACGGCGGCACTGTGGCGCTGCCGGCTGCGGCGACCTCTCTGGCGCTGGTTTTCACCACTATTGTCCTCCTCTCGGCGCTCAGCTTCTGAAGCACTGATCTTGTAGTGTTGCAGTTTCAGAAATTTGTCTGCCTCATGTTTGTCAGTACCGGACCGTGTTTAGTGGCTATCTCCATCCTGTCTGTGTATGCTCTTGAATTACTTGATTGATGGATTCTACAAGTCACATAAGCATCCCATATTTGTTGTCAGTAAAACAAACAGGTATTCAGGGATTTACTTCCTCTGTCCCAAAATGTAGGACGTTTTTGCAAGCTAACGTAGCCTGCAAAAACATCTTATATTGTGGGATGGAGGGAGTACATGTTATGTTGACTAATGACTATCCAGTGAAATCTAAACTGTTCATCAGTGTAAGCAAGATATATTCAGCTAACTCAAGTGTTTGTGTCATCACCGGGCAATCATATTTTCCTTTCTTTGTATTATACTGTGCGGTAAAAATAATCAGCGGCAGCAAGAACATTTATCTCATTCCCATAACGTTAATCCAAGTGTTAAAATAATAACCAGGACGACCAAAAGCACCCTCAATCAATCAAAAATTAAAAGAAAATCAAGTCGACCAAAGCAGGAACAACAGGCTGCAACAGTTATAACACCTCAAAAGAAAGAAAAAGGCGAAACAAACCACAACAGGGGACCATACATTTGACCTTAGGAGCTCCAGATGTGACTACAGCACAAAACAATCCTCACGTACGCACAGTGTGCATACAAAGACGTACCATATACAGCATATATTTTCCATGGTTTGGTTTGGAAAGCACGAGCTGATAAATTTCTTCTTTCTTTTGCTGGCTTCTCCTCCAGCACAGAATAATCCTTGCTGCAGAGCGGCAGCGCTGATGAAACCGGTTTCCTCCCAATTTGTTACCATTTATCCAAGCAAGTATGCAAGTATCTGAAAAATTATCCAGAAGTATAAATTTGAAAGAAAAGATCAGGACAATAGGAACCTGTTGCAGCTATCTTTTTTGTTCAGCTATGCACATACTGTTCTTGCCTATCTTTTTTGTTCAGCTATGCACATGCATGCATGATAACACTGCAGATATCTCAAACTACAGAAGGAACATTACTATTCTTGCCTATCTATTCCTGAAGTTCAAACTTATTAAGAATGAGAAAACAATGAAGTTTTGCAATTTATCGCAGAGAAACAAGTCAATGGAAATCTTACGATATCCAATTATTCAAGCTATCCCTGTTGGGATAAGGATTTATTTATATGGCCCAGAAAGAACAAAGCGCAATTGGTGCCACCATGAACTTAAATTCTGGAGTATAGCTACTCTCCAGCCTCCAGCAATTACAAGAGACACCAGTCCCATCCCCAAGATGAGGAAAGGCACTCTCGCTCTCTTCCTCCTCCTCACCTTTGCTTCCCATGGCGTATGGTGTGCGGCAGCGGCGAGAAGCAACATGGCTGAGGAGGATGCAGCTCATCGTCATCTGAGGCCTCATCAACATTGTTGGTATTATGTGTGCATCCATCTCCTCTTTGCTATCTACTTTCTTGATTGTCAAGAAGCAAAATCCCTTACAAAAGTATTCCATGAATTGCTGCTATTCACTCCGCAGAAACCCAAGGGGAGAGGATGCAGACTGCCAGGAAGGTTGGGCGCATGGCAGGCGGCTCTGGAGAAGGCAGCGGTAGGAACACCGGTGGTGGCGCCGCACAACACCAAGAACGGCGGCACTGTGGCCCTGCCGGCTGCAGCGACCTCTGCTTTGGCGCTGGTTTTCACAGCCAGCGTCTTTCTCTCGGCGCTCAACTTCTGAAGCACTGATATTTTTTCGAGGGAATTCTGAAGCACTGATCTTGTCGTGTTGCAGTTTCAGAAATTGTTTTGCCTGATGCTTGTCAGTAACGGACAGTTGTGTTTACTCGCTAGTCTCCATCCTGTCTGTGAAAGTTATTGGATTCAACTAGTCACATCCATTTGTTTGTCGTCAGTAAAACGATCTGCGGAATCTAAGCTGTTCATCATTGAAAGGAAGGCATATTCAGCCGGCTAAAGAAGTTAGATGCTTCGCCCCAGGGATCTAAACGTTGTGTACGTGTCATCACCATGCACTCATATTTTGCTTTCTTTTATGTTACTGTGGCAGTAAAAACAACCAGCTGTAGCGGGAACGTTCCGAAACTCGCACTGCAAAGCACCATGCGAGCAGGCAGGCAGCAGCAAGAAGAGAGAACAGGCAGCCATGGAAGAGAACGGAAGGAAGAACAAGAAGAACCATCAAAGCTTTGGCATCTACTAGGGTAAAGAAACGGCGGCTCAGAGTAAAACCTTTCGCCGAATGAATCACATCAGGCTACTACCGTCCCGGGACGGCGACGAGGTCGTCGTCCGGGGAGGCAGCCGTAAGACCGGCCTTTCAATTTCTCCTCATTGCCGCAAATCACCAAAGCGTTTGGTACCAAGAGTCAACAACAACACGATCAAACAGAGAAGAAAAAAGGAATTAAACCAAGAACGCAATCGAATCGAAACAAGGGAAGAAATCGGGATGGCGGCGGCGCCGCAACGCGATCCTGAACAGAGGAGGAGGAAGGGAGGGGATGGGAGGGGAGGGGCACTCAGAGCCCTAAGTTTATTTATAAAGCAGTTCGGCTCGCGTTCGCCTGCTGGGCCGACGTTCCAGGGCCAGGGCCGATATGTGCTGGCCTTCGCCCGCAGCCGATGGAGGTGGGCCGGCGTTCCAGCGCCGATATGTGCTGCCCATTCGTTCACTGGCTTTGGTATTTTTCGCGTCTTTCTAAAAAAAAAAGGTATTTTTCGCGTTCGTTCATTGGTTGCTGGTTATTTTATTTTTTCTTGTGTGGTTTTTTGTTTCGATTTTATGTTTACCCTTTTCCTTTTTTATTTTTTATCTTTTCAGATTTGGTTTTTCTTCTGTTTCTTTTTTTGCACATTTTCTTAATAGTTTTTGTAATGTATGGTGAGCATTTTATTTTAGGAGCTCTTTTAACACAAAATCCCCACGTATGCACACTGCGTACAAGTACGTACCATATTCAGATCGCAGGTTGTTTCTCTCTAATCAGCATTTGCCATGGTTTTGCTTAAACCAGATAACACCGTGATTGAAAAGGTCTCCGAGCTCATTCATCGGGAGAACTGGAAATGGAATCAGCAGGTGGTAAGAGACACTTTCATCTTGTCAGACGTGAATGCCATTTTAAATATCTCAATTCGGCAAGGTGGAGGTGATGATTTTCTAGCTTGGGCTTTTGAGAAGTCGGGCAACTACACTATTAAATCGGTGTACCGTGCTCTTGTTAATTAAAAAGAGCATTTAGCTCTACATGAAGGAGCGGCTACCGGCACCTCAACGAGTGATCAACGGATGTGGAGTGCACTTTGGAAGCTGAATGTCGTACCCACGGTTAGAGTGTTCTGGTGGAGGGTTTTGCGCCGCATACTTCCGGATGAACACACTCTGTGGACACGGCATATTAGCGATATGAGCATATGCAAGATCTGCCATGTTTTGGACGAAGATCTCAAGCATGCCTTGATTCATTGCGTCCATGCAAAACGTTTTTGGAATGAGGCAATGCTTTGGTTTGATCTCCGGCTAGCTCAACTTCACCCAGACTCATGGGCAAAGGAAATTTTGTGCGACTCTCGCTTCTCGCACAAGGATAGGCCACTGATCATCACTATTATGTGGTCCATTTGGCACTCTCGTAACAAGTTGAAACACGAGGAGGAGGGGTCGGATCCAGCAACTTGGATGCGTGTGACTAGGGAGGCCCTCGCACTCCTCGAGTTACCACGAGAAACATACATTGGTTAAGCCGGGTCATGGTTGGAGACCACCCGAAGCAGGGATAGTAAAGATCAATACAGACGGTGCAATCTCTATTGACACAACTACTGCCGGTGCAGGTGGAGTTGCAAGTCTAGTAATAGACTGTTGGGTGCATGGTGCAAACCATATATTGGTATTACGAATCCTCTTATCGCTGAGGCAATGGCGTTGCGTGATGGTGTGCTTTTTGCCAAACTCCAAGGTTACACACATGCGATAATGGAGGTGGACTGCCTGGAGATGGTTAATCTCTGGAACATTCGCCACAACTCTCGTTCGATTGTGGCTCCTATCTTAGTTGAAATTGGAGAGCTCGCTAGTGATTTTTCTCCTTTTGTAATTCAACATGTAATCTGGTCAGCAAATGTTCCAACGCATCTATGTGCCAAGCATGCTTGCACATTGAATGTGACAGATAGCTGGCTCGAAGACACACCCGGCTTCCTCTTGACCAGCCTTTTGGCTGATTGTCAAGAGAACGCCTTTGTTTGAATAAAGCTCTCTATATTGCCCGCAAAAAAAAAAAGCATTTACCATGGTTTAGTTTGGACAGTTCCAGCTGAGAAATTTCCTCTTTCTTCCCCTGGCTTCTCCAGCACAGAATAATCCTCGTTGCAGAGCGGCAGCAATGATGAAGCCGGTTTCCTCCGGATTTGTTACCATTTCTCGAAACAAGTTTGCAAGAATCTGAAAAACCATCCAGAGGTAAGTTCAATATATCTTGAGAGCAACCGGACATCTTTTGTCGTCTCCATCACCAGGAACATCCAGAAAAGAAGATAGCAGAACGATGGGAACTTGCTGCAGCACCCCTGCCAGTGGACAGTAGGAAAATATACTCATCGTACATACTATTCTTGCCTATCTATTTCGGAAGTTCAAACTTATTAACAATGAGAAAACAAAGAAGTCGGATCCCCCAAAAAAAGAAGTTTTGCAATTTATTGCAGAGAAACAAGTCCATGAAAATAAAAGCCATGCCAAGCTTTGGAACTCTTTCCATTCCTATGGCCAGTGGACGAGCGCATCTCATCTTACGAGATCCAATTATTCAAGCTGGTTGTATCCATGGGCGAAAGACATGGAGGACAGAGCACTATTGATTATTCAGTTTGCTTAATCAAGGCAAAAACCAATGATGTCCCAAATAGAAGAAATAGTAGTTAATCCATGTTGTAATGATTCACCGCCACATCAGCAAATGGTGGGGTTCCTTCTGTCATAATCATCATCAAATGGGTCAAAACCATCAACTAGTGTTTTTCGCAAAAGATTAGGCCGAGAATCAGTGTTTTCTGGCAGAAACTCGTAAACCGGTGTTTTCTGCAAACCTAGGTGTCAAGATTGTGGTTTTCTGCAACTCACTCGGCGAAAGACATAGAGGGCAGAGCACTTTTGAGTTTGCTTAATCAAGGCTAAAGCCAATGATGTCCCGAACAAAGGAAATGGTAGTCAATCCATGTGTAATGATTCACCGCCCTTCTTGCTTGGAGTTGAGCCTATATGCTTGGTACGGTAAAGCACTTCTTCCGGATCTTGTGGGCACCTGCACACATTTGAGTGAAACATTAATGTTAGTAAGCTGCACACAAAGAACATTTATGGGGATTAGTAAGCTGCACACAAAGAACATTTATGGGGATTAGTAAGCTGCACACAGAGAACAAGTATGGGGTTGTTGTTGTTGAGAAGAGTATATTTAGAGTTTGTGATTATGATGCGACCAGCAGTTTGCCCTACATGCACAGTGTGAGCCGAAAGCATCTTGACTGACTGGCTAACCACCTCGACACTGGTGCGATTAAATCAGTGGCTAGCCCTACCAACTTCACTCCACTCTGCAGTGCCCGGCCTGTCACCCCTCTGCTGACTGCTCCTTGCTGTAGAGGAATGGATCAGAGCCTCACGGGTGATGATGCATGATAGGCTGATAGCCGTGGGGTTACGGGACTTGTTGATAATATAACTAGGCAAGTACGCAGGACCATCTGCTGTCAATGTGCTGCATATGCAGTCAACATCCAGCAGAGTGAGTAGAGCAGTTGTTGTCACCCTAATTACCTAAAAAAAGGAGCTGTTTTACGGTGATTGGGTTAGTACTCGGAGTACTTAGCAGTACTTACATGTCTGATCACGTCTGATTTTTATTAGCCGTCAGATCTTGCGGGGAATTTTAATTGATTAAATTTAATATGTTAATTGCGATAAGGGCATAATGGTCCAGGGGGAAATATCTTTTCTTGAACCGATCACCTGAGGACCAGATCCATGTCTACTCGATCCAGATTCAGAATCCTCCTCCGATCTATTCGCCGCCGCCGCCGCCTCGACCTTCTCCGTCCTCGACCTGCCCGGCGAGAGGAATAAATTCATCGTCCTCGCCCTCCACCCAACCAACCCCAGCCCCCACGCCGTCACCGAAGAAGAAGAAGGCGGATCTGCGCCGGCTGAATCGGCGGCGACATCACAAGCGGCGATCCCATCTCTTCGCGCACCATCCTTAAGGTATGAATTGACTTGGCGTTCTGCTCGTTCTCTTGGCCGTTCGCCCCTCCACCGTGCATGCAAGACAACCTCAACCCCACAAGATCCGTGTATCGACTAGAACAACGAATGGAAAGCTTCATCGTGGCATAGTTTCTCTTGAGCTAATCGCATCATGTTTGTTTAAGTAAGATGTTGACGTTTGAGATGAGATATACTAAAGGAAGATGAGATACTGGTTCCATAGTTCACTTAATTTAGTTTATTAAAGTCATCATCACTTTAGGTTTGCATAGCGCATGAAATATAGTTTAAAGGAAGATGAGATACTACTTGTTGGACGCTGATGATTGGTTTCCCTCACATGTCAAACCAGCAAAGTCTTTTCCATGCACTTGTCTTTGCCTATGAGCTATTTTACACCTGCAACATTGATAAACAGAAAGATGTTGATGATTGGTTTCCCTCACATGTCATATGCAGGAAGACATGGCGTATGCAAGTGATGAGAGTATGTTCGAGTATGTAAATGTTGTCAGCAAGATGTTTGATAATGAGGCTGAAGGCTATGAATTCTACAACAAATATGCTCTTGAAAAAGGTTTTAGTGTGAGGAAAAGCTACGTTGAGTGGGATGGATCCAACAAATACATAATTTTAAGGAAAATTGTGTGTAGTCGTCAAGGGTTTCGCGAAGATAAGCACATGAAAAGAAAGATGGAAGATAGAAAGAGGAGGCCACGAAGTTTAACTCGTGTTGGGTGTAATGCTAAATTGGTCATTACGAGACAGGAGGAAACCGGTCGGTGATTTGTCAAGGATTTCATCGATGAGCACAGCCATCCTCTAGCCCCACGGGATCTTTCTTTTCTGTTGCGTTCGCACAGACGAATTAGCGATGAGCAGAAAGCGGACATTGCGGACATGGAAAAATGTGGGATCCGTAAATACCGTATTATGGATATTTTGTGCTTTCAATACGGTGGATTTGATAAGGTTGGATGCATAAAGAGGGACGTTTACAATTTCTGCCATGCTAATAAGCAGGAGACAATCAGTGTCGGTGATGCTAAAACGGTGATCATGCACATGATGGCGAGGCGAGAGCGAGATGTGGATTTTTTTTCTTCAAGTACTTGGTAGACGAGCATGGCCATCTGAAGGGACTGTTCTGGGCTGATAGTCAATTGCAACTTGACTACGAGGCTTTCGGAGACGTCATTGTTTTTGATAGCACATACAGAACCAACAAATACAATCTGCCATTCGTGCCTTTTGTCGGGTTGAATCACCACCGCAGCACTGTTATATTTGGCTGTGGTATAATTTCTTATGAAACAAGCCAGGCATACGAGTGGATGTTGCGGACCTTTTCTGATTGCATGGCACAGAAGCATCCGATATCTATGATCACAGATGGGGACCTTGCAATGCAGAGAGCAATAAGGGTGGTCTGGCCAGACTCAAACCATAGACTATGTATATGGCACATTCAGCAGAACATTGTACGCCATCTGCATGATGACGACGTAAAGGAGGAATTCAGATCTTTCATTTATGATACTTCTTCCATTGAAGAGCATGAGATAAAATTGATACAATTCTTACAACGGAATAAAGTAACCAGTGAGGAGTCTTGGCTGCATCGGATGTATCGATGAGAAAGTTGTGGTGTGCTCCATATCTTGAGGCGTTGTTTCCTAGGATTGAGCACCAATCAAAGGAGTGAGAGCTTGAACTCATGCTACATACGCATCTTGAGGGTAAGATGTCGTTGTTTGAAATGCTAGAGCACTATGAGCGTTGCCTTGCGCCACGACGGATTAACGAAGCTCTCCATGACGTCAAGCCTTGCAGTCCGTTCCATTTACAGAGGAAAATGCTTCGCGCTTGAGAAACACGCCGCAACAGTTTTCACACCTAGGGTCTTTAAGATGGTCTTATGGAGCATAGATGCTGTCAAGAAATGTCGATTAGAGAGATACTAGATGGATCAAAGATTCCACTTATGTTGTGTCCAAGCAGGAAAGAATGGATAAAAAGTTTGGAGTGCACATTGAAGAGCAAGGAGGTCTTTTGCACAGGGTGAGTTGTTCTTGCCGTAAGCTGGAATGCGCAGCACACCATGTTCCCACATTTTTACATATTGGGGATTTTAAAACAAACAATTCTGCCCGGTTGTTGCGTTCCCACTAGGTGGACTATGAATGCAAAATGTGCATACGCACCTACCGAAAAAACCAGATGTATGACTATTCGCTAAGCTGCAGAGGTACCGCGAATTGCGGAATTGTAGTCACGCCGCAAGTTTCCGGCATGCCACTCGATGAGGACTATCACCGTCTAAAGATGCTTTTGCAAGCACAACATCATGGCAAGCAATCAAGTTTTGAACTAGCTGACAACAAGGAGTCAACTAATGCTCAGCATAACAGCATTAGGTTTGGCCCGTTGATGCCGCACTCGCAGAAAGTTGATAAGGTTCTGGATCCCGTGCATGTGCCAGGACGAGGTGCACCGAAGAAAAGGCTGCAGGCAAAGACAAAGAAGTCAAGATCACAGAATATATGTGGCTATTGCAAGAAACCAGGTCACAATCGACGTAAATGCGCTAAATTGCTAGAGGTACGAAATATGTTCATATTTTTTTTGCATGTGTTTTACTCATAATTGATGTCCATGTGATTTATTCTATTCTCCTGTGTAGGATCTCGAGGCTGAACTGTGATATCTACATACAGCATGAACCGACGATGAGCCAGAGAAAGTCGTGTGCCATTCAGCTTTGTGTGACGTGGTCTTTACATTCTATTTCATCGTGACAGTAATTTAGTGAAGTGCGGTTGTACTGCCATGTTATTGTATTAGTTCGACATCTTTCGTTTCCACTTTCTGTGTGTATCATGTGATGTCCAACTTTAAGAATGATGATGTATTTCGACAAATTGGGCACTATGATTCTTCACCCTTACTATGGTTGTCATGCATATTCATAATCATCATGCATATTCTTCATTTACAGAGCAATAATGACTGACGTATTTTTTAAATAAGCGGGCCCACTCGGGTGTGCTTGGAAATCTTTGAAAAACCTCCATGCACGTTCATCTTCGCTGCATGCAAATCGGGCGGCAGCCGCTGTGCCAGTAGCTGTCAAGGCCTTGATGAATCACTATTCACATGCAGGTCCCCGACTCTTGCATGCAGGTCCCCTTGAGGCATAGACCGATGTTTTCAGCAGTCAGTCTAGAGGGAATTATAAATTCAAAAAAATACAAAAACTTGGAAACCTAGTTTTGTTTGTGGAAGAGATCATGTGTGCCAAAACTGAGGTGATTTGGAGGTGGTCGAAAAAATGCCCGCATTCCCGGAGGGACCATTTGGTCTAACTTAAGCCATTTTTTGAAAAAACGTGAATTTTTCCACCACCTCCAAATCACCCAAATTTTCTTGTACATGGTCACCCACATGTGCAAAACATGTGTATGCAAGAAAATTTTGAAAAATTATTTTACAATGCCCCTTGAGGCATAGACCGATGTTTTCAGCGGTCACCTAGAGGGCATTATAAATTCAAAAAAAATTAAAAAATACAAAAACTTGGAAACCTAGTTTTGTTTGTGGAAGAGATCATGTGTGCCAAAACTGAGGTGATTTGGAGGTGGTCGGAAAAATGCCCGCATTCCCGGAGGGACCATTTGGTCTAACTTAAGCCATTTTTTGAAAAAACGTGAATCTTTCCACCACCTCCAAATCACCCAAATTTTCTTGTACATGGTCACCCACATGTGCAAAAAAACGTGAATTTTTCCACCACCTCCAAATCACCCAAATTTTCTTGTACATGGTCACCCACATGTGCAAAACATGTGTATGCAAGAAAATTTTGAAAAAAATTATTTTACAATGCCCCCTTGAGGCATATACCGATGTTTTCAGCAGTCAGTCTAGAGGGCATTATAAATTCAAAAAAAATTAAAAAATACAAAAACTTGGAAACCTAGTTTTGTTTGTGGAAGAGATCATGTGTGCCAAAACTGAGGTGATTTGGAGGTGGTTGGAAAAATGCACATTTCTGATATTTTCACAGGTTACAAAATATATTATTGGACAGAATATAGACAGCACCACACAGCAACAGCACATTCATCCAATACAATAGAAGATAGCACTCCGAATACAATTCATCATATTAGTCTCCGAATTCAAAAGACCGAACAAAGATAGAACATTACAAGTCTCGAGACCGCGAGTAGCGAGTTTGTCTTCATATTACAAGTCGATATCGATCATCTAAACTACCATCACATAGAAGAGAGTTGCGGTCATCACGATGAGCATCATCGCGATGAAACTGGTCTTCATCCGGTACCTCCAACGCTCCCTCCTCTCTCCCGCTAGATAGCGGGCGTATCTAGATTCCGCCTCCGCCCTAGTGGTGTACCTTTGTAACTGTTTCACTGAAACGGTGAACCTGCCTCCGACACTCCTCCCGATCGTCGAGACTCGGGAACCTTACCCTTGTACACGACATACGACGGCATCTCTATGCACAAGCCAAACAATGACAATACATAAGCAATAAATAAGTATGCAACAAAAGGATCGGAAGAGAAAAGCAAGACATTACTAGCACAATTCATGGTCCTAGTAATAAATAGCATCGATTACATCTAAGTTTAACGACTGTCCAAACCAAAGAGACATACAATTCATTAAAGTTTAATTACAACATGAGCCAATCAATGTTTCAGAACTACACATAGCATCACTACTTTCGACTCGACTCATGGGACCGGAGCGTGGATGAAGCCGCCGTCTTTCCTGATGGTCATGAAATCGCGGGCGTTGTCAGCCTGCATTTGTAGCGTTGTGTCTATCTCACTGCACAGAACACGGAATGTTAGAAGAAATAAAGAACGATCGATGGATGCATTTTTTGCTGTTTTGGCTGATGTTGTTTTGGTTCTGTTTTCGTGCCATTTAGGATGGCTGCAGTGACTTTTTGGTGCCATTTTTGATCTCTTAATATGGTTGCAGTGAGAGCAAAATATGGCTGTTATTTTTTTTGTTTCAGAAACAGGACAAACCAAAGGGCCCACGTCTCCCCTCCAGATTTTTCGAGGGCCAAAGGGCAGGACGTTTGAGTTTTCGAGGCAACTCCCCATGCCTCCCTTCCACTGGCAACTCCCCACGACTCCCCTCCACTGGCAACTCCCCACGACGCAGGGAACTCCCCTCCTATTCCATTGCCGCTCAATCTGCGTCCCTCTGCCTCCCTCCTCATTCCATTGCCGCTCCATCTTCCTCCCTCTGCCTCCACCATCAAGCAACTCCCCTCTGCCTCCACCATCGCTGGCCAGGAGGGCAATGTTGGGGAACGTGGTGATTTCAAAAATTTCCTACGCACACGCAAGACCATGGTGATGGCATAGCAACGAGAGGGGAGAGTGTATGTCCACGTACCCTCGTAGACCGTAAGCGGAAGCGTTATAACAACGTGGTTGATGTAGTCGTACGTCTTCACGATCCGACCGATCCAAGTACCGAATGTACGGCACCTCCATGTTCAGCACACGTTCAGCTCGATGACGATCCCCGGGCTCCGATCCAGCAAAGCGTCGGGGATGAGTTCCGTCAGCACGACGGCGTGGTGACGATGATGATGCTCCACCGACGCAGGGCTTCGCCTAAGCTCCGCGACGATATGACTTCACCGGCGCAGGGCTTCGCCTAAGCTCCGCGACGATATGACCGAAGTGGAATATGGTGGAGGGGGGCACCGCACACGGCTAAGGAACGATCCGTAGATCAACTTGTGTGTCATGGGGTGCCCCCTGCCCCCGTATATAAAGGAGCAAGGGGGGGTGCGGCCAGCCCAAGGGGGGCGCGCCTGGAGGAGTCCTACTCCCACCGGAGTACTCCCCCCTTTCCTAGTTGGAATAGGATTGGGGAGGGGAAGAGGGAAGAGGCGCGGCCTGCCCGGCCGGCCCTTTCCTCTTCTCCCTATGGCCCATCAAGGCCCATTGACCCCGGGGTTCCGTAACCCCTGTTCCGTAACTTCCTGCTTTCATCCGAACCTTCCAAGTCCAAACATAGGCTTCCAATATATCAATCTTTATGTCTCGACCATTTCGAGACTCCTCGTCATGTTCGTGATCACATCCGGACTCGAACAACCTTCGTACATCAATACTTATAAACTCATAATGAACTGTCATCGAACGTTAAGCGTGCGGACCCTACGGGTTCGAGAACTATGTAGACATGACCTAGAACCATTCTCGGTCAATAACCAATAGCGGAACCTGGATGCCCATATTGGTTCCTACATATTCTACGAAGATCTTTATCGGTCAAACCGCATAACGACATACGTTGTTCCTTTGTCATCGGTATGTTACTTACCCGAGATTCGATCGTCGGTATCCAATACCTAGTTCAATCTCATTACCGTAAGTCTCTTTACTCGTTCCGTAATACATCATCTCACAACTAACTCATTAGTTGCAATGCTTGCAAGGCTTATGTGATGTGTATTACCGAGAAGGCCCAGAGATACCTCTCCGACAATCGGAGTGACAAAACCTAATCTCGATTCATGCCAACTCAACATATACTTTTGGAGACACCTGAGAGTACCTTTATAATCACCCATTTACGTTGTGACGCTTTGGTAGCACACAAAGTGTTCCTCCGTAAACGGGAGTTGCATAATCTCATAGTTGCAGGAACTTTGTATAAGTCATGAAGAAAGCATAAGCAACATACTAAACGATCAAGTGCTAAGCTAACGGAATGGGTCATGTCAATCACATCATTCTCCTAATGATGTGATCCCATTAATCAAATGACAACACATGTCTATAGTTAGGAAACATAACCATCTTTGATCAATGAGCTAGTCCAAGAGAGGCATACTAGTGACTATTTGTTTGTCTATGTATTCACACATGTATTATGTTTCCGGTTAATACAATTCTAGCATGAATAATAAACATTTATCATGATATAAGGAAATAAATAATAACTTTATTATTGCCTCTAGGGCATATTTCCTTCAGTCTCCCACTTGCACTAGAGTCAATAATCTAGATTACACAGTAATGATTCTAACACCCATGGAGTCTTGGTGCTGATCATTTTTTGCTCGTGGAAGAGGCTTAGTCAATGGGTCTGCAACATTCAGATCCGTATGTATTTTGCAAATCTCTATGTCTCCCACTTGGACTTGGTCCCGAATGGAATTGAAGCGTCTCTTGATATGCTTGGTCCTCTTGTGAAATCTGGATTCCTTTGCCAAGGCAATTGCACCAAGATTGTCACAGAAGATCTTCATTGGTCCCGATGCACTAGGTATGACACCTAGATCGGAAATGAACTCTTTCATCCAGACTCCTTCATTTGCTGCTTCAAAGCAGCTATGTACTCCGCTTCACATGTAGATCCCGCCACGACGCTTTGTTTAGAACTGCACCAACCGACAGCTCCACCGCTTAATAAAAATACGATCCGGTTTGCGATTTAGAATCGTCCGGATCAGTGTCAAAGCTTGCATCGACGTAACCATTTACGATTAGCTCTTTGTCACCTCCATATACGAGAAACATATCCTTAGTCCTTTTCGTATTTCAGATGTTCTTGACCGCTGTCCAAAGATCCACTCGGATTACTTTGGTACCTTCCTGCCAAGCTTATTGCTAAGCACACGTCAGTCTGGTACACAGCATTGCATACATGATAGAGCCTATGGCTGAAGCATAGGAACATTTTCATTTTCTCTCTATCTTCTGCTGTGGTCGGGCATTGAGTCCGACTCAATTTCACACCTTGTAACACAGGTAAAAGACCTTTCTTTGCTCGATCCATTTTGAACTTTTTCAAAACTTTATCAAGGTATGTGCTTTGTGAAAGTCCAATTAAGCGCCTTGATCTATCTCTATAGATCTTGATGCCCAATATGTAAGCAGCTTCACCGAGGTCTTTCATTGAAAAACTTTTATTCAAGTATCCTTTATGCTATCCAGAATTCTATATCATTTCCAATTAATAATATGTCATCCACATATAATATCGAAATGCTACAGAGCTCCCACTCACTTTCTTGTAAATACAAGCTTCTCCAAAAGTCTCAGATAAAACCATATGCTTTGATCACACTATCAAAGCGCTTATTCCAACTCCGAGAGGCTTGCACTGCACCATAAATTGATCGCTGGAGCTTGCACACTTTGTCAAGACCTTTTGGATCAACAAAACCTTCTGGTTGCATCATATACAACTCTTCTTCTAGAAATCCATTCAAGAATGCAGTTTTACATCCATTTGCCAAATTTCATAATCATAAAATGCAGCAATTGCTAACATGATTCGACAGACTTAAGCATCGCTACGGGTGAGAAAGTCTCATCGTAGTCAACCCCTTGAACTTGTTGAAAACCTTTCGCAACAAGTCGAGCTTTATAGACAGCTTATATTACCATCGGCGTCGGTCTTCTTCTTAAAGATCCATTTATTCTCAATGGCTTGCCGATCATCGGGCAAGTCAACCAAAGTCCATACTTTGTTCTCATACATGGATCCCATCTCAGATTTCATGGCTTCAAGCCATTTTGTGGAATCTGGGCTCACCATCGCTTCTTCATAGTTCGTGAGGTTCACCATGATCTAGTAGCATGACTTCCGAATAGGATTACCGTACCACTCAGTGCGGATTTTATTCTGGTTGATCTACGAGTTCGGTGACAACTTGATCTGAAGTTTCATGATCATTATCATTATCTTCCTCGCTAATCGGTGTAGGTGTCACGAAACTGATTTCGTGATGAACTACTTTCCAATAAGGGAGCTGGTACTATTACCTCATCAAGTTCCACTTTCCTCCCACTCACTTCTTTCGAGAGAAACTCCTTCTCTAGAAAGGATCCATTCTTAGCAACGAATGTCTTGCCTTCGGATCTGTGATAGAAGGTATACCCAATTGTCTCCTTTGGGTATCCTATGAAGACACATTTTCCGATTTGGGTTCAAGCTTATCAGGTTGAAGTTTTTCACATAAGCATCACAACCCCAAACTTTCGAAACGACAACTTTGGTTTCTTGCTAAACCATAGTTCATAAGGTGTCGCCTCAACGGATTTTGATGGTGTCCTATTTAACGTGAATGCGGTCGTCTCTAAAGCATAACCCCAAAACGATAGCGGTAAATCGAAATAGACATCATAGATCGCACCATATCTAGTAAAGTACGATTCGACGCTCGACACACCATTACGCTGTGGTGTTCCGGTGGCGTGAGTTGCGAAACTATTCCGCATTGCTTTAAATGTAGACCAAACTCAGAACTCAAATATTCTCCTCCACGATCAGATCGTAGAAACTTTATTTTCTTGTTACGATGATTTTCAACTTCACTCTGAAATTCTTTGAACTTTTCAAATGTTTCAGATTTATGCTTCATCAAGTAGATATACCCGTATCTGCTTAAATCATCCGTGAAGGTGAGAAAATAACGATATCCGCCACGAGCTTCAACATTCATCGGACCACATACATCTGTATGTATGATTTCCAATAAATCTGTTGCTCTCTCCATACAACCGAGAACGGTGTTTTAGTCATCTTGCCCATAAGGCACGGTTCGCAAGTACCAAATGATTCATAATCAAGTGATTCCAAAAGTCCATCCGTATGGAGTTTCTTCATGCGTTTTACACCGATATGACCTAAACGGCAATGCCACAAATAAGTTGCACTATCATTATCAACTCTGCATCTTTTGGCTTCGACATTATGAATATGTGTATCACTACCGTCGAGATTCAACAAGAATAGACCATTCTTCAAGGGTGCATGACCATAAAAGATATTACTCATATAAATAGAACAACCATTATTCTCTGATTTAAATGAATAACCATCTCGCATCAAACAAGATCCAGATATAATGTTCATGCTCAACGCGGCACCAAATAACAATTATTTAGGTCTAAAACTAATCCCAAGGTAGATGTATAGGTAGCGTGCCGACCGCGATCACATTGACTTTGGAACCGTTTCCCACGCGCATCGTCACCTCGTCCTTTGCCGTGCTCGCTTATTCCGTAGTCCCTGCTTCGAGTTGCAAATATTAGCAATGAACCAGATCAAATACCAGTGCTACTACGAGCTCTAGTAAGGTACACATCAATAACATGTATATCACATATACCTTTGTTCACCTTGCCATCCTTCTTATCCGCCAAATACTTGGGGCAGTTCCGCTTCGGTGTCGATCGCTTGCAGTAAAATACTCGCCCAGGGCTTAGGTCCGGACTTGGGTTTCTTCTCTTGAGCAGCAACTTTCTTGCTGTTCTTTTGAAGTTTCCTTCTTCTTCCCTTTGCCCTTTTCTTGAAACTAGTGGTCTTGTTGACCATCAACACTTGATGCTCCTTTTTATTTCTACCTCCGCTGCTTTTAGCATTGCGAAGAGCTCAGAATTGTCTTAGTCATCCCTTGCATATTATAGTTCATCACGAAGCTCTTGTAGCTTGGTGGCGATGATTGGAGAATTCATCAATGACACTATCATCCGGAAGATTAACTCCCAGCTGAATTAAGTGATTATTATACCCGGACATTTTGAGTATGTGCTCACCGACGTAACTATTCTCCTCCATCTTGCAGCTATAGAACTTATTGGAGACTTCATATCTCTCAATCTGGCATTTGCTTGAAATATTAACTTCAACTCCTGGAACATCTCATATGCTCCATGACGCTCAAAACATCGTTGAAGACCCGGTTCTAAGCCGTAAAGCATGGCACACTCGAACTATAGAGTAGTCATCGCTTTGCTCGCCAGACGCTCACAACTTCGGCGTTGCTCTCGCAAGAAGTTCGCACCCAGCGGTGCTTCGGGACGTAATTCTTACGTGCAGCAATGAGGATAATCCTCAAATTACGGACCTAGTCCGTAATTGCTACCATCATCTTTCAACTTTGCTTTCTCAAGGAACGCATTAAAATTCAACGGAACAACAGACGAGCCATCTATCTACAAAGAAACATAGACAAGCAAAAACTATCGGTACTAAGTTCATGATAAATTTAAGTTCAATTTAATCATATTAAAAAACTCCCACTTAGACAGATATCTCTCTAGTCATCTAAGTGATTACGTGATCCAAATCAACTAAACCATAACCGATCATCACGTGAGATGGAGTAGTTTTCAATGGTGAACATCACTATGTTGATCATATCTACTATATGATTCACGCCGACCTTCGGTCTCCGTGTTCCGAGGCCATATCTGCATATGCTAGGCTCGTCAAGTTTAACCTGAGTATTCTGCGTGTGCAAAACTGGCTTGCACCCGTTGTAGATGGACGTAGAACTTATCACACCCGATCATCACGTGGTGTTTGGGTACTACGAACTTTTAGCAACGGTGCATACTCAGGGAGAACACTTCTTGATAATTTTAGTGAGAGATCATCTTATAATGCTACCGTCAATCAAAGCAAGATAAGATGCATAAAGGATAAACATCACATGCAATCAATATAAGTGATATGATATGGTCATCATCATCTTGTGCTTGTGATCTCCATCTCCGGCACCGCCATGATCACCATCGCCACCGGCGCGACACCTTGATCTCCATCGTAGCATCGTTGTCGCCTCGCCAACTATTGCTTCTACGACTATCGCTCTCGCTTAGTGATAAAGTAAAGCAATTACATGGCGCTTGCATTTCATACAACAAAGCGACAACCATATGGCTCCTGCCATTGCCGATAACTTGGTTACAAAACATGATCATCTCATACAATAAAATATAGCATCACGCCTTGACCACATCACATCACAACATGCCCTGCAAAAACAAGTTAGACGTCCTCTACTTTGTTGTTGCAAGTTTTACGTGGCTGCTACGGGCTGAGCAAGAACCGTTCTTACCTCGCATCAAAACCACAACGATAGTTTGTCAAGTTGGTGCTGTTTTAACCTTCGCAAGGACCGGGCGTAGCCACACTCAGTTCAACTAAAGTGAGAGAGATGACACCCGCCGGTCACCTTTAAGCAACTAGTGCTCAAGCGGTGAAACCAGTCTCGCGTAAGCGTCTGCGTAATGTCGGTCCGGCCGCTTCATCTCACAATACCGCTAAACCAAAGTATGACATGCTGGTAAGCAGTATGACTTATATCGCCCACAACTCACTTGTGTTCTACTCGTGCATATGACATCAACGCATAAAACCAGGCTCGGATGCCATTGTTGGGGAACGTGGTAATTTCAAAATTTCCTACGCACATGCAAGACCATGGTGATGGCATAGCAACGAGAGGGAGAGTGTATGTCCACGCACTCGTAGACCGTGGCGAAGCGTTATAACAACGCTGTTGATGTAGTCGACGTCTTCACGATCCGACCGATCCAAGTACCGAACGACGGCACCTCCGTGTTCAGCACGTTCAGCTCGATGGCGATCCCGGGCTCCGATCCAGCAAAGCGTCGGGGATGAGTTCCGTCAAGACGACGGCGTGGTGACGATGATGATGCTCCACCGACGCAGGCTTCGCTAAGCTCCGCGACGATATGACTTCACCGGCGCAGGCTTCGCCTAAGCTCTGCGACAATATGACCGAAGTGGAATATGGTGGAGGGGGCACCGCACACGGCTAAGGAACGATCCGTAGATCAACTTGTGTGTCATGGGGTGCCCCCGCCTCGATATATAAAGGAGCAAGGGGGGGGTTTGCGGCCAGCCCAAGGGGCGCGCTGGAGGAGTCCTACTCCCACCGGAGTAGGACTCCCCTTCCTAGTTGGAATAGGATTGGGGAGGGAAGAGGAAGGGGCGCCCCTCTCCTTGTCCTATTCGGACTAGAGGGGGAGGGGGGCGCGCGGCCTGCCCTGGCCGGCCCTTCCTCTTCTCCCTGTGGCCCATCAAGGCCCATTGACCCCCCCGGGGGGTTCCGGTAACCCTCCGGTGTTCCGGTAACTTCCTGTTTTCATCCGGAACCTTTCCGAAGTCCAAACATAGGCTTCCAATATATCAATCTTTATGTCTCGACCATTTCGAGACTCCTCGTCATGTCCGTGATCACATCCGGGACTCCAAACAACCTTCGGTACATCAATACTTATAAACTCATAATGAACTATCATCGAAACATTAAGCGTGCGGACCCTACGGGTTCGAGAACTATGTAGACATGACCTAGAACCATTCTCGGTCAATAACCAATAGCGGAACCTGGATGCCCATATTGGTTCCTACATATTCTACTGAAGATCTTTATCGGTCAAACCGCATAACGACATCGTTGTTCCCTTTGTCATCGGTATGTTACTTACCCGAGATTCGATCGTCGGTATCCAATACCTAGTTCAATCTCGTTACGTAAGTCTCTTTACTCGTTCCGTAATACATCATCTCACAACTAACTCATTAGTTGCAATGCTTGCAAGGCTTATGTGATGTGTATTACCGAGAAGGCCAGAGATACCTCTCCGACAATCGGAGTGACAAAACCTAATCTCGATTCATGCCAACTCAACATATACTTTTGGAGACACCAGAGAGTACCTTTATAATCACCCATTTACGTTGTGACGTTTGGTAGCACACAAAGTGTTCCTCCGGTAAACGGGAGTTGCATAATCTCATAGTTGCAGGAACTTTGTATAAGTCATGAAGAAAGCATAAGCAACATACTAAACGATCAAGTGCTAAGCTAACGGAATGGGTCATGTCAATCACATCATTCTCCTAATGATGTGATCCCATTAATCAAATGACAACACATGTCTATAGTTAGGAAACATAACCATCTTTGATCAATGAGCTAGTCCAGTAGAGGCATACTAGTGACTATTTGTTTGTCTATGTATTCACACATGTATTATGTTTCCGGTTAATACAATTTTAGCATGAATAATAAACATTTATCATGATATAAGGAAATAAATAATAACTTTATTATTGCCTCTAGGGCATATTTCCTTCAGGCAATGGCGGAGGAATCGTGGAGCAACTCCCCTCCGTCTGCCAAGAGAATGGCGGAGGCATCGTGGAGCAACTCCCCTCCGTCTGCCAAGCATCACCATGGTGAGGCGTCTGGCAAGGAGCCGCTGGTGGTCGACGACGACGTTCCGGTCCCCGGGCAGAAGCGGGACTACACCGTGCTGCTCAAGGTTGATATCCACCTGAAGGAGCCGCTAGATGTCGTATGCACCAGCAATCCAGACGAAGCCGACAAGATGATCCGCAAGATGAGGAGGAGGCTCGGCGGCATGCTTTCTCGGAATATCGGCGTTGATGTCGAGTATACCAGGGAAGACAAACCTCCGCAAATTGCTGCAGTTCTGCAGTTATGCTTGGAGGATCTCGTCCTGGTATACCACATCACCGCGACAACCAAATGGTAAAAACATCCAGTTCTAAAGTTTACAAGTTACGACGTTTCGCCTAATTAGTAGTTTCAAGTTTACAAGTAGACGAATAGTTCTGTAGTTACAAGTAGATGCAATACTAGTTCAAGTTCAAGTTTCGTCTAATTAGTAGTTTCGTAGTTTCAAGTTTCAAGTAGATGCAATAGTTCAAGTTCAAGTAGATGCAATACTAGTTCAAGTTCGAAGTTTCGCCTAATTAGTAGTTTCAAGTTTCTCAAGTAGATGCAATAATTCTGAAGTTTCAAGTTTCTCAAGTAGATGCAATAGTTCGAAGTTCAAAGTAGATGCAATACTAGTTCTGAAGTTCTGGAGTAGATGCAATACTAGTTCTGAATTTTATGTCTAATTAGTAGTTTCTGAAGTTTTTGAAGTAGATGAATTTGATGCACCAGATTAATTTGATGCAGGCCCAAGGAACTCCGCCCGCTCCTGCAGGAGAAGAAGTTGTACACCTTTGTTGGCTTCTCCATTGGAGGTGACAAGGAGAAGCTGAAATTGTCTGGTTTGGAGATCAACCCCGACAAGTACGTCGACATGCAGCGCAAATGGAGAGTTCCAAAAAATGGAAAGAAGTGGCAGGCTTTGGCTGAGTTTGCAGCCAGCCTCATCCACCCATCGTACAAGGAAATGAAGAAGAAGATCAACCAGGAATTCGACCACAAACTATGGGGGGACAGCCCACTACCAAACAACCTCATCGAGTACGCAGCGAAAGATGCGTACGTCACCTACGAGGCATGGAAGAAAATCGAAATCGTCAAAGAAGGTTTGGAGTACTAGCAAGAGGCGGAGGATCATTGGGATGACCCCTACTACTAGCGATATTGAGTTGTTTGTGGTATTATGTGTCTCAGTTTGCAGTTATGTGGTTGAACAAGTTTGCTTTTGTAATGCTGAACAAGTTAGCTTTTGTTATGTTGAACAAGTTTGCTTTTGTTATGTAGTTATGTGATTGTTATGATGCTGGTGCGAGTAACACTTATGGTTGTGATGTGATGCAAAATCCTTCAACTTTTGGTGATCATTTAGTTCAAGATTTGGTCGATTATGCGAAATGTTGTCTAGAAGTTTTGTGATCATTTAGTAGTTTTTTATACGAAGCCTTTCACTATAACTGAAAAAGCTGAAGTTCTCAGCATGAAGAATCACACAACACAACACCTACATTATGATGATACACTATCAACTGCAGACCTGAATGCATCCAATTAGTCCTTTCCCAAGCAAAGGATGGTAACGAAAGTATAACAACTAAAAACGCAGCTCTCTGTATGTGTCCAATAGTGCCATCATAACAGAACTTTGAAAAGTCCTATATTATACAAGAGCAAGCATCACAAGTTTCAGATGGTTTTCTAGCAAGAATTTTCCAGAAAAGTGGATTGGTGGCACAAAATTGCTACACTCAGTCGATCTACCTACCATTATCAGCATGGATACCATTGAGACGTCAACAGAAACTGGGGTACCTGCGCTGTCCCGTTAGGGGGGCGCGGGGGCGGCGGGGGTGGAGTCGCCGACGGCGTGCAGGGGCGGCGGACAGAGGGGGACGAGTGGGGGATCTGGCGATGGAGGGAGGGAGGCCACAGTGCGAGGGGAATAGGTGGAGTGGGGGGAGGGCTCTAATGGCCTACTTTGGATGGGCCTAATTCCGATGGGCCTAATTCGGATGGGCTGTCTCGTTGTCTGCGCCTGAGGCATGCATGCATGGGAATGGCGGCGGCGTGGGTTTGCATGCGCGGGTGGCGGACGTGAACTTTATCTATCCGAACTATGTTATGATTTCTACCCGAAAACAAGCTCGCGTGCGACGCTCTCCCGTGCGACGCACGCCTCTCGCGTGATACGCGATTCCGATGCGACTGCGTGCCAAGTTTTATAGATGGAAACTTCTTTAGACACAATGCCATCTCAAAAACAACTCAGAAACAACTGTATGATTGATCATAAAACACATGCATTGTTGTTCAAAGAACTGTATCATGAATAAATTGTACCATAATTGCGAACATAGTGTGAAACAGAAAACAAAAGGTTTGTTTGCAACTAAATAATCCTGGTTTGAAGCTTAAACTGGTTGAAAAACAATTGAGCCTACTCCATATTGTCTTCTGACCGCCAAAATCCATCGACCTCTTGCGCTGCGTCGTTGGAGATTGCGTCGGGCTTGGCGACGACCCATGTGCTTCAATCTTTTTCTATTTAACATCAATGTAACCATACAACTTAAGTTGTTCTTGGTCTTTCTCTGCCAACTCTCTAGCAAGACCCTCCATTTCTTGGATTCTCACTTCCTGTAGAAAACCATAGGAATTGTATTAGGAAGAACTCAAAAAAGACGTAGCCATAAACTAGATGCATGCAACATGTAAAATTTGAACCTCGGGATCAATGTCATCCTCGGGAAAACAACCTGTAGTTCTATTGTACACAATGTACAGGTGATATGTCTTGCTGCCATTCAGATCAGAAAGCATTTTTTGTACATCATCTGGTCCTGCAATCAAGAACATTCCTTCTGGCAGCTTGCACGCAGACCCGGGTAAGAAGTAGTACAGTTCTGCTCCCATTTTGCAACCAAAACTATCTCTCATTTCACTCATAATGAGATCGTAGGTCACTTTGGCGGGTTCAAAAATTCTGACTTCTGCCGGGTGTTCATCAAAGTATGCTCTCGGGACATGTGACATCTCATCATCCCTACTAACATAAAATTCCATGACCAGCACCTAGTATCTCACATCAGAGTTAATACATTCAATGAGTAAAGGGCCAAACATAACTTTTATGTGCATAGCAACATTCTTGGCGTTGTTACCTGCTTTTGTGGAATGTATCCTTCATGTGGAGTGACTGGGGATTGTGCCATCTCAAACCTTCTCACCTTATTATGTTGAATGTATCCTTCATGTGGTGTGACTGGGGACTCTGCCATCACAGGTTTCTTATCCTGCGTATGAAACGTCGATAGTGGGTTTACACACAAGTTTTGAAAGGTCATACCATATCTTGGGTATGCATCGTTGCGAGGTACTTACAAGGGGAGAATTGACGATATGTTGTTGGGGTGGACTGATGTGGCATTGAACGGGTGACTCTATCGCAATGTCTCGAGTGAATGGCGACTGTGCCGTCTCATGATGCTTAGCCTACATACAATCGCCGACATAAGGTTGCCACAAATTGAAGATGTTTGTATCATAGAATACGTAGGTCCTTAATATATAGAATCGGTGCGAGATACTTACAGGGGGAGAATAATTGAAGACATGTTGTCGGGGTGGCCGTGAGATCGCACGGTCTTCTAACATATGTCCTTCCAAGAGGACCTTCTCCAGCATGGCCTTATAATCCATGTCCGACCGCTCCTGTAGCAGCTTCGTCCATATCCGCACGCGTGCTCGCAACACATAGGCATCCATCTTGACTCGCTCTGTTTGTATAATACTGTCCACAAGCTTACGGTCCTTACGCAACGCTTGATGCATTTCCTTGTAGCCTAAAGAAAACTTTTTTCCATGTACTCACAGTCCCTCTTATACTTTTCTTCAATCTCAAGACGATCTTCGCCATCTTAAGGAAAACTCCCGACGCTCCTCCTTTATCATCCTGTCCACGTATGAACGTTTTTTTCAGTTTCTTATCTACCTCAGCGATCCTTTTGCACCTTCAAGTCGATCTCCGGCGCTTCATGCAAAGACTTGTCGACTCCATACGGTTGTTATACGCCTCTGAGACCATGGTCCCTACAGCAACACATATACCCATAGTATGAAAACTGTATCCACACCCTCATCCACCTAATTCAAACAATACGACTGTGAAAAAATATTCATAATCAGTTAAATGCGATCAACTAGTACAAACTATCAATCAAAAGCTCTTGCATGACATCCTCGTACTCGAATCACACCGAACTAATCAACTATGGCAAAAGCTGGATTTTCTAATCTCTTCGGAAATTACTTGTTGGTCGAATCAATGGAAAAAATAATCAGCACTGCAATCGAAGATGAGAGAAGCCGTGGAAGAGAAATTTTTAATCCGGCGTCGGCGTGGTCGCTTGAGAAGCGATGGCGCGATCCCGGCGATGGCTATGTGAGGAGAAACAAGGTAGATGGGGGTGGTTAGGATAGGGTAGATATGCGGTAGAATGGGAAGGTATATATCCGTGATTGTAGGGTTAATTAGTTATTTTGAAGTAATGCGCTTGATGCAAGTTTTTTTAACAAGCGCGATCTTTTGGGGCTTCAAAACATGTGCATTGACATGGGTCGAACCACATATCACACAAGCCCGAGCCATCGCCGTGCCGTGCCAACCCGCCGCCCACCATTCTAACTTATTGTTCTCTAAAAAAGGAAGAGCAATAAATTCAGTCCAAGAATTTCCAGATATAATTGTCAACCCATTTTCGTTGGTAATTACGAGATATGTTTGGCGCAATTAGTGGCTAACTGGTTTTTTTTGGGGGAATAATAGCAACTTGGTTTGATACATGCCAAACGTTACGTTTAGATTAGTTGCATTATTTCTTTCATTTTTTACCAAAAAAATCTATACAAAGTGTTAATTGGACAATGTGAACAATGTGGCACGAAGGTTGTCGGCCCACCAAAGGATGGAACGGATGGTACATGTACACGAAGTACGATCTCGACACGCGCATTTCATCCGGTTCAATGGATGCATGCATGCTCTATGTGGCACGAAGTTTGTCGGCCGAGCCAATCGACGGACCAGATCGATGCTACAGGAGGGACTCCATTATAGACCAACGCTCCATCAATGTCCGTGTGTGCTACGTCCACCGTAAGACAAACATAGTTCCGTCAACCCTAAAACCCTTAAACCCTAAACCCGATAACCCTAAACCCCCTCCCACTAAACCGTAAAAACATTCAAATTTTTGCCCCACATGGAAACCATTATGCATGCATTCTCTATGTGGTCATGGGATGCCATGAAAGATTTTTGGGATTATACACGCAAGTACGATCTCTGACACGCGCATTTCCGGCATAGCATGTCAACACCCAAAGCACTAGCTGGGTTCCTCACCTGTATGAAACCAACCAAACATCGATCCGGTCCAGTGGATGGATGCATGCTCTATGTGGCACGAAGTTTGTCGGCCGAGCCAGTCAACGGACCGGATCGATGGTACCGGAGGGAATCCATTGTAGACCAACGCTCCATCAATGTCCGGTGTGTGTGCTACATCCACCGTAAGACAAACATAGTTCCGTCAACCCTAAAACCCTTAAACCCTAAACCCTGATAACCCTAAACCCCCCCTCCCACTAAACCGTAAAAACATTCAAATTTTTGCCCCACATGGAAACCATTATGCATGCATTCTCTATGTGGTCTCATGGGATGCCATGAAAGATTTTCGGGATTATACACGCAAGTACGATCTCTGACACGCGCATTTCCGGCCTAGCATGTCAACACCCCGAAAGCACTAGCTGGGTTCCTCACCTGTATGAAACCAACCAAACATCGATCCGTCCAAAGGATGGATGCATGCTCTATGTGGCACGAAGTTTGTCGGCCGAGCAGTCAACGGACGGATCGATGGTACCGGAGGGAATCCATTGTAGACCAACGCTCCATCAATGTCCGTGTGTGTGCTACGTCCACCGTAAGACAAACATAGTTCCGTCAACCCTAAAACCCTTAAACCCTAAACCACGATAACCCTAACCCCCCACTAAACCGTATAAACATTCAAAATTTTGCCCAACATGGAAACCATTATGCATTCATTCTCTATGTGGTCATGGGATGCCATTAAGAAAGTTTGGGATCATTACTACATATACATGCAAGTACGTTCTCTGACACACGCATTTCCGGGCTTGCATTGCACGTAAACACTCAACCCTAAACCCTGATAACCCTAACCCCTGATAACCCTAAACCCCTAAACCCCTAAACCCTAATAACCCTAAACCCCTAAACCCTAAACTCCGTAAACCCTACACCGAGTTCACAAGATTTTCTTATTTCTTTATATCATTTATCCAAATCTCACATAACTCACGCGGCCCACCCCTCCCTAAATCCCGCGATTACAGCTCCGCATTCTAACCACCCGGGCCGTCCGCACCTCCCACGACCGCTACAAGATCAGATCGGAGACGCCGGTCGCCCACGGAATACAGGAGTCGGCAGCCACCACTCGCCGCCCACCGCCAACGTGATCTGAGGGCTCGGACGTCAGTGTTCTTCTCGCCGCCGCCTCCTCGCGTGAACGCGCCGTTTTTCCTTTGCTCCGTCGACCGCGCTATACCGGCACTTATAGTTTCCGACGCACTAACCGCCGCCATCTACTCGGTGGCACCATCTCCGAGATAAGGTATTAGCTGATCGTAACTCTTTATAATCGTTGTCCGCCGATGCTTTAGTTGTTGAACCCTCATAGGTTTTGCACCCAAATAGGTTCTGTGCTTAAACCATAAGTGGATCATATGTTAAATGACCCAGTTAATTTTGTTAAAATTAATTCTCTGCTAATTTTGTTATACATTTTCCAATTTTGTTCAGATTAATTGAGCCTGATTTTATCATTGCATACGAGGCAGCAATGTCAGTTTCAGATACGAACCTTAATAATGGAGAAAAGCCCATCTCCGAAACTACTGATGCGGTAAGTAATTGGCTGTTTGTGTACAACCGTTTCATACACATAATTCATGTGTACTCAGTTTTATTTAATGGAATGTAACAGGAACTCGCCGAAAAGCATGGTCATATGAAGTTAGTATGCTCACAGACAAGGTTCGGAAAAACCATGAAACTGTTGTCACAAGACCACAAAAAGTACATCATATCAGAAACCAGTCTTGGCGGACTAACCCAGATGCATGAAGTGACTCTACGCCGCATAATGTTGGTTAGACTAGCCAAGAGCATAGATATGGACACGAAATCTATTACCATCGGTAAAACGCCAATTCCTATAACAAAAGAGGACGTGCAAGGTATATTTGGCATTCCGATAGAAGGGGAGGATATAGAGCCACATCTGGAAAATCAAACCGACACAAAATTGTTTACCGCCTATGCAAACAATGGGCAAATTTTGATTTCTGACCTTGAAACGGCGATCCGAGCTTCCAAAGCCCCAGACAGTGATTTCCTGAGACGGTTCATTCTGTACGCAATTGGTACTGTTCTAGCACCAACAGCACAACATTATGTGGACTCGAAATATCTCAACCTTGTTACAGGTCTTGAAAACCTTCGAAAATCTTGTTACAGGTCTTGAAAACCTTCGAAAATTTAACTCGGGATGTTTCACACTTAATCACTTCTTCAAGTCCGTTGACAAGTTTAGAAATCGAGATCACGTAAATCTATAAGGAAATCTAATTCTGCTCCAGGTTAGTGCTAGATCACTACTTAATGTCCTTTAATTATTGTTCTGTTGCATATCTGTATGGTGATGAACTAATTTATTATGTAGTATTGGTACTGGGAGCACGTGCGTAGTGGCCGATTAATGTATGCTTCTAGACCCCCTCCATTGATCGCACGATGGGACGAAATGATGGCTACTATATGAAGCGATGCTTACGAGAAAGGAGGTCTTCATAACGGGCTGGTACCTATCTACAATTGAACTTTTTATATTCGATTTTTATTTGGTACTAATGGTTCATTATATTTTAAAAAGATAGGCTGTCATGGAAATTTGTGCTCCTCAACGACCGTCCGAGAATTCTAATAATTTTCCAAGAAAAAAGATGAACATGTGCATCAACATGATTCAGACGAGCACCATCACAAGGACAACAATTTAGTAGCCAGCAAGTGTGTACTCCAAAGACTATTTGTTTTGCAATATCACATAAAGGTGACATCGAACCTCAATCATTTAGCTATTGTTATCAATGGGCTTTTATTTTGTTTACACAGATGGACATGATATTTGAAGCCACGAATGCACGTTTTTCTGATCATGAAAAGAAGGTAGGCAGGAAGTTAATGGAAATTGAGCACAGATTTCATGCCAAATACATCACGACGAGTGAAGACTTAATCGACATAAGGAGTAAAACTGGCAGTAATCCTAGGTTGTCGAAGGCAGAGGATGAAATTAAAGACTTAAGGAGGGAACTCCATGTATGTCATATTGTGCATTTTATATTTTGTATGCATATGTTCCTTCATATTCATTATTGTTTGCATTGTTACAGGACTTAAAATACGAATTTACAAGGAACCGACAATCGATGTCACGTAAAGGAGGCGTGCAGGTGATCAATATGGCCCAACATGTTAATATCTAAAAGTAACAAACTAATGATGAACTACCTTTGTTCATTGTAGGATCAAGTCAATGTGTGCAATTCATCCCTGACATGAACTCCTAGGGCTAGCCAAGTCACGACAGGGACTTCGAGTACACCAAGTGCAAGACATGTGACGGAAAACAATGAGGAACCACAATTAACTCCGATGAAGCCTGTCTTTGGTAATGATTACAAGTTCACGCATGAGGACATAGAGACAGCCGTTTACATCCGCGGAACATACGACCCTGTTGAAATAGCTAGAATCGGAGACATTAGCCTCACAGCAGAAAATCTGAAGCGAAATTTGGAAGACAAATACATTTATGGTGATGTAAGACCATTATACTCTATTCTACATCATTACTGCAACAACTGTCTTATTATTGTATGATTGAAAATTTGGCAGGTTATTATGGCATATGCTAGCATTAGCCAAATTGAGAATGATACTACCTCAATCATATCCCCTCAAGAAACCGAAAAGCTGTTACAAATGAAGGGGGTGGTTCCTGTTGGACCAGCAGCCTCATGGTTAGCTCGTGTAGCAGGAAAATTTGTAGGGCGCCGAAAGGTACACGTTTTCCACACTTTCATAGTTTACGTACACGACAACTTTCGGTTCTCAACCCAACCCGAATTTTACTGCAGGTGCATGTCCCACTCAATGTACACCAAAACCATTGGATGCTAATGATGTTTAATTTTGACAAAAAAGAAATTCAGACTCTGAACTCCATGAATTATCATTGCGACAAGACCAAGGAAGATTCTCTTGTAAGTGTTCTCTTGCTGCCTCTTTTGATCCGCATGGAACATGAGCTCCCAAAGTACCGTAACCCTATGTATAACTCGTCGTACCCTAGGTGGACTCGATTCAGTTCTGCATTGACGAAGCTGTCAAGAAAGGGTTGATATCACCAGCTAAGAACATCAATTTTGCCGAATGGACCAAAAAACGCTATGAGAACATACCACAACAGACCGATGGGTACGCATGGCCTCATAAATTATTATTTGCGTACACGAATAAGATTACTGATCTTTAACTAAACATCGCAGGACTTTCTGTGCGGTTTGGACACTGCAGTACATGTTTTCATGGAACGGGGATGAAATGACCGATATTTTGAACCAGGTAATTGAATGCCTAATTTATATTTGTACTTTGTTTAGCTTGAAAGCTGCTGACGTCATTGTCGGTTATCCAATATAGGCAAGGATAGATATTTTCAGGTGGAAAATATGTACAGCCTTACTGCATTCAGATTGCAATGCGCTTCGTCTCGAATCATATAAGTTCCCCATAACGGTTAGCGCTACATCAAGAATATATCATTTATTTCACAAGTCTCATGATTAGAACTAACGCAGCACTCTCTCTTAGACAGAAGGAAGTGTACGATGCCCAGCAAGCAGTTCTACCTGATGCTTCAGAAGAGGACGTACAATTAGTCAACAATCCTGATGGTTCGAACGAACCTGACACATCCAACTCCCAGAAGGATACGGGTGCACCCAACTCCCCCAAAAGGAAGAGAGCACGTGGACGCCCGAGAAAGCAAGTCGATCCCGAGCAAACAGCAAAAACAAAGAGTCTTAAAGAACTAAAACATAAATTTGACAGCAAGACCATAGCCAACCAAGTGTCTTCGTTACCATCACGGTCACGCAGAGAGCATAAACCAGCACCAGCTTTATTGAGCCCATTCAAACACAAATAGGTAGCATCAATTGATCATTAATTGATACATGCTCATGCTCATGCTCTACTTTTAGCATCATTTGATACACGTTTTGTTTTCTTATCGAAAGTGGAAATAGGTGCTTTTGGCAATCATGAGCATCCTCTACTTATTGCAATATCTAATGCATTGATACATTCTCATGCCCATGCTCTACTTTTAGCATCATTTGATACACGTTGAGTTCTTATCAGAAAGTGGAAATAGGTACTTTTGGCAATCATGAGCATCCTCTACTTATTGCAATATCTAATGCATCATCAGTACAAAGCTTGATTTGGCAATAGGTGGAATCGGCAATCATTTGCATGCTTTAATTTTGTCAAAAATTAATGCATAGTTCAGTTGTAACTGCTCATAGATATGGCAGGAACATGCTGAGTTATACACTAAACATAGTCATGCCAAGCTATAACTACCATAGTCATATTATTAGAGTTCCTAGCATGCATCACCATACGGCAGAATAACACAGCAACCATAACATAGACCACCGTACGATACTTGAGTTGGTAAGGCCTTGTACAATGCAAGGTGCTTAGGGGAGTTGCTTATAGAAATAAACCAGGCTTTTCTTAAGCACAGTGCTTATTTGTACAGGTAGACGCATAACTAGGCGCCTCTCTGTACAAATATGCACCGTGCATCGAAAAACCCTGTTTATTTTCTAAGCACCACCCTAAGCATCTAGCATTGCACAAGGCTTAAACATGCATCACCAAAATATTATTAACAACTAGGAACACTAAACCAGAGTAGCAGCAAATTCTTAACATAAACGGCAGATCAACCACCGCTCAAAGATAGGTTCGGACACACCATAGGACATCAGTTTTAGACTCCAACAACAAAGAAACATAGATAACATAAGAGGACACGGCGGTCCTGGGCAGCATCAGCACTCTAGCAGCACATCACTTCTCTCCTTCTTCAATGCATGTTGTACGGCTCATTGACTTTGACAATCTCAAGGAAGCGTGCGTGAGGCAGCATGTTTAGCCGAGTATCGGCACTACGATTCTTGCCATGTCCATTGCCAGTCTTGAAGGCATGCTGGATCATGCCATCTATGCCGCCACCGATCACCTTGCAAATGAAAGGGCACCCAATCTTGCAAAAGGAACGGTACTTGATCTTCCCAAAATCAGATGCCTCGTGGTGTACCGCTCTTGTTGTGCCTGCTGTCCATGCTGTAGTCCACGCCGTCGTCATCCTCCTGTCAATTAGTGAATTAGTACACATAGAACAACTCAGTGATATATTATGGTACATTGACTTTAATTACAATGTTTTGAAAGTACACATGTGAAACATGGCAACTATCTATTTGCTAGAAATAATGATATGTGCACATACATAATTGAGCCAAATAAATTGACATGCACAATTATGGACGGTGGAATAGTTGCATTTATAGATTAGTGCACAAGTAGTACATAACTAACACATGAAAGGCTACATGAAGTGGCTTGGTTTAATGATATTTCATACTTGTTACAGGTGTAATTCTTATTGGAATCAGAAAAATGGCTTCATTGTACTCCTCCATGTTTCACACAAGGGGTTTGTTCTATCTATTGGAATGAAGAAACAATCATTCTTTCCGACAGCGCAATACTGCTTCTCCAACATTGTTAGACCCTCGATAACTTTCGAAGGAAATTGGTAAAGGAGCTATGGGGTGTCTCACTGCTCATATTGATGAGAGATGTGGCTGTGATCATCTAAATAAAATACTATGGAAAATTGGGTAGATGAGATGTTTTGATTTTTCGGTATCCAAAGGATATGTAATGTCAGCCCATAATTATTAAGGAGCGATCACTTCCTTTGCAAAATGGAAATCTGTATAGAATTTGCAAATGGATCATCTATGAACATGTGTGCAAACTAATCATCTATGAACATGTGTGCAAATTAATTCATGTACATAAACTATAATGAATCAGGAACTGCAGCATTTAGTCACTGTCCTGGGGAAGCCAATGGAGAATCCTGCCATATATCCATTGTTTAACCCACTTTTTTCATTAATGTATCCCTGCCATGAACATTTTCTTGTATTTGGGTTCATTACCCCACTTCTTTCATTAATGTATCCCTTGTGAAACTTATGCTCATCTAGTTAACAAGACAAACCCCAATGCCATGAAAATAACCAGAGTATCTGCTGGAATCAGAATGTGAATCAGATTTAAAAATCCACATCCAACATGAAGATCTATGCTAGATCCCTACAATCCTACATACGTACAACTAGCACGCCCAAGTGAAATTGATGCTCATCTAGTTAACAAGAAAAACCCCAATGTCATGAAAAAAAACAGAGTACTACCTCAGATAGCTCGTCGATGGCATCCTCGTCGAAGTCGCTGCCCTTCCTGCAATCTACGTCGAACTCCTTTATGGCGTTCTCCTCGAAGGGCTCTTCGATTTCGTCATGCACCTTGCGCTTACACCTTCTCATCTCCTCCTCCTCCAGATCTTCCCCGACCTTGTGCTCACCGACGGGTGCCTCGACGGCTGCGATGGCAGCGTGAGTAGGCACAACGTCGCTGCTGCTCGCCAGCTTCGCCGCTCACGGCGGACTCAGCCGCTCCACCCACGGCTGCAGCCACGGCGAGAGACTGCTCTGCTGCGATGGTTGCCTCCGGCTCGTCCGCCAGATCTTCACGCCAAGCTTCATCGTCGGTCGAAGACAGGAGGAGGGAGGCGTAGGAAGGGAGGAGGGTGGTGAGGAAGGAGGAGAGGGTGGTGAGGTGGTGAGGAAGGAAGAGAGGGTGGTTAGGTTCGGGAGAGGACGAGGGTTTTCTACCCGATTTGGGGAAGAAATGCACTGCTCCTGCCTCTTGGAGTTACCGAGAAGCCGCGGGTGCCGATTTGACTTGACACACCCACCCGGCCGTCCCGATTCCACGTGGGGACGTGGCGGTCGTGCATGCGGTCGTGCACCTCCTACGGTTTGCCATCAATTGCTATCGGTCTCACAAGTGGGTCCCCTTGTCATCCACACAACCGAGCCACCACATGCACCACATTTTTCTTTCTCCCTGTCTCGACCACTCCACATCTTTCTTTCTCCCCTTCTCGACCAGCGCCGCCGCCTCCGCCGCCATCTGCCGACGACCCTCTCTTCGCTGCCGGCTTTGTGCCGCAACTACTGACAAGTACATCGATCTCCACTCTTCTTCCCTTCCCCAAACGCGTCTCCCTACGGAGGCGGATCTGAGCCGATTGGTTTGGACTGAAACTTAGTTTTTGGATTGGATCTTGATTTGGTTTATATGGTTTGAGACCAAATCAATCAATTAGTTTGAGCCGCCACTACCACCTACTACTGCTTCAAATCCAAGAGCAGCAGTTGCCGGCCGGAGCTCGTCGGCTCTCTCGAGCTTTGACGCCATGTCTGATCTAGATTCATGACGTGCCCTCGCATATGGCTTTGTCCATGGTTTGAACCTTTGGAAGTTGAAAACGGTTTGGACTGGGTTGGATGACGCGCATGTATAGTTCGGTTTGGTCTAGATTCTAAATGAAAATATCTGGATTGGTTTGGTTTTGATGTGTGCCGTGGATTGGACTGGTTTAAGTTTCGATGCCCAACTATTCCCAGGTTTAGATGAACCGGGCATTGCCATTGTCATTGCCATTGCTTTATCACATAGATGATAGAAAATAGATTGATTGGCCATTGCCAGTATAGGTTATCACTATGATTTATTATATGTATGATCTTTGTATTGTACTATGTACAATTCAACTTAGAGTTCAACATGTTCTGTGTAGAATGGAGGAAGCACAATGTGGACGCTGCAACTCACGGTGCCGGACCAGCCTTTCTACTGCCACGTTGTTCGGCATCTACTTCCAGCCTTCTTTTGTTGTTGCAGCGGTAATAATTTATATGAACCTTCTGACAGTACATTCTTTTTGTTTTTTTTTTTTTGCTATTTGCACTAATGTATTGTGTCTGCTATTTGTTTTTATCTTACACAGATCGTACCATGCAATGTGAGATTGGCATTCAATGAGCTCGTCGCAGACACCGTGACCTTCGACGCTCTTGGGGGCCCATACACTATGCAGGTCGAGAAGGGGCGAAAGATAACCCAGATAGGAGGAGATGATTGGGATCGTTTCATCGCCGCATGCGTCTTCTTCGGGGTGAATTGATCAGCTTCTCCTTCGTAAGAGATAGGCCCAGATTTCTGTTATCTATCTAAATTTCATTCCGGATAGTGAGGATGAAGTTCACGAGGACGAAGATGGTGTTGATTCAGATGATGATGAGAACCCACTTGTTGAATACCTGTATGCCCAAGGACTCAGCACAGGCGACGAGGAAATCGGCAACCTCGGGACATGCTTCCGCTACGTGAAGACTACCTAGGAAGCCATTCGTGACCCGCCTCACAAGGACGAATGTTAAACGGCATATCATGGTATGTTACTTAGTGTGGTAATTACATGATATGCATGCTTAGTTAGTGTAGTACTTCATATGATATGCATGTTGTAGTACTTGTGATGAGAGGCCAAGTTTAGAATTCATTTAGTGAAGAATTTATGACATGCATGTAGTGTAGTAATATGCGATGATATGCTTAGTGTACGGAGTAATCTAATGATATGCCTAATTACTGTAGTAATTTGATGCTTGGCGATAGTGTAGTGATGTGATGATATATATGCTCGTGTTGAATCCAATGATATATGTGTCTTGAAGTGTATGCTTTGTTGATAATTGCACGTGACATGATCATATATCATGTCAACTGTTTTCAGAAATTACCTAAGATGTTACTTGATAGCTGTGGCATCGACCCGGGCGAAGAAGGCATGGCTGCTGGACTACGCCTTACCGTAACGGGCTCCATCACCGCCAGTGCCTATGCAAAGGACACGGACGGTCGCCTTGTCTTGAGCAGGGCAGGGTGGAAGAAGTTCCTTCGTGCCAAGAATCTTCGGTAGGACAGGCCATCCTACTCATCGCTGCGAACACCGTCGCCATGACTTGAGGATGATGATCACCATCCACCTCATTTAGAACTAGGGTGGGCCATGTATCAATGTGAAATGAACTTGTTATGTCAGCTCTTGTTTGCGAGTACTTGTCGTGTATTACCGTACCTATATCTACTCATATCTAGGTACTATTGCTTGTGATGGATTGCAACTATTATTAACTGGTACTTAATGCTCTACTAGCTATGATTATTCCACTGTGTGATGTTTTATATGCTGTAGTGTGACATGGTAACTGTTATATATGGTAGAGGCTGGTCTCTAAGACCTTGTACAATGCAAGGTGCTTAGGGATGTGCTTCCACTGTGTGATGTTTTTGTACATGCCAGGTTGTAGTATGAAATGCTAACTGTTTTATATGGTAGTGGCTGGTCTCTAATTGGACCGACATGTTGAACTATAGTATCAATGGTAGAGGCGTTTCGTTGTGCGCCACATCTAACAGTTCACATAATTAATTATCCAAAGATTAAGGTATGAAACCCTTGGTCCTACATAGCAACATTTCGTTCCAAAAATTAAGGTACTTCCACATTCAAACTAACTAATACTACAAATTCGAAGGAACTACTTAATACATTAACAACACATAGGGAAGTAGCCCTGGTCCAACGGCTTGATAAATGACGAATAAAAACTGAAAGAAGGATCAGCCAGTAGCAGCACCATCAGCCTCCCAGCCTCACAACTTCAGCCAGCCTGGTGAACTCCAGGTTTTTTCCTGCAAAACACACATGTGATGTTGGAGGCAAGAAAATAAATATGCCAGGGGTCTTGTCATGGCATCTAATCGCACGGAATGCTAGTACAAATGATGGAGAATAAGACATCCAACATGAGCAAATTCATAGGAGTTCTAGATCCATGGATACCATCAAGAAAAATGCTCGCTTTTAATTCAGACACAAGACTTGGTGAAAACGTGCATATCAAGAACATTGATATGTCATCTTTGCAAGCTTGGGTCAGTGACTTGTCTTGTGTTTCATGGCATGACAATAATTTTAACAATAAATAGACATGAAATTGACCCAAACTCATGTACAAAGTTATGCCATATGATGCATGGATTGATTCACACATAAATGACAAAATGCCAACTTTGTATAGAATTTGCAAGATTGAAATATTTCAGTGTGTCTGAAACTGCAGATGAAATAATTCAGTGTGCATCGGTGTGTACTGAAATTGTAGTAACGAAATATTCCAAAGCCTACCGGTGTGTACCAAATATTTCAGTGTCTACCACTACAACATTACAAATTTTGCCTAGGGCAGTACCAAATATTTCAGTGCCTACCGGTGTGTACCAAATATTTCAAAGTGTCCACCACTACAACATTACAAATTTTGCCTAGGGCAGTTCCAAATATTTCAAAGCCTACCGATGTGTACCGAAATATTTCAGTGTCTACCACTAGAACATTACTAATTTTTCCTAGGGTTCATATGATGCCTAGGGTTCACATACATCATAATCCATCCTCCAAATCCATGTACTCAAATATTCATGCAATTCATTGAGATTAAAATGCCATCTAGCATTCCCTCTCGAGCTATTACGATCAAGATCACCACGATGTAAGCACGAGCAGTAGGAAGATGAGGAGGGGAAGCTTACTCTAAACATAGCTACCGCCACCGCTCAAACGAGGAGAGCGGCGAGGGAAGCGTGGAGAACGGCGGGAAGCGAGGTCGCGACCACTGTCCTCCTCATCTTGCGCTTGAGTCTCTGGTGACTCGGTTGGAGGTGCACAATCTGCAACAAGACCTCGTGCACGGTGGGTTCTGATCCAATGGATGCTCTACCTCGATCTGAACGCCCACCACTTCCGCTGGTCCACTCGCTGGGCGAATTGGCTGCTCCATCGCCCGAGGAGGATCTCGATCTTGTCAATCGGTTGTGCAAAGGGGGCAAAGCTTTGCCCTCTCCTTCTTCGTCATATTCTTGAGAGTGGCCATTGCCGCCCGGTTCATCTCGCCTTGTGTTGTCAAACCAAGAACGGATCTCCTCAACTCGCCAACTTGACTGGTCGCCGTCGGCGATCCGCACGAATCGGTGTTCTGCCGCCGCCATCGCTTTGATCTGCCGTGTAAGAGGGGTGCGGGTGGGTGGGGGTTGCCCGAGTGGAGCGGGTTGCGCGGCAAGAAGGAGGAGATGACCGAGGTGGACTTGGAGGAGAGGGAGGAGATGGCCGCGATGAGTAATTGTGGAATGTGAATCACCATGGCGGCGGTTATGCATTCGACGAGAGGGGCGGCGCGTGCAAATTTTCCTAGGACTAAACTGCCCCTAGATTAAAACGCGTCCCCACCTTGTCACGAGTACTGGCCCCACTCGTTTTAGTACTTTCGCGTACTTTCATCGGAGTAATACCCAGTACTTCGTATTTGTCTGCCGTTAGATCGACATCAACGGACGGTTCTAAAAAAGCCCAACCACTCTAAAACTTGTAAAAAAAAAGGGGGTCTCATGTTGCCTTAATTGCCTATAAGAAAGAAAAAAGGGTCTCCCGTTTGTTGCCTTGCCTTGCCAAGTTGCCATGAATGGCATTATTATATATAGCTGTTTCTGCCATTGCCAGGCCATCACCATAAACTACTCTTCTGGTACCAGTCAAATACCTGTCGTGCTAATGACACGCCTCCTCCTCCTTAACCCATGCGGCCTTCTTCCTCCCAGCTGGCCGAGTTCATCACCATGAGTGCTTCTCCTCTTCTGCGCCAACATCGCCATATAATATCCAGCTTCCTGATCAAAGAAGACCTGAGAGAGGGAACGAAACAGAGGGTTAGGGACTGTTCGGAGTCCCTCTGCTCCACGCTGCCGCTCCCGGAGCTGACGGAGTTTTAGTTCAAAACTGTGGAGTGAGTGAATCGGTACTCCCCAGATTCCTAAAATCCAGTGAGCTGGTGGACTACCGAACAGCCCCTTAGTTTGAATGGTGGAAGCAGCGGGGCCTTTCCGGAGAAGGGGCGGCACCATGGAGGAGGTGCAGATGGAGGAGGCATTCATCTTCTCTGAAACCATCAAGGTCGGTTTACCCTTCAAATTATGCCCGTGCTTATCGATCTTCCCCTACAATCTCAAGACTCTGCTTGGACATTTTCGCATCAGCAACAACATCTCTCTCTATGCAGGATCTCAAGGCTCTGCGGCCGCAGCTGTATTCCGCAGCAGAGTATTTCGAGCTAGCCTACACACAGGAAGGCCGAAAGCAGGCGTATGTCATACACCCATTGCTTCCTCCTGCATGCTCCACAAGATAGCAAAGATTCCACACATTTGCAAATTATTCTTGGTTCGCTCATTTTCTTTTCACGTATATGCATATGCACACAGGGTGATGAGTAACGTCAAGGAGTACGCTGTGAAGGCCCTCGTCAACACCGTAGATCACCTAGGGTCCATATCCTTCAAAGTCTCCAGCCTTGTCGATCAAAGGTTCGACGAGGTGGCCGAAGCCAACCTGCGGGTCTCCTGCATCCAGCAGGTTTTAGTTGGCGCCTCCTGAATTCAGCAGTAAATCTCCTTGAATATGCCTTCGGATTAACGAGGCGGCTGGTTTCAGAGAGCTCAAGCGATCCAAGCATGCGTGAACAGAGAAGGCCTGACGCAGCAATCCTTGGTGATCGCCGCTCCAAAGTATCACAAGAGGTACATCTTACCAGGTAAGTGGCCATGAGATGCCTTTGTGCCTTTCCTGCGACTCTGTTTTCTAGCTTGTCGGCACATTCAAGACGCAAGAAAAAAGTGGATAAGGGTCAACTCGGGTGAGACATCTTGATGTTATACTTGAGTGATTTCAGCAGGAGATGGTTCAGTCCCCAACGCCGTGCCCAACTTCAGCGAGATGAATAAGGCCAAGAGCAGGACTACACAGATGCATCAGGCCTTCCGCGGTAAGGATCTGCAATCCATGAAAAATGGCGGACGTGTATTGGATATCTTGAACTTGATTTCGACCTGAAATGCCTACGTGTTGGCAGCAGCAGCATCTGCAGCTCAAACAAAAAACAAAGACAAGCAAGCTTCATTCCGGTCAGTTTCAGTTTGCAAACTAGTACAAATCAGCTTGGGTTTCTTACTTTGAAGTTGAGCTGCCAAACTGAAAATTATCATTTTCAGCAAGCTCCGTTCGATTGCCCGTGCACCTTCTCAGAGCGCACGTTCATCCTCTCCAGCACAGAATCCGCGCTTCGTGCCACCTTCTGATACTGCAATACCCACCAAAAGAGGTATAGTAGCAATAAGTTCAATAGCCGACGGTGGTATATGAGTGCGCAATGCTTCAATTTCCGCGAAATGATTACAGAGTTACTCTTATCTGCTAAAATTTATCAATTAATGAATAAATATACTATTGTTCCATGCCCAATCTTGTTTCTGTTTAACAGATAAAAGATCGGATTCACCAATTTATTCGACAACTCCACTCACAAGGTCTGGGTCACTCTCAAAGAAGTCATCCTTGCTCAAGACATCAAGTGTCAGGGTCCAGGTAAATCAAGCTGGCTTGTGAACATAAGACAACCAGGAAATGATATGCCTTACGATGCTGACACGATATTTCATGTTGCTCAAGATGCAGACAACTTCAGATCCCAAGAGATTGGTACCGCTGCGGTCATACGCTGATAGGTACAATGATGATTCCAAGGAAAGCGAGCAGACTCTGAAGAAGAGCAAGAAGTTCCTCAAGTCTCTGCTCAGTAGGCGCAAGTCTGCAAAAGAAGAACCACTGCAGGATAGTGTTCCTTAGGCTGTAAAGGATGAAAATTTTCATATGAGTGTCCATTACTATCCTCAGTACTCTGTACTCAGTTAACTTTGTCTGATTCCTCCTAATAGTAATTATTGTTTATGTTTATCATTTGAAAGACGGTGCTTAAGGTGAGCCCTGGCCCTGGACATGACTTGAATTATTATTATTTTGCTCAAGAGCTAGGTGTGCTGGATGATGTTGTTGAATACATGTATCGGGTAAGGCATTAACCTTTTTCTGTCTCTTTAACAGAACTCACGTTTTCATGTTACATCAGCAGTACATTAGTTAGGCAATGTACACTCATCAAGTTAGGCAAACTGTGGCTTGTTGTGTTCTGTGCAGTTTGTCAATTCGCAGATTTAAGACTCTCATATTGCTATTAAACTAATACTCCCTCCATCCAAAAATAAGTATCTCAACTTTATACTAACTTTAGTACAAAGTTGTACTAAGCTTGAGACACTTATTTTGGGACGGAGGGAGTACTTGATACTTGATGGATGGCTTGTATTTTCTAGAAACGGGTGCAATATTTTGGATCACAGTTTACCTCTAAAATCTACCTATAACAGTGGGCAAAATGAGAATAACCCAATTCATGATGAACTGGCTCATGGTGTCTGACAACATCCTTCAAAGTGCAGAAAGTATGGATGCACCAGAAATTATGCAAGGATCAGTTGCTTATACATCTATCATAGATCGCCTGAAATGCGGAAAACCTGGTTTTTTCTCTGTTCTGGCTAATGCTATATGTCTATATACTTATTCAGTACATATCATCCTCTATCCCTATGTTTTTTCCCCTCGATGCCGTTGCCTGGACTATGGCCTACTCTGCCTTTTGATTTTCCCTCCCCTGCAGCTAGGTATTATTCTTGTGTTCCTGGTTTTTGTTTAAACAGTTGCCTTTCCCATCCATGGCTCGCTGAATTTAATGTATCTGCGCCACCCATTGCCATACTGGATACATCAATCTAGTAAATGATACAGTCAAAACTCAAAAGGCATGTCCTAGGCTATCTAATAGCTTGCAAGAATACGCTCGCAACATTGGAGCTTCACCAGTAAGCTGAAAGTCTGAGTTCAGCAACAACAATTCATTCTATGTTCAAGTGGTCTAAGAACTAGTTATCTCTACCATATACTGCACTTCAGAAACAACAGCCCCCATCAACTAACAGTTCATATGTCTGGCATTGGATCATCATCTGACAAAAAGGACAACACTGGAAAAAAGGACAATTGCAATGTCTAGTAATGTCAGGAAGGTGCCAATGGCAGTCGTCGGGCTCGGCTGGGACAATGTCGACAAACAAGGCAATGTGGTGGAGGCTGAATGGGCGGAGGAGGCAGGCAGCGTCGCAGAGGCAGACGCCCTCTCGGACAGGGGAAGAGAGATTACATGAAGGGCCGCTTGCATGTCAGTTTACGCGGGGATACGAGGGTTTGGCGAGTAATTCTGGAGTTTGCTCGGTTCAATACCGGCGCACCAAATGGTCCTACAGGGAATTTTGGGGAAACTGAGACCGGGCGGTAGAATACTCTGCAAACCACGTCAATATTTGCCTGCCAAATGAGGCCTGAAGGTGCATACTGTTCTTTGCCTATCTTTTTCGTTTAGCTATGCATACAACACTGCGGATATGTCATACTACAGAAGGTACATACTATTGTTGCCTAACTATTTCTGAAGTTCAAGCTTATTAAGAATGAGAAAACAAAGAAGTTTTGCAATTTATTGCAGAGAAACAAGTCCATGGAAAAAGCCATACCAAGCTTTGGAACTCTTTTGTATGGCCAGTGGAAGAGCGCAGCTCATGTTACGATATCCAATTATTCAAGCTGTGCAAAACATGCACATAGCCCACCTTGGGCCATATAGCTCGATGCCAGACTGGTAGAGTGAATTCATGATGTCCAACACGCAGCTGTTTGCGTGTACCCTCTTCAAGGTTGTACAGTTTCAGACTGGTCAATAAAGCCATATGTCTGGCCACCCACTGCAACACTCTTCCTCACGTTCACATCTCTAATGCGCCGAGCTTTGGTGATTCAGCTGCTGTTCAACTACAGCTAAAAACATGTCTTCTACAAACGTTCTGGTGGCTATGGAAGGTCTTGTCCTCGCAATTCCTGCTGGCAATATACCACAGTTAGTATTTAGCTCAGAAAGTGTAAGAAATAACTTGAAGCGCATGCAAAATATCTTTGATCACAGTTCACATAAATACCCTGAGAGGTTTATATTCTCAACGAATATATACCCATTTCAAAATATCTTCCTTGCCAATCTTGCTCCTTTTCTTCCACTCTCACCTCTCTCCCCACAAAAGTTTCTTGCATAACTATGGGCAGAACTAAATGATTGATAAACTAAAATTCTGCTACATAATGGCTGAATCCAAACTTGTATAGGCTGCATACAACTATGCGACTGAACCCAGTTGTCTATGCAACCAAACTTTCAGTAACATGAATGAAAGCCTTTTCCAGGGCCCTCTAATCCACCACAATTCCATGCAAATTCAGTTTACATCTAAGTGATGATGTTCGTCCAAGATTGGGCAAGAACATAAGAATGGTTCACCTCCAACTATTTTCCGATAGCACAAGGTAAAAAAAAACTGAGATCCAAAGAAGAGGAAGGGCCTGAAGAAGGATGGGTATGGTGGAGGAACTGGAGGTAGAACTTGCTGTGAGCGCATACCTGAAGAGGGGAAGTAAGTACAGCGCATCTATACTACTATTAAAAGAGCAAACATAAACTCCGCTAAACCCACACAACAAACTGTACACAAAACAATCGAAACCCTCCGATTAAATCAACTTAAGCGCATCGTACTGCCCACATTACATCAATGGTTTGGGATCGAAATCAACGATTCAGATCAAATGTTCTGCCTGGCAGACGTCATGGTCTGCCAATCTTTTACCGCTCCGCGTCCCCAAATCCCCGCAGTCCCGCCCGCTACACACGGATCTGGATCCATTCCACCTGCCTCCGTGGTTCTCCAGCTCCCTCCCTCCTCTCTCTCTCTCTCCTCGCTACAGGACGCCATCGGGGGACGGCCTGCGTCGGCGGCACCGGGGTCGCTCTCCTGCTCGAGCAGCGTAGGTGGCGCGGGAGGTAGCAGGCTCGGACTGCATTGCCGGCGCCAGTGTCCCACTCCTACGTTGAGCGACGTCAGCGGGCGGCGGCGCGGGACGCATCGGGCTCGACCTGCGTCGGCGGCAGCGGGGTCCATCTCCTCCCTCGGACATCGGCAGGCTCGCGCTCCACGATTTATTCAACTCCGTGCGGCGATTCATCAACTTCCGCACCAGAGGCGCCGGCCCCGAGCACTCCGCCGGGCCTCTTGGCGGGATCGGTGTCTGATCATCTCCTGCCTCCGCAAGGGGGATGGGGTTGCTCGGGCTCATCTCCAAGAGCCCCTCGCCGCCGCGCTTCCTGCTGCCGCTGACGCCCGTGTCTGTGAACGGGGGGTCGGGGGCGGACGAGTAGGAGAGATCCCGCCGATCCGATGGCGGAAGGGCGAGATGATCGGCTCCGGTATGTTCGGGAAGGTCTATGCCGGGATAAATTTGGACACCAGCGAGCTCCTCGCAGTAAAGAAGGTACTAGGATTTAGGGATTTGGTTTTCTGGTTTGTACTGTGTGAAGACTTGGAGTCATTCATTACAATAAGTCTCTCCCTTGTTTGATTTTGGTTCCAGTTTTGATCGGGAGCACCAATGTGACCTAGGAGAAAGCCCAAGTGTGTAGCACTTCCCAGCCGATTTGGTTACCAACTTAGTTCTTCAGATTTTTCTTCATGTGAGGTGATTTGTGGCTTTTGTTTCAACTGTTGGGCGCATATAAGAGAACTCGAGGAAGAAGTAGTGAAGCTCCTCAAGAACCTTTCTCACCACAATATTGCAGTGAATAGATAAATTTCGATTACATATCAGATTCTTTATTTAATTTGCAGCCCGTACTTGCTTAATCCATTTTCTGTGGTTTCAGAAGAGGTACCTTGGGACTGTCCGTGAGGAAGACACAGTGAATATTTTGCTAGATTTTGTTCCCCACCGACTGCACGCTGCCGTCCGGCTCTCACCACTTCGACCTGAATGCCGCCGTCGAGAACTCCTCTGCTACCTCCTCCCAATCTCCGCCACAAGATTCTCCCGTCCAGGTAGTGTACTGTCTGTCTCAAGATTCTATTAGCATGTCTACAACTAGCTTGTTTAATTCCATACACGCTTTGCTCCCTGTGCGTACAATAGGATTGTATATCATAGATGGATTGAACAACATACATGTATGTAGAATTATTAGCATGTGAGAAGACATTTAGAATTTGATCGTCTGTTCTGTACACTATGTTGGTAAATTAATTTGTGTAATAATATGTTCATTACAGATCCTGAGCAAGGAGTAAACAAATTAGTTCTTAAAGCTTAAGGACAACTGTAGCCGGCATCGTCGCCGTCGCTTATGGAGCTCCACACCATTGCCCAGTTGTACGAGAGCATGTTCAATCTTCTCCATTCAATACTATGCAACTGGTGAACTCTGCCAAACAAGAATATATGATAATTAGGCCTATATGCCCCGTAAGGTAACTAAATAGTAATTCATTTGTCGTAGTGGGGATTACGGTCACACTCTGTTTTGGATTGTAGATAGCTAGGTCAAAAAAATGGATATTCTGAATATTTTTTGATTTTTTAGTAAGGGCTTCATATATAAGGTATGGAGTAATTCTGATTTGGTGCAGATTAATTCTTCACATGCTGGAATGTGGAGAGACGGTGGGCTCCAAGGCCATGTCGATGTTGTTGCGCTTGCAGCTTGAGATGTACTTGGTCCAAATGGTCATCATTGTTTTGAAGGGTGAGTAGATGATGTTATGATATAAACCTGCACTGATCTTCACAATCTTGGCATCTGATAGAAGTCTATTGAATTTCAATTAAATTTTGTTTCAAAAATTTTAAAAATTGCAGCACAAAGGAGATGTTAACCAGTGATTCGACATGATAAGATGTTAGTGAAGTATGGCTAACTATGACATTAGCAAAACTTTTATTTGCATATATTCATATATACTTTGAATTTTAGAAACGTGCACCGTAATGGAGCTCCACACCATTGCACGTTGTACGAGACCATGTTCAATCTTCTCCATTCAATACTATGCAAATGGTGAACTCTGCCAAACAAGAAGATATGACGATTAGGCTTATATGCCCCGTAAGGTAGCTATATAGTAATTCATTTGTTGTAGTGTGGATTAGGGTCACACTCTGTTTTGGATTTTAGATAGCTAGGTCAACAAAAATGGTTATTCTGAATATTTTCTGATTTTTTAGTAAGGGCTTCATCTATAAGGTATGGAGTAGTTCTGATTTGGTGCAGATTAATACTTCACGTGCAGGAATGTGGAGAGACGGTGGGCTCTAAGGCCATGTCAATGTTGTTGCGCTTGCAGCTTGAGATGTGTTTGATCCTTCACTGCTATTTTTCCTAAGCAACTTCACGTGGAATTAGGATCACTTAATAAGATTCTTATATGTTTTTCAAATTTCCTTCCTTTATGCATGAACCTATCATCAACATCATTTATATGGTGCATGTATGCTGCTGTAGATTTGTTGGTGTTGATTTGTTGTAAGAAGAAATGCGATATTGTTCTCATCAATTTCTTTCATAGCATGTGCAATGTGTTACAACATCAGTTTCATTGGTTTCGAAAAGGTGATAAACATGTGACCATTCTTGCTTGTCGTATTTGTTTATGTGTGTTTTGCACAGCTCCTTCTGCTTTTTTGCAGCAAGGCTTACATGGATCATATCTTTCCTCTCACACTGATTTCATCGTGGAAATTGTAGGAATCTGGAGGAGATTCAGGGTCTTGGATAGCAAACAATACTGCCCAAAAATAGGTATTCTACATAATGTGGAGGGGTAGACATGTTGTCTTCTTGATTTTTTTTCATTTTCTTGCTGTCGAAGTACTTGTACTTGTGATTTCATGAAGTTTTGTGAAATATTAAAGGATGTCTTGGAACGATGAAGTTCCCAATCTTCATGGTAGATGATAGGACACTGGTTGCTGAAGTTGCTCATTGCCTCGCATTAAAAGATGGAATCTCCTTATTTTTTGCTATGTTTGGACATGTTGAATATGATGGCATTGCTTTGAACATTATATTTGTGTTGATAAAGAGGACATGATTTGGTATGCCCTCCCTGTAGAGGTTCTAGCTTGGTCAGTTGACTGGGTGTTGTTGAGATGACCCAAGCCACCAGCAATTTGAGCTTGCCCCCATGATGAGTGTGATTATATTTAGGTGGACAAAATCCTCCGGTGATAATAAGCCCAAAAAGAAAATTTGGCATGACGCGGGAGGTAGACCGTTGGTGACGCACGAAAAGAAAATTTGGCATGACGCGAGAGGTAGAGCGTTGGCGACGCCCAAAAAGAGGATTTGGCGTGACACAGGAGGTAGAGCATTGCGTGCGGCAGGAAAGATATAAACATGTTCAAAAATTCAAACCGTCTGGATGGCAATTGCAAGATGGCGATCAGATGGTGTGGACACATTTTAGACCAATTGTTGTTAAAACATAACATGTTATTGTGACAACTATTATGAACAAAAATTTGATTTAAATGATTAAAATATTAAAGAAAATTTTAAAACTTACGTGCGTTGCACGTGCACGCTTACTAGTCAATGCAAGGCTGGCGGTGGCGCCTCATCCCCATGAAAGTGCAGGACCCGAGGTGGTGTTGGCATCCTGCAGATTGAATCAGAAGCACACACCGGTGGATTCTTGGTCATACCTTTACCTACATCATGGGGAAAAATAGTTGAATCTTCAGTGAAGTAGTAAAGCAGATAGAAATCAAATCGGAAATAATTTTCTCACCTGTATGTAACAAGCTCCACCAGTGGAACTGACAGCATAGAGTACAGGAGACTCTGGCATGAGCTCATATATCTGCTAACTCAACATAGCATCAGCAACCTCAGACATACATTCTTCAAGAACCTCAGACATATAATTTCAAATTAAGAGTAAATCCACCCTCGCATGCACAGCAGACCACTGAGAATGACATTGCTAAAAATGCATTCTTACGAAGGAAAGTGACTGTTTCAAAGGGATAAAATGTCAGGTGTCTGGTAGAAAAGATTGTATACCTTCCCAAATAGCATCAGAAGTCATTACCCCAAAAATTTTTACGAAGTCATTACCTCATACCACCAATGGAATTAGACTACTTGGTCTACCTTTCCTTGCCCATCGAAGATCAAAAGATTTATAGACACTACACATTCTTGTGACTTTGACACATCAGAAAATGAACTCAATGAAATATTGAAGGTACAAAGCAGGCCACTAAGATATCTTGTACTAGCAGGAGGGCCTTATGGCAAGAAAAGAGTTGAACCGTGCTTTCTTAGGAGTTATTCTCATGTACAATGCGACTAAATCCATCTAAAAAGTGATAATTTGCAGGAAGTAACTTGACGTTCTCCCGATATTTCCCTTTGCTTGAAAAAAGAGATGACAACAATGAAGTGGTTGAATCTTCAAGTGAGATGATCTTCCCATCAACTTTAGATAAATAATTTCCGGCCTTGGCAATCTCACCTTTTTCCAACAACCTTCTGATGATATCATTTACAAGATGAGAGCTGGGAGCACAACCACTCTTCTCCATCAATGAAAACATATTGTCAACTTCTTCCACTGATCCTTCTTTTAGAAGATTGTTTATCATTATGTTGTAAGTATAAGCATCCGGCATCAACCCACTGGCTGATATTGCAGCAAACAAACCTTTAGTTTCTTCTCTTCTCTGAACCTTGTACATGGCATTAATCATGGTATTGAGTGTTATGATATCAAACTTCACATTCATTGCACCTAATTCCTGGAACATGGTGATTGCTTCGCCAGCGCAATTATTCTTACAAAGTCCTCTAAGAATTATAGTGTATATGGAAACGGGCACTATTATTCCACTTTTGATCATCTGATGAAACATTTCCTTTGCAGCAGCAGTTCTCCCAGCACGATATAAACCATCCAGTATGATGCCATATGTCACAGTTGTAGGTTTAACTCCCTTGCACGACATTTCTCTAAATAGGGTCAAACCATCATCGATCCTTCCATTTTTAAAATAGCCATCAAGAAGTGCACTATAAGTAACAGCATCAGGCTCAATTCCAACTGATACTATTGCATCAAGCAGTTTGAATGTTTTATCCATCTTGCTGACTGAGCAATATCTGTCAGTCAGTGAACTAAATTTACTGCCATTACATGTCACTTTATTGGTCTGCGCACCATTACGAGCCATCCGCTGAAAGACTAGCTCTGCCTTGTCCATTTCTCCGGCCTTGCACAACGCATCAATTATTATGTTGTATGTCACCACAGTCGGCACAACCCCTTGCCGCATCATTTCATGGAATAGATGGCATGCCTTGTCTATTTCGCCCTCCTTAAAGAAGCCATGGATGATTGTGTTATATGCTACCACATCACGAAGGCAGCCTCCTTCTTTCGCTGCCATCTGGAGCAGGTCCAGTGCCTGCTGACTCATGCTATTTCCACACAAGCTTTTCAAAACTATGGAGTACGAGATGGCATTAGGCACACAGCCCAGCTCGGGCATCCTGTGAAGCAGTACTTTCACAGCCTCTTCTGTCCGTTTCGCGCAGCAGAGGCACTTGAGGAAGGTGGTGGCGACGATCTCGTTTGCCTTCAGGCCTGTCCTGAGGAAGCGGCCGAATAAGGCAAGCCCTAGGTCCGGGCGACGCGCGCGGCAGCAGCAGTCCATGAGGATGCCGTAGGTGTGGACTGTGGGCGCCGCCACACACGGGCCGGCCTCTTCTCGGCACACACGGTTGAAGAGAGCGACGGCAAGGGCGGGGCCATCTCTGATGCAGGCGGCGGAGGACGTGGCACGGGCGAGGACGGCAAAGAAGCCGTTCAGGGTGCGCACAGGGACCGGGGTGGCCTGACCGAGCAAATCGTCGAACAGGTGGTGAGCGTCTTCCGGTCTGAGTGTCCCGGCGCGAACACGCTCTATGGCCGCGACAAAGGCGTCTCGGGGAGACCAGGGGCGTGAGGGCGGCGAGGTGGAGGTGGAGCAGCGGCGGAGGAGTCGGAGGCGGGGCATCAGTGTGGTGGAGGATGAGCTGCCGCGGGGGAGGCGGAGGCGAGACATCGGCGCGGTGGAATAGCGGTGGTGGCGGAGGCTGGGGCGGGGAGACGGCGAGGTAAAGGAGTGGCGCAGGCCGGACTTCAGCTAGGTGAAGCAGGAGGAGGAGCGGCGGCGGCGGCGGATGCGGCGGGACATCGGCGTCGGGGACGGCCGTGGTGTTCGTTCGTGCGCGGTGGAGTGTTTGGCGTGAATCTTTTGAGTTTTTTTTTTTTTGAGGGGTACGTGAATCTTTTGAGTGGGTCCCGTCTTCCCGTCACTCAATCAACTAGTGGCATTTGCCTCTGTCTGTGGTTGATCCAACGTCTCAAATCAAACTAATGTTTCAAAAAATATATATAAGAAAAAACATCTCCAGCGTGACAGATCTTTGGTGGGATGGGTGGTACTAGTTGACATCAAGTTTGTGTCCAACATCTTTATTTCGGTTGTCTTCAAGCATGTGCGTCAACATTGCAATGTACAGTTGTTCATTGTTAGCCAAGCCTTTTCCCGAAATTAAAGAGTGCTTGGATCCAAGGGACTTATTTTAGTCTGACTAAAAATAGTCTTTTTAAGAGGCTAAAGTTCCAAGCACCCCTGACTAAAGAGAGGCTAAAACTAGTTTTGAGACTAATTTTTTTTAGTCAGGGGTAACCCTACTAAAATGTGGATTAGTCGTCTCTCTCCTCATTTAACTCCTCTCCTTTAACACAAGCGAGTTCTGGATTGGAGGGTTTGAAGGATAATAAATGCTCATTAACTTGATTTTAGTCTCTTTAGTATTTGGATCCAAGCAGGGGTGAGGCTAGCAAATTTTAGTCCCACTACTTTTAGTCATGAGACTAAAACGTATCCAAGCACCCTCTTATCCAGAGGACTCTGTGTAACCTTGTTGCTTAATTAATAAACGTTGAAGTTTTTAAAAAGTTAAAATTTTAATCTAGCCGCCACGGCCACGTGTAAAATGGTGAAAATGGACTATATTAATTCTAACATAGCTGCCACGGTAGGAGAAAAAAGAGAGGGTGATCTGGTCTCACCCTCGTCGGCTGCTCCGGCAATGGTGGTAGGAAGGTGGACCCCGGGACTTGCCCCGCGTCCGTCTATAGTTTATGTTTTATTAATTAGGGTCTTTTGTTGTTCATAGCTTCGGCTACGGAGGTAGCGGCGGTGGTTGCGTAAGGTTCCTACAGATCTTTCTCCGATGCGGCAGCTCTCGCTATTGTTGGTGTTGAACCTAGAAGGTAGTGTTTGCGTCGTCTGGACTCTGGATTATTTCATATATGGGTGGCGCTTTTGTGTGACTTGGTTGTGGTATCAGTGTAATAACGCAAAGTTTCAGTCGCGGCATCGAGCATGGCTTATGGCGTGTGGAGGCGTGTCTCTGGCATATCTACCTGGATCTTTCCATTGTCAGTCTCCGGTGGATCCGCCTGAATTCAGCCGACACTTGTGGTCTTTAGAGTATTTACAGGCCCTTTTGAGTCTTTTTTTCTTGGGGTGGTTTCTTACTATGCAGATTACTGCCACATGGGTCTTTTGGTCTACATCGAAGACGTTTTAACAAAACCAGAGAGAGAGAGAGAGAGAGAGAGAGAGAGAGAGAGAGAGAGAGAGAGAGAGAGAGAGACTCTTCTCGTGGGTGACGACATGGGGAAGAGGGGTCACGCGCCTTGCCTGCCTCCCTGGGAGGAAGACAAATAGTTGGTGGACTTGGGCTGGTGCACACATAGGCGTGCCGAGGAAGAGAAAGAAAGTGGTGTGACAGTTAGCTGGGGTAGGCTGTGTCTGTGCACTGGTGTTGCATGTTTCCTTTTTCTTTCTTTTACGAAAATGAGAAAGTAGTGGTTGGGAAAAGAATGGGGGTTAAAAGATTTTAAGACTTTATAATTTTTCTGAAACCTTTTGTAGGGCTTTATTACTAGAATATGTCCAAACCAACAGAAAAGATCCATAAAATTTGGGCAAAGAAAAAAATACATCTATTATTTAATAATACACATGTGGGTTGAGCTAGGGGTGGCTCTTATGCTTGTGCTAAAATTGTGAAATAATCTGGGTAGCTCCCAAATATCACAAAAAGGTTGCATGCCAAATGTGGGGGGTGAGTGTCGGGCTAGAACACCAAAAGGGAGAATTGGTTTACTTATTCACCATTCAACAAAATGACGTAAGAAATAGGGGTTGGGTTTAATAAAATAGCCAATATAATCATGCCAAAATGCAATATGATGGTGATGAAAAAAACTTCTAATTAGGGGTGTTACTTGGGGGGGGGGGGGGGGTATTTATGGGACGGGGGTGTTACAGTTAACACACTCAAACAAGCTTGGTAGTACCGGTTAAATAAAACACGGCGGTACCGGGTCTGTCAAAAATCTCAAATGTGGAGTGGCTAAAGTGGATACATTGAGGATCTTTGGCTTGGGGATCTTCCATGGAGCTCATACCAAAGTACCTTAGCTTGTGCCCCTCTTGATAGTATGGTTTTCCTACACACAATGGTAATCTTGGATTCACTAAAAGGCCGTAAATTACAAATATGAAGTTTGAGGTAGACACCATCTTCAAAAGTTGGAGGTAGGGGACACAGATGATATCCCCAATATTCATGGGTACTAAATTACTGAAATAAAACTTTATAAATACCAGTCCTCTCAAATGTTTTGTCATTAATCGCCAAAACCCAATAGGGTTATCTAAGAGATGCACCTTCAGAGTGACAAAGAAAGTAGATTATGTTTATTTTTCCAAGTTTAATATACAAGGCCTAGGCATAATTTATGTTCTCCTTTTTGGCAGACGGCATATAGTTACCTTTGTGCATTCATACACATGAGAACTCTATGTATGATAATCTGATTAGAACATAATTCCTAGGCCATGTCATGAAAATTATAGGCTTGATGGTGTTCTTTTTTATAAACAAATATTAAAAAAAAAACTTTTTTTGAGAGCGACATACGACTGTTCTATTAAAATGGATGCACAAACCATAATCCATGGTGCCAATGTATGGAAAACGATATATCAGCTCATACAAAAAGGAATCGGGATTTCACCAAATGTATGTATGCAAAAGAGTTGTTTAGGCGATGAGCATGTATGGCAAGAAAGTTTGTAGGAGAAGCATTACTAGTTTGCCAAAAAAGGGGGGGAAGCATTACTGAGTTCAACAGATACAATCAGAGGCAAGACAACCTCACGCAGATCACAACTCACAGGAGAAGGTGCATCAATACTTTTGCAGCTTCAATTAATTTTCTCAGAAAGAAGGTGAGTAGGGCCTTTACCTTGCAGGTTATCCATTTAGAGAGGACCTTGTCAGAACAGATGGTAAATAAATCCTGACAACAATACGTGTTTAAATGAAGCAAGCGACCAACAATAACAAACATACAAAACTTTCCATTAAGTCATATAAAAGAGAAGAAATGAAACAACCGAGCTACTGATCAGTGATCACGGGCTAAAGAAAACAGCCTCCCTGAAGTTCCTGACGAACAACTGAATTGTCAAATCTTCTAGCTGCAATAAAGGAAGCGAGGCTGCATTTTGGAGGAAAAACATGACAATGTTCACTTTATTGTGAATTTAAAAACACTGTACAGAAGAGTGCAGACTGAACACGATCCTCACGTAACTGACATATTTCCGCAACAGGTGCATAAACAGCACCGAAGAGTGCAGACCCATCATGGCATATTTGTTTCCGGAAGTAGATAGATCCTCCTTGTAGCCGAGCTTGAAAGCAAATGACTGCTTCATACCTAATGCCAAGTCGTTGTAGCCGAGCTTGTGTCCTGCTAAAAGTTCCAGTCAGTGCAAAATTGTGAATACTGCTTTTGTGGAGTACAGCCTCCCATTTGTCTGCACTCGCCTTGGTGCTCATTATAGATCCTACTGACAACAGCATAGAGTATTGGAGACTTCAGCATGAGCACTGCAAAGTAAAAGTAAACCCACAGTTTCACACGGACTTATGACCAGAGCACTAAGACTAACATTTCTAAAAATGCATTCATATGAAGGAAAGTGTCTGTTTTACAAAGATTAAAAAATGTCCGGTGGCTGCTAGAAAAAGATTGTATACCTTCCAGTCGCCATCAGAAGTCCTTACCCCTAAAAAGTTCTCCAACTAGTCTGTGTTAGACTACTTGGTCTACCTTTCCACTCCCATCGAAGGTTAAAAGATTCATAGACATTTCACACTCTTGTGATTTTGACACACCGCTAAATGACCCCAATGCTACAAGTAGGCAGTTTGGATTTCTTATACGGTCATACTGGCAGGAGGGTTTATGCAAGCAAAAACTCAAGCTTCCTGAGCAGAGTCTTCTGCAAAATCAACAAAATCCATCGAAAAATTGATACTTTGCAGGAAGCAATTTCATGTCCTCCCGATATTTCCCTTCTCTTGAAAAGAGAGACAACATTAATGAAGTCGTTGAAGCTTCAAGTGAGATGCTCTTTCCATCAACTTTAGACAAATAATTTCCGGCCTTGGCGATCTCACCTTTTTCCAACAACATTATGATAATATCATTTAACAGACGAGAGCTGGGAGCTATACCACTCTTGTCCATCAACGAAAACATATTGTCAGCTTTTTCCACTGATCCTTCTTCCAGAAGATTTTTTATCATTACTCTGTAAGTAGATTCATTAGGCACCAACCCACTGGCTGATATTGTAGCAAACAAATCCTTAGCTTCTTCTTTTCTTTGAACGTTGTACATTGCATTAATCATGGTATTGAGTGTGGTAATATCAAACTTCACATTCATTGCTCGTAGTTTCTGGAACAGTGTGATCGCTTCGTCTGCACAATTATTTCTACAAAGGCCTCCTAGTATTATATTGTATGTGAAAATGTCCACCATTGTTCCACTCTCGATCATCTCATGGAACATTTTCCTTGCGGCAACAGTTCTCCCAGCACGAAACAACCCAACCATTATTACGCGATATGAAACAGTGTCAGGTTTAATTCTCTTACGCGGCATCTCTCTGAACAGAGTCAAACCATCATCGATCCTTCCATTTCTACAATAGCCATTAACAAGTGTACTGTATGTAATAACATCAGGCTCAACACCAACTGATTCCATGACATCAAGTACTTTTAATGCTTTATCCATCTTCCCGACTAAGCAGTATCCGTCAATCAATGAACTAAATAAAATGTCATCAGGCCTCTCACCCATGTCTATAACCAAGTCAAAGATATCATGGGCATCCATAACCCTTCCTTCTTGGCAGAGACTCTTTATTACTGAACTAAAGAACGAAATGTTAGGACGAGGAATACCTCTGTTCATCATTTCAGAAACCAACCGCTTAGCTTTAGCCAAATCACCGTCTATGCAAAAACCCTGAATCAGCGCGTGATAAACAGCTTTGTTCGGTTGTACTCCCAAGGCAATCATCTGAATGAATTTTTCCATGGCCTCAGTCAGCCTACCCAATCTGGAAAGTCCAGCTATTATGCTGGAATAGGTGACTACATCAGGATTCACTTTGCGTTCCTGCATTTTACTTGATATCAGCATAGCTTCATCCATCATTCCACGTTTAGCATATGCATCAATTAATATGTTGAAAACATGGCAGTCGGCTGCAATACCATTGCTTTCCGATTTTTTGTCCAAAAGGACCCCCTGCCGAGATGAATTGACAAAAAAGACTACCTCTGGATCATTTTGACAAAAGAGACCCCCTCACTAGTGGCGGCAGGCGCGGCAGGCGACACGTGTCACCTGCCGCCACGCCGTGAGGCGGCGGGCCCGGCCGCCACAACAGGAGGCGGCAGCCCGGTGAATAACGGTGCGCGCACAGGGCAGCACAGGCCAGCGTGCCGCGACGGAACGGGCCACGCCAGCGGGCCCGGCCGCCACCGGGTGAGGCGGCCCGCTGCCGCTGTCGCTACTCGGCCGACAAGGCCTGCTGCGCGCGGGCCCAGCAGGTGGGCCACGCCGCCACTAGCCGAGGCGGCAGATCCTGTGCTGCTGCACGCGCGACAGTGTGCAGACGGCGCTGATTTCGAGGTGCGGCGCTGATTTCGAGCGGGAATATGGATGCTTTTGGTTCTTTCGCCTGGGAATCAATCCTGCCTTTGCTTCTTTTGCCTCAGCGGATGCGATGGCACCGGGAATCCGAGGCTACGGGAAGTTGTTGTGCCGACACTACAGGGATCGTAAATATCCCCGCTTAATTTTATCGCCATCATTTATCGTCTGAGCTTATAAAAGGAGAGACCGAGGCTCTCGTCCACCCATTCTCGAAATCGGCAGTGCGCAAAGTGTGTAACACATTTTTTCAGTCGGTATGAGTTTGCCTTGCTCGGATCAAAGCATTAGGCCGAGGAAAATGAAGAATGCAAGTTTGCCTCCAGGGGTGGCAGTCCTGCGGTGTTGGTGTGGCGATCTTTGCAAGGTGAAGGAGGTGACGGATTTTTCAGATTGGTTGGGCATGAAGTTTTTCATGTGCGCCAATTATGAGGAAGATCCTGCCGTAGCTATTTCAGAGTACGACAAGCCTCCGGTATGCTTTAACCATCACGAATAGATATTGTTGGTATTTTCATTGATTCTTTAGTAACATTCTTGTTTCTTGTTGTAGTCTCCTCCGCCTCTGTGCATGTACTATCATTGGATTGACACGGAGAAGCCGGCTTGGGCAGTGACTGAGATTCGTGAAAGAAGTCGCCGTGCGTGGAATAGTTTATTTGCGGAAGAGCGACGCGAGAAGGCGGAAGCTGAGGAGAAAGCAGAGCAAGAGAGAGAGTTAAAAGAATAATATGCGGAGCAACACCGTTTTTTTGAGGAAATGACTGCAAGGGTAGCCCTCAAGCTTGGGCTTGTTACAAGTGCACTCACAAGAGGTTGAGCCAAGGGTGACAGCTTGCTTTCTTGATCCTCTGTGGTGACCCTTAACGTACTTGGCTCGCACATTGACCTCCCACTTATTCCTAAGTGCGTCCACTTTTCTGCAACCATGACTTTGGGACTTCTTTGCTTTCTCATCCAGATGTCTTTGCATCTTCTCGGACCATGGCTTGTTCAATTCAACTTGTGCTTTGGCGACGGTGACCCTGTCTGCAAAGTATGACAGGGTCCGGTTCCAAGTTTCTTCAATTAGGGCTGTGATAGGCAGTGCTCGCACCCCTTTAAGAACACCATTGTACACCTCTGACATGTTGCTGGTCATTATTCCATACCGAGCCCGGTGTCGTGAGCCTCGCCCACTTCTCCAAATGAGGGCAATTATCGGTGATCCATCGGCTCAAATTTATGGCCGTCCCACGACCCTCCGGTCTTCTCTCTGCGGCAAGGCCGCTGGTCGATCTCACCATTGATACCTGCCCATATCGCATTCATTTTGGCTTCAGTTTTTTGCATGCACATCCTCTTGAATAACTTGAACCAATCCTTGTTTTTGAATTTGGAGTAAAAGTTTGCTGCCAAATGCCTCATGCACCACCTTTCCTCTAGATCGGGCCAGCCCCACTCTTCTTCCGATGCCTTAATTATTTCAAAAGCGCTTAATAATCCAGTGTTGCAATCAGAAATGATGCAAACACCTTTACGCTCTTTCACGACACCAATTTTCACGCAGCTCAGGAACCACAACCAGCTATCTTTGTTCTCGCTCTCGACCAATGCATATGCAATAGGAAGAAGCTGATTATTTGCATCCGCTGCAATCGCCACCAATAGTGTGCCCTTGTACTTTCCAGTAAGAAAGGTACCATCAACAGATAATACCGGGTGACAGTGCCTGAAGGCTTGTATAGTCTGGGCGAATGCCCAGAATAAGCGGTCCAGGATTAGCTCACCCGGGTTCATTGGGTTTGGACGTTCTCTCTGCCAAACTTGAGTCTCCCTATTAGCACTTGCTATTTGATGAAGCATTCTAGGGGCATAAGAATATGCCTCCTCATAGGTACCATACAAGTTCTTGAATATATTTTCCTTCGCACGCCTAGCCTTGCTGTAGCTAACAGGGAATCCAATTAGATCCTCTGCATTTTTTTGCAGAGCCATAACACTAATGTTGAGACTTCCCTGCACAATTGTTTCCATCGTCTGTGCCACAAATTTTGCTGTCACATTGCAGTGATCTGAAAGAGTCCCAGTTTGCTCACAGGTATGCTCCACTATTTTTGTGATATGCCATGACTGACATACCCCAGGCTTCAGTCTAGCAAGAACTCTTCCGCGGCAACCTTTCGCAGTGTGGATGCATATGACCTTCAACTCTTTTTTATCAGACTGCTTCACTCTATGCTGGCGGTGGATGCCGATTGCATAGCTACCCATTGCCTGGTAAGCAGACTTCTTATCTGGGAAAACTTGCCCAACCTCCAGGCTTCCCGCTCCTAGGCCAGAAGCAGAGTGAAATTCGTTGGTGATGCTCATATCCTGTAAAAACCCAGGTTGCAGTGCCGCCGCGACCGCCCTCTGAGGAGGAACATCTTCTTCTCCGCTTGACTCCGAAGACGCAGAAGAATGATCATCATCATCTAGCGCCTCCGGCAATCCCTCCACGTGTTCGCTCATGTCAACGGACGCCGACCAATATCCTGTGTCATACACAGGCTGGCCGCCGTCGGTTCCGATGGGCGATGCTAGGGCTGATGTGATGGCCAACTCGACCTCACCACCCCGCTCACGCATCCGCAACATCGGTGACTGAAATGAACTCCACATACACCATCGGCTGACCATACATTGAGTTATTGGGATTGCTTGCAAACCTCATGTACGACCCCACAACCGATCACCGTGACAGGCCGCAAACCCCAACGGGCAACTGTCCCATCATTTCCTCCGTCAACGACGAAGGCCTCCATTGTCATTTTTTTCCTGCATCATGGGCCAAACACCGCCGGATGCACCTTCTAACAGCTGCGTAACCCACGTTGACCATGTCTCTCACCACTCATGTAGTCGACTCATGAGAAGGACACATCCACCCCGCATGGACCGTCACGTAAGACGTTCCCATAGTACACTACTAAATTTTCCATAGTACCTAATCAACATACATGTTTACATTTCAAATAATTAGTAACTGAACATTTAGTAACGATGACAACATTTACATATCTTACGACTAAAATAAAAACTAAAACTCTGTTTGCTTTTCTCTAACTACCCCAAAAATATCTAAAATAGTTCTTGTAACATGCAAAAACTTAGCTTCTGGAAAAACGACTATTAGTAAAATATGGTTTTCTACATAATTTTCTTACAACAGGTTATGACAAAACTGAGGGTAAGTACTCACTATCCAAACAACCACTAAACATAATATTACGATAATAACATTTAAATATCATATGAGTAAAATATGTAATTTCTTCCGCATGATATAATGTTTTTCATATCATACGATAAAATTCATTTATTTACAAATAATAATTTTGCAGCGGCATGACAGTACATCAATATAAAAATTCATATGAGTAAAACAATTAATTTCTTTCGCTTTATATAATTTTTTCACATCATACGATAACAATCATTTATCTATAAATAATAATATTTTCAGCAGCATGCACATTATTCACAATAGTACATCAATACAAAAATATTAACAAAATTACAGTGTCATTTTTCACCTTAGCTCCAATATGGATGTGCTTATGAATGCAATTAAGCGTCAAAATAGTTCCAATAAATATCCGTCGCCAGTACTATATGAACCTCGTCAACCCATTATCACATTAACAACAATATTACACACGGATTTTTCTTCCTGCTAACAAAAGTATGAAAATAGCACTTCCATGTATGTGTTCATCACCTCAAAATGGGACAACGAAAATGGAAACACAATTTCTTCAATCACGTCTTCTCCTCCTTGTTTGCTACTAAGATGAATTATTTTACCTAATTACATACATCATTAAGTACATTAGCACCTAATCTTAACATATAAAATTTAGATTATGCGACATAACAAAGTAGACCTACGGTTTCCTAACTATAGACTTATTAATAAACATACCACATAAAATAACATACCACATGAAATAACATACCGCATGCAATAAACAATTACAGTACAATTTTTTCTTAATTACCGTATTAAGATTTCCCGCATGTCAATACTAATGGATGCACCTAACATTGATGCAACATCTTCAACCTACTATTTCAAAAAATAGTTTAAATGCTACATCTCTCGTCTGAAATTATTTCTAACCTCTAAGCACTACCATCACATAGCTAATAACGAGCTAAAGGACGAACTAATTACCACCCTGCATGCATAAATAAATAAATGTATTGCAAAGCTCATACCTTGATCTTCAACTTCGTAGTTCACTTTGCACGGCTATTCCTACTACAGAAACTCCAAATGACTCCTCCAAGTGCTGAAATAATGCCTAAAGCAACATAGAATACACACTTAGGAACTAATCAAATAGAATAAAAACATCATGCATGCGAATGAAACCAACAAAAATGGATAGATCTTACCTTAATCTATCTTTTCTTCAACTTCATCATCTTCAAAATCCAACTCTAAATCGCCCTAAATCACGAGTGAAAGTGCTTACTGAGCTTTCTTTTCTCTCTGTTGTACTTAGAGACTTAGAGAGCAAAGGAGAGGAACGAGGTTACAGAGTGCTTGTGCACGGAGCTGAAGCATGGCATATAAAAGGGAGAGGATCCCTGTAGTGTCGGCAGCCTCGGATTCCCGCGCGTGAAAATCAACAGCATGCAAGGAGCAAAACCAAAGCAACAAGCCAGAGTGATTCCCGCCCGTGAAATTCGCTGCTTGTCAGCAAGTCCGAATCAGCAAAAGCAACAACAATCAGTGCCAGAGTGATTCCCGCCCCGCCAGTTTTCGCGCGTGGGAATCAGTGCCAGGAAGACGCCGCCAAGAAGATGGCGGCGGGGCCGCCTCGCCTTCCATGCACAACGGCGGCACCACCGCTTGTCGGCGAGGGTGGCCGCCTCACCGATGGCGGCGAGGCCCATCAAGCGGGCCCAAGCCGCAGCAGGGGCTGTCGGCCGGGCAATGACAGCGCCAGGGCTGGCCGCCTCGCTTCGGTGGCGGCTGGGCCCACTGCCCGCCCGTTCCGTCCCCGGCGCGACGCGACAGGGGGACTCCGTTCGGCTTGGGTGGCCGCCTCCTCCGGTGGCGGCTGGGCCCGCCGCCTCCTGGCGTGGCGGCAGGTGCCACGTGTCGCCTGCCGCCACCGCTGAGGGGGTCCTTTTTGTCAAAATGATCCAGAGGTAGTCTTTTTTGTCAATTCATCTCGGCAGGGGGTCCTTTTGGACAAAAAATCTTGCTTTCCATTGAATTAAAGACATCAATCATATCAGGAAAGCATCCTTCAGTAGCATACCCATGAAGCAAAATACGGTATGAGACGATATCCGGTTTGTGTCCCTTTGCTGTCATCGAATAAAAAAATTCTGCAGCTTCTTTGCTTCTTCCATGCTTGCAAAGGGAAGTCATTAATGAGTTGCAAGTAACAATATCTGGTGTAAGACCCCGGCTTGCCATTTCTCTGAACATTTTAGCAGCCTCTTTCAACCGCCCAGATGTGGAATATCCATTGATCATGCAAGTATATGTCACTGTATCAGGTTGAACACCTTTATCGACCATCTGCTGAAGGACTACTTCTGCCTTGTCCATTGCTCTGGCCTTGCACAAGGCATCAACGACCGAGTTGTACGTCACCACATCGGGCTCAACCCCTTGATGGATCATTTCATGGAATAGATTGCATGCCTTGCCTGTTTCGCCCTCCTTGAAAAAGCCATGGATGACCGTGTTATATGCCACCACATCAGGGAAGCAGCCACCTCTATCTTTTGCCATCGTCCGGAGCAGGTCGAGCGCCTGCTGGCTCTTGCTACCTTCACATAAGCTCTTAAGAACTATGTTGTATGCGAAGGCATCAGGCGCACAGCTGAGCTCCGACATCCTATGAAGCAGCACGTACACAGCCTCTTCTGTCCGTTTCGCATAGCAGAGGCACTTGAGGAAGGTGCTGGCGCTGATTTGGTCTATCTTCAAGCCCGTCCTAAGGATGCAGCCGAATAAGGCAAGCCCTAGGTCTGGGCGACGCGCGTGGCAGCAGCAGTCCATGAGGATGTTGTAGGTGTGGACTGTGAGAGGCAACACCCGCGAGCCGGCTTGTTCTCGGCACACGCGGTTGAAGAGGGCGACAGCAAGGGCGGGGCCATCTCTGATGCAGGCGCCAGAGGATGTAGCACGTGCCCTACGTGCGAGGGTGGCGAGGAAGCCGTTCAGGGAGCGGTCGGGGACCGGGGTGGCCTGCCGAAACAATTCGTCGAACAGGTGGTGTGCATCGTCTCGACTGAGCGTCCCGGCGCGCAGGCGCTCTGTGGCCGCGGCAAAGGCGTCGCGGGGAGACCAGGAACGTGAGGCCGGTGAGGTGCAGGAGAGGAGCCGGCGGTGGAGGCGGACGCGGGACATCGGCGTGGTCGAACGAGTAGTGGCGGAGGCGGAGACCGGACTTCGGCGGGGTGTAAGTGGAGCGGCGGAGGCGGAGGCGGAGGCGTTGAGTCGGCAAGGTAAAGGAGCGGCGGCAGAGGCGGATGCGCGACAACGGCCGTCGAGGTCGCACGCACCGGAGAGCTATTTGGAGTCACAGCTCACAAGTGACGAGCGTTTTGCTGGTCTTCCTTCTCAATCAAAAAGTTTATGTGCTTGTTTGAGTTCGCCGAATAAACCTAACAAAAGCTTGTTGCAAAATATAGGACCATTTATCCTCCAAACATCCATTTTGGCTGATTTACTCACGTGCCTGAAAATCCATGACGCAGAAAATAAACCTAGATTTAAATTCAAACCAGAGCGCCACGGCATTCCTAATACGCGACAAAATCAACCAACCAGGTGTTCGAACGACTCAAAAAGTTTCATCTTTTTTAAGAAGACAAGTAGGATGAAAAATGTACTGTTCCCTTATTTTTCTTAAAACTTATTTTCTGGATCTTCCAAAATTGGTCCAAGATTTTTTTTAATTCCATTTGTGATATATACGAAAGTTCATTCATTAAATTTTCTAAAGTTCAGCTTCCCACAAATTTCTAAAATTTTGTTTACTTGTTGAATGCACAAAAAAGGGCGAAAGGAGAAGGAAAAAAAAACAAGCTAGAAAGTGGGAAGGGTAATGCACTGGATAGGGGTCATGTTACAAAACAATAACAGATGACTACGAGAAAAAATAATTCACCGAGACACAATAAAAAAAGGTCTTATTTTACAGCCCTCGGAGAGATGAACCTAACTGTTAAGATTCCTTAAAAACCTAATAGTTAAGATGGATCGCTGATTGATTCATCAATTTCTAACCAAGCTCCGCCTGGTATGCTATAAAAAAAACAAAGTTTCATAATTTTTTAAGAAATAAGTTATTTTTCACTTTTTAGATTTAGCAATTAATGTGAAAAAAAAATCCCAATTGAAGGCAAGGGGTGGGAAGACTAATAAGGAAACATGCCCATTTAGACATTCCAAGTATTTTAAACCATGTAGGCCCTCATACTCCCCACTCCCCTTTTTCACTAAATATAAGGTGTATCAACTTTTTTAAAAGTTAAATATTTCTCTATTTGCCTAGTTTATTAAGAAATATATCAACATCTATAGCACCAATAAAATATAAAATCTCATTTAATGATTTATCTAATGATATTAGATTTGATATTGTAGATGTAATCAACATTTTTCTCAATAAATTTGGTAAAAAATAGATACGTTAACTTCTAAAAGAAAGAAAAAAGGCAATGTACATAGTATTTTAGAATGGATGAGTATGAGTTTAAGAGATAAGGGCATCTCCAAGGACAAAAATCAAATGACGTCCCCATATTTCATGTCCGCGGACATGGCTCATTTGTCCGTGAAAAAACAACGCCCTATGGCATCCCCCATTTGCCTGGTTTGCATTTTTGCCCCTTTTCAACCAAATTTGAACACTTGAAAGCCACAGTTTAAATGTGCAAGTACATAGTACAAATTTAGAAATGCACTAGGTGAATGCTCGTGTGTTGCACGGGCACACATATTCTAGTTGCTCGTTACTATTCATGTCGAAACATACACCTTTAAGTTCTAATGCACTTCAGGTGGCATTTTCAACCTTTCTAATACCAAATCAGTTTTTTTTCTTATTCTTGTTATTCCTCCCACTGTCTCCGCCTACAAATCCATGCTCGCCACCTCCATCGATACAGCTTGTTCTTTGAGTCACAAATACCATTCTTCCAAATAAATCAAAAGGCTCATTATACCCAGCATGTAAGGAAAAGGGATATTTGGGTTTGTCTAAATATCACATGTAAATTACGAATAGGTTCATCAACTTAGCATATGAGATTACAGTCTATCTAGTTCCTGTAGAGAGAACACAAACTATCATGTTAGCTTTCATCCAAGATATCAACATTATTCATTTCCTACAAATATATTATTACACACCATAATTTAATTTAAAGAAAAAATAATAGTTTGAACCGACATTAAAGCGTGTATTTTACTTGCTTTTCAAAATAACACAATTTGTCCATATGGTGACGAAGCAGTAAAAAGTATTTTTGATCTATAACATGACATGCAACTGTTAGAATAAACTACGAATTGACATCACCTTTGTTGCCTTTGAGCCACCGAAAAAGAAGGCCCCAAAAACTGATGGACCTAAAGGAGCCACTCTCAAGCTAATCTGTTGATCATCTGCTCATGATACTACTCGAACAGTAAGCATTCGTATACAGAAACGAAAAATGTAACTCAATGGAGGAGCTACAAACAAAAGGCTGGGTGGGCAAAGAGACTTTTCTTGTTACCCTCTGGTTCGGAGATAGTCTTCGCCCAATGAAAATAGATACTATCGGCAAGTATTACTTCTTCAAGTGCCAAAAGTTTGGTACTCTCTCATTTAGCTCTCTCAAGTACTCCTTGCCAAACACGTGGACCATTGGGATGACAAATTTGAAAATTGTTATGAGGTCACTGGCATAGATGCCCCGACGTAGATGGTTGATGATGCACGTGATGCGTTTGCTACGATCGAACGGCCATCAGCGCCAGATCGGACGGCTGGCTAGGCAGCTGATTTCTCTAGGAAATCACGCGGTTGATTCCTAGGAGCCGCCTTTGTACAACGGTATGACAGAGCACTCGCCCAGGTGAGCCCGCTCCAAGCCACCAAACCCCCAACGCTCCAGCCACTCCAAGCCAAACCCCTCTAGCTCACTCACTCCGGCTGTCCGGCGCGCACAGCACACACCGCTGTGACAAGACAATGCCGCTCCTGCTCCTCCTGCTCGCGCTCCTTCTACCGGCCGCGCCCGAGGCGACGCCGTCGGCGCTGCTGGGCATCAACTACGGACGGGTGGGGAACAACCTCCCGCCGACGACCTCGGCCCTGCAGCTCCTCGCCGGCCTGGGCGTCGGCCGCGTCCGCCTCTACGACGCCGACCCGGCCACCCTACGCTCCTTCGCCAACACGGGCGTGGAGCTCGTCGTCGGCGTCCCCGACGAGTGCCTCGCCGCCGTCTCCACCCCCTCCGGCGCCTCCTCCTGGGTCCACTCCGTCATTCAGCCGGCGCTCCCGGCCACCAAGATCGCCGTCCTCACCGTCGGCAACGAGGTGCTCACGGGCGGCAACAGCTCCGCGCTCACGCCCTCGCTGCTCCCGGCCATGCAGTGCATCCACGACGCGCTCGTGCAGGTCGGCCTCGACAGGCAGGTCGCGGTCACCACCGCGCACAACCTCGGCGTGCTCGCCACCTCCTACCCGCCCTCCTCGGCCTACTTCCGCAAGGACCTCCTCCCGGTCCTCTGCCCGATCCTCGACTTCCACGCCCGCACCGGCTCGCCGTTCCTCGTCAACGCCTACCCCTACTTCGCCTACGCCGAGGACCCCGCCGGCGTGGAGCTCGAGTACGCCCTGCTCGAGCCCGGCCACGGCGGCGTCCCGGACCCGTCGTCCGGGCTGCGCTACCCCAACATGCTGGTGGCCCAGGTGGACGCCGTGTACCACGCGATCGCGGCGGCCAACCGCGCGGCGGCGGGCGCCGTGGAGGTGCGCGTGTCGGAGACCGGGTGGCCGTCGGCCGGCGACGCCAACGAGACCGGCGCGACGCCGCGGAACGCCGCGAGGTACAACGGCAACGTGGTGCGTCTGGTGGGCGAGGGCAAGGGCACGCCGCTGCGGCCGGACGGGGCGCTGCGCGTCTACATGTTCGCACTCTTCAACGAGAACATGAAGCCCGGCCCCTCATCGGAGCGCAACTACGGCCTCTTCAAGCCCGACGGCACGCCGGTGTACGAGCTCGCCTACCGCCTGCCCAAGGACAACGCCACCATCTCATACGGCGCCGGCGGCACCGGAAGCATTGCCGGCAGCGGCGGCGGGCCGCAGAACAACGGCTACTACAGCATCTCGGCATCATCCGCAAAGGCAAACGTGGTGAGAGCTCCGCTTTTTGCTCTCGTTAATTAGCAGTAGTATAAGCTTTGTCCGCGCTTTGCATCGATTCCTTTCTGAACTGAAAAAGCTCCATTTTGGATTAGTTTGCAAAGTTTTCATGGTAAAAGTGTAGGCAAGTTGAAAAGGTTGCATCATGCATGCTTGCTGATGTCTTTTGATAGCCCCAAGGTAATAATATCATGGCATAAAGGAGCATGCCATTGCTTGATTCAAAACTCTGTTTCTGTAATGTAAGACATCATAACCGTGGTAATTTGAAAGTATATAAGATGTTCTAACTTTTTCTGAATCGGATGTACATAGACGCGTTTTAGTGTGTTCACTCATTTCAGTTCGTATGTAGTCCACATTGAAATATCTAAAACTTCTCATAATTCGAAACAGAGATGACACATTATAAGAACATGCCACTGGACCGACACGTAGACCCCGTCGATACACACAACTTGCTTGTTCTGGTAGCCATACAATATAAAACTATGAAACCGTAAAGGAGGAGAACAGTGTCAAGTGACCTGTAATCATAAACGAAGAAGAACAAATTCTCAATGACCTGTCTTCATGTTGGCTTTGCACCATTTTGGTCACCTGCTGATGTGTCTCCTTGTGTTTGTGCTTGTTCTTGTGCTTGGTAGGGTTGGTGGACATGTGCGGCTGTCCTGTTGATGATGATAGCATTCTAATTCTGAGCAACTTCCAAGTGGTGCTTACATGGAAGGATATGTGTGGATGGAAGGAAGGAAGCCTCTGGTGTCTCAAATGGAGTCAGGGGGTGCCCCTGGTTTCTTGAAGCCTGTCTTGGAAAAACTATTTTGTTCTTAGGTGTATACTCCTTTCTCTCCAATCTGCCATGTTGTTTCAGTTGATGTGGTCTTGTAATTGGTGGTAAGCTAATGGGTTAGTCAGTGTCATTAAACCAGACACTTCTTTTTGGTTCCTAGTAATCATGCAATGCAAGGTCAGTTGCATATATTGATTGTCAAGTTACTCGCTGGCTCCAATACAGAAAGCACTTCAAATTTTAGAAGCAATATTTGAGACAAACCTAGTAAAATACTCCCTCCGTATCAAAATACAAGACGTTTTTGTAGTCTAGTTTAGGCTTAAAACGTCTTATATTTGGTACAGAGGTAGTACATATGTTCGTTGAAATACCTGTTTTGACAATATACTCCTTTTCCCAGTTCTATGTAAACAAATCTACTTTGTAAATATAAAGATAAAAAATAAATTTTAGTGACAAAGTAAAACTATATCGTACAACCGGGGTGTAGATACATTCATGCCTCGTACACTAATATGTGGTAGCATATATCTCAATTCTCAAATATGGATTTGTATTTGCACATATAAACGAGTACATAATTTACATTTTTTGTATATGTATGATTATACCTAACTAAAGAGTAGTACATATCCACTACATAGGTGGTCTTATATATTCCACACTTCCGCAACATACTCCGCGTTAAGGTACACCTGGTAGTACTGAAAATTCCAGTGACAGATGCATTTATATAATCCCACATAACAAATCTAATTAACATCCGTTTATTAAGTAATGAAAGATTGGGCACACACCACACAGAGCATAGGTACTGCATCCAAAATGATCTTATTATATGGAAAGCATAGAGATGGACTGAAGTGGACCGGAGGAATATATGCTCTGCTAGTTTCGTCCATCAAGGCAGAACTTTCTCCCCTGCAAGGGAAAAGGCTCATTGCAACGGTGTGTGCGCTTTACTCTGTAAATAGGAGCCTTTGTGTCTTTGGGGCCTTTGGTCCAGGCAACGGTCATCTGCTGCAGGAATAATTCAGCCGGGTGTAAATTGCAGCGGAAAGAGGAATGGTTCCCGGTGAACCTTTGGGATGAGATGTCTGATCACCTGCGCTGTCTCTGGATCGTGTGTGTTTTAGTCCCATATCGATGAGCACGTGTGCATTGTGTGCTATAGACTCGTACCACAGTTGGGCTAAAAAAACCTTATATCTCCAAAGGGTATTACTTTTTCTTTGCAAGAAATCAACGCAAGGATTTAGCATAATCGAATACTACAGGTGCTCAAAACCACACGTGATCATGCCACAAAGACGACCTAGAACACCTGTAGGCCTAGTGGATAGAGAAAAGCATAACTGTGTCTGTATGATACACAAGACGACCTAGAACTAATTTGGCAGATAATGGCTCTAGTATGGCAAGGTTGGTTTAGTTTTGATGCTTCAATGAAAGGAAAGACTGCCAAATACTACCTCTGTAAACTAATATAAGACGTTTTAGAGAGTAGAAATAAGTAGTCGGACGGGATACTCCCAAGCATGCTACTTTATGAACCTCAGTCTGCTCATCTTACAGAGCAGCAGAGTAAGAAAATAGAGGGCATAACAATCCAACGACTTATATTGTCTCTTTGTGTCTACACTCAACATTACTTCAAAAGGACACTTAGCAGGAATCGAACACGATTATGACTATTTCAAATAGCTACACAGATTAAGAAAAAACACACAGGAAAGCATTATTCAGATGATACCTTAGCATAACTGCCCACAAAAAGGACCCTCCATGGACCCACTCATATCCTTACGACAGCCTGGCCTTGAACATCCTGTGCAAGATCAGAGTAAAATAATTCAGATTAGCGGAAATAAACATCATAATGCAAGATGAGAGGAAAATATTTCAGATTAGCGGAAACATTCACATCAACATCGGCGAAAAACATTTCAGATTACTGAAATGAATAACATCAACATCGACAGGCAGGCAAGCTCTCACTCTGCAAAGCTGGCACCTCCGACAACAAAGAAATAACAAAGAAACCTATAGGTATAAGTACTGCATGACAAAACCTGATGGAAAATCAGAGCAAAAATGGGAAAATGGAGGACAATGAAATGGAGAGAAGTCCGGTGTGCAAAGCACTCCTGTCCATGCCAACTAAGTACAGGTGCAAAGGGATAGATAAGTCACAGGTTGTGCAATATTTTATATATGCATAACAATGTAACTTCATTTGCACAGTGCTTTAAAGAGCTCCACTATGTGGAAGCAAAGATACTAACTGGACCTTATAAAAGGGGGTCGGAGACTGTGTGGGTTGAATCTTTCCCAGCTGAGGAGGAAGCTACAAAGTGTTGGGGGAAGGATACTCACAAGATGCGCTGAATTATATCTAAATTCAAGAGTGAGTAGCCATAGTTTCAGTTTACTTACATCTACATTATTTCAGTTTTTTTGCAATATTCGGTGTTGACGGCCACATGTTTTTTTAAGTGTTTTGCAGGCTTCAGCAAAGTTTACTGAACTGACCAGCAAATGCACGCAATAAATATATACAGTATATTCTGAATTTTGATGAAGAAAAGAAACAAAGAAATGAATAGAAAGTGCAGGAGGGATGTGAAAGTGAAAATGAGGACTCAAGTGAAAAGGAAACTAAGAGAGGTCCCCAAGAATAGTTAATTCTAAACTATAAATACAATAGTATGAAAAACATAAATGAACCTATATTATATGCTGGATTAATGTTGAGTGTTAGTTATCCAGTTTCATGGTGATCATGAAATAGCTTATACATTTGTCGGTATGTTAGGATAACTTGTTTTGTTCCAACAGTTTCTCTTTGCCAAAGTAAATTAGTAGTAGTTTTTCTCGAATAGAATCGTGTGGAGGAAAATAAAGAGCAACCACTCAAGTGAAGGAAAATAAATACAGAAACTTGGACTCGCTGAGTTAGTTTGCTCAAAACGACACACAAAGACAGAGACAGAGACAGAGACATGTATGTGCTAGCTATCTCATCACATGCGACAATTCGAATTACTACTACACCTCTAAAACTAGCGGACAAAGCATATGTGCAATTAATTGGTAAATACTCCCTCCGTATCAAAATATAAGACGTTTTTTGGTCTAGACAGAAACCTGGCTGCTATCATGTTTCTCCTGCAACTATTCCTATGCAAATGTTGTGGGACTACTGCTATTTTAATGCAGATTACAACTGAACACTACCAACAGTACACCAAATAACAGCAAAGAAACATTTCTTGCATAACCATGGGCAGAACTAAATGAAGGATGCACTGGACTAGACATAACGCTCTGCTAAAAAAATCGATAAATCTTAACTTCTACAAGCTGCATACAAACAGGAGTTTGGCTGAATGCTTAGCTAGCTCTGCGACTGAACCTAGCTTTCTATGTAACCAAAGTTTCAGTAACAAACAAGAATGAAGCCTTTTTCAGAGCCTTTCTAATCCACCCCGATTCCTTGCAATCTTGATTGACATCTAAGTGACGTTTTTCAACCAAGATTGAGTGAAGAACATAAGAGTGGTTCGCCTTCAACTATTTTCGGATAACGCGAGGTAAAAAGAAGCTGAACTTGATAGCGGTGGCGTCGCCTCCCCGTGACCGTGAGAGTGCAGTTGTGATCTGCAATAGCACGTCAGGAAGTGGAGGACAAGAAATGAACAGGGAAGGTAAAGGTTGCAGGCTGAATTCTTGGAGCCATTACTGTTGCAGAGTAGTACCAAGAATTGAGGGAGCCAAAACTGGAGAGGTATGCACACCGCAGTGTATGAGAGCAAGAAGTTTTCGTTAAGCAAATGCTTTGATTCCTTCTCCTCTGTCACCCAAACTGCAGACTAAAGCGAAAGCTCACACCGGTAAATTTCTTGGCCATATCTCTTTACCTACATGAGGAAAAATAGTTGAACCTTCAATGAAGTAAAGCAGAAAGACAATCATACTGGAAATACTTTTCTCACCTGAATGCAACAAGCGCCAACAGTGCAATTGACCACAGCATATAGTATAGGAGACTTCAGCATGAGCACTAACAATTGAAAGTAAATCCTCCGGTGCATACGTACCAGATCACTAATAATGGCATAGCTATAAATGCATTCATATGAAGGAAAGTGACTGTTCCATAGAGATTACAAAATCTCATGTGGCAGCTAGAAAAAGATTGTATACCTTCACAATCGCCATCAGAAGTCATTACCCCTAAAATTTCAACTAGTTTGTGTTAGACTATTTTCTGAGGAGTTGGTATCAAGAACAAAGTCAACTACATCCATCGAAAAATTGATACTTTGCAGGGAGCAATTTCATGTCCTCATGATATTTCCCTTTCTTTGAAAACAGAGACAACATCAATGAAGTAGTTGAAGCTTCGAGTGAGATGCTCTTCCCATCAAGTTTAGACAAGTAATTTCCGGCCTTGGCAATCTCACCTATTTCCAACAACATTCTGATGATACAATTTAATAGACGGGAGCTGGGGACTATACCAGTTTTCTCCATTGATGAAAACATATTGTCTGCTTCTTCCACTGCTCCATGTTTTAGAAGATTTATTATCATTACTGCATAAGTAGATTCCTTGGGCACCAACCCACTGGCTGATATTGCAGCAAATAAATCATTGGCTTCTTCTCTTCTCCGAACCTTGTACATTGCATCGATCATGGTATTAAATATTGAAATATTGAACTTCACACTCATTGCACCTAATTTCTGGAACAGGGCGATTGCTTCATCTGTGCAGTTATTTCTAGAAAGTCCCCTAAGAACTATATTGTATGTGGGGATGTCCACTGTTATTCCACTTTCGATCATCTCATGGAACATTGTCCTTGCAGCAACAGTTCTCCCAGCACGAAACAACCCATCCAACATGATGCCATATGTAACAGTGTCAGGTTTAATTCTCTTACGCGGCATTTCTCTAAACAGAGTCAAACCATCATTGATCCTTCCATTTTTAAAATAGCCATCAAGAAGTGTGTTGTAAGTAACAATATTAGGCTGAACACCAACTGATTCCATGGCATCGAGTATTTTAAATGCTTTATCCATCTTCCCGACTAAGCAATATCCGTCAATCAGTGAATTAAATGTAATGTCATCAGGCCTCTCACCAATGTCTATAACCAAGTCAAAGATATCATGTGCATCCATAACCCTTCCTTCCTTGCACATACTGTTTATTACTGAATTGAAGAACACAATGCTAGGACGAGGAATACCTTTGTTTATCATTTGAGAAACCAACTCCTTAGCTTTAACCAAACCACCATGCATACAAAAGCCCTGAATTAGGGACCGATAAATAGCTCTATCCGGCTGTACTCCCAAGGCAACCATCTGATTAAATTTTCCATAGAATCGGTCAACCTACCCATTCTAGAAAGTGCTGATATTACAGTTGAATATGTGACAACATTTGGACTCACACCTTGTTGCTGCATTTCCGTAAATATGTGCATTGCATCATCCATCATTCCACGTTTAGCATAGGCATCAATTAATATGGTAAAAACATGGCAGTCGGCTGCAATACCGTTGCTTTCCATTGAATTAAAAAGATCAATCATATCAGCAAAGCATCCTTCATTGGCATACCCATGAAGCAAAATAGAGTATGAGACGACATCAGCTCTGTGGCCTTTGGCAGTCGTGGAATCAAATATTTCTCTAGCTTCTTTGCTTCTTCCATGCTTGCAAAGGGAGGACAGGAAGGAGTTGCAAGTAACATTATTTGGTGTAAGACCCCGGCTTTTCATTTCTCTGAACATTTTAGCAGACTCTTTCAACCGCCCAGATGTGGCATATCCATTGATCATGCAATTATATGTCACTGTATCAGGTTGAGCACCTTTACTGATCATCTGCTGAAGGACTACTTCTGCCTTGTCCATTGCTCTGGCCTTGCACAACGCATCAATGATCAAGTTGTAAGTCACCACATCGGGCTCAACACCTTGCTGCATCATTTCATGGAATAGATTGCATGCCTTGCCTGTTTCACCTTCCTTAAAGAAGCCGTAGATGACCGTGTTATATGCCACCAGATTGAGAGAGCAGACACCTCCTTCTTTTGCAATCATCTGGAGCAGTTCGAGCCCCCGCTGGCTCATGCCATTGTCGCATAAGCTCTTCAGGACAGTGTTGTATGAGATGGCATCAGGCACACACCCGAGCTCGGACATCCTATGAAGCAGCACGTCCACTGCCTCATCCGTCCGTTTCGCGTAGCAGAGGCACTTGAGGAAGGTGTTGGCGACGATCTGGTCTGTCGTCAGGCCTTCCCTGAGGAAGCGGCCAAATAAGGCCAGCCCTAGGTCCGGGCGACGGGCGCGGCAGTAGCAGTCCATGAGGATGCTGTAGGTGCAGCCTGTGAGCGCCGCCACCTGCGGGCCGGCTTCCTCTCTGCACACACGGTTGAAGAGAGCAACTGCGAGGGCGGGGCCATCTCTGATGCAGTTGCCGGAGGCGGGCGCATGGGCGAGGGCGGCAAGGAAGCCGTTGAGGGAGCGCTCGGGGACCGGGGTGGCCTGCCGAAGCAATTCGTCGAACAGGGTGTGTGCGTCTTCCGGCCTGAGCGTCCCGGCGCGGACACGCTCCGTGGCCGCGGCGAAGGCGGCATGGGGGTACCAGGCGCGTGCAGGCGACGTGGTGGAGGAGGAGCTGCGGTGGAGGGGACGGAGGCTGGACATCGGCATGGTGGAGGCGTAGCGACGGAGGCGGGAGCGGGGCATCGGAGAGGTAGAAGATGACGAGCGGCGGAGGCGGAGACGGAGGACCGACGTCGGCTAGCAGGAGGAGGAGGAGGAGCGGCGGCGGCGGCGGCCGATGCGGATGAGGATGCGGGTGCGAGGCATCGGCGTTGCTCCGGGACAGACTGGGAGTGGAGCGGCGGCTGCGGGTGCCAAGGCCTTCGTGTTCGTAGTCGTACGCAGTCGACAGCTTCCTCTGAACTTGATTAGGTGGATTCTTGGGTGGGTCCCATCTACCAGTGGCACAACTTCTATGCCCCCTTCCCTCTCAAGCTTATGCGTAATCATGCTTGATTAGGAGTATTTGCTACACTTCCGAACAAGTATCTTGAAGAGTGACGCGCCTTCTCGCCTTTACGGCGGAGTTGTCCACCCTGAAGCCGTCTGCACCCAAGTATACTCAGCCTCCTGTCGACGATCTTCACGGTGGACACCACGCCTGACAGGTGTTCAGTCAAATGTTATTGAGCGTATTTTCAAATAGTATGTCGCTTTTTAGAGTATGAAGTATGGTGAGCTACTCAAACATGAAAGATGAGTTATTGTGTGATGTGTGGTTGGTCGTATCCGCGGATTTCGTAGGCAGGAGCGGAGGGGAGACCTTCTGGCAACAAGTGCATGAAAAGTTTCATGCACGAAAGCACATTGCGCCCTACAACATATACATAATTCAACAACGCAACGTGATGTCGTTGTCGTATCACGGGTACACTATTCAAACCAGCGGCACCAAGTATTACGACGTGGTTTGTCAGCTCGAGGCAAAGTGGCCATTGCACGCGGCAGAGGACGAGATCATAAGTTTTACTTTCTCTTGCTCAACTTGTTGATTGATTCATTCACTCAATGTTGGTCTAGACATTCTATGTAGCCCGCATGCGCTACCGTGGTGTATCATAGGACAGAGGGACGGCCATTTACATGCACACACATTTTTGATGAAGCTGAAGGGGGAGTATGTGTGGAACATGATCTGTTGACGAAAAACTTGTTGGACATCCGAATCTAGTCGGATTTGAGACATTGTTGTACTAGACTTAATTTTCATGCTATATCTGGATGATTTGTGCTATTTTCTATTCGAACTTTGATGGATATCGGTCGGTGTCAGGACCCCGATTCCAAGTCACATCGACCTAGCTGGTAACACCTCATATCACTTTGCGGCCTCACGCACGGTATTCCCACGGGTGTCGCCTTACCATGGCCCGGGACCGTTTGCGCCTTTTGGCTCACGTATATGATAGTGTCGCTAGCATCCACATGACAAAGAACCCGGGCCGACATGGCTAGTCGTGAACCCAAAGCGGCGCTAACCTATGGGGACAGCATACATGAATCACATCGAGCATGTCGGTCATCAACGTATATATCGGAATGTAGCACTGGCTAACAGGACTCCGGTATCCCGGCTGTAGCAGGCTAGACAGGACTCGAATAATACCGCGTGACATTTCCCGGGATGGACATAGGAACGAAGTGAAACACATGCCGCCATCAAGTGTCCAAGCGGTAGTCTTTGGGCTAGCGGACTCCGGTGAACCGGCTGTAGCGGACTACTATCGCTCGAAGCACGAGACTACATTTTCCCATATGAGAGGCTTCCAAGGATAAACAACTAGTTTGTCGGATCCCACACATACCAAGCATTTCAAACATACACACAATATGCTCAATATGTGTAGATACAACATGGCATCACAACATAACTCTCGACTCAAATATTATTCATTAGGCTCCGAGGAGAGATATTACAAACATGGGTCTCATGACCCAACACTCGAAACATACAAGTCAAAGCACAAGCGGAAGCTAAACATGTCCGAGTACGCACAACTATAAATGAAAAAGGCTGAGAAGCGACTATCTACCGAGATCTGCCGAGGGCACAAGATCGTAGCTGAGGTAACAAGCTAAACGTCGAAGTCCAAGCGGAACTACTAGCGAGACTGACGTCTCTCTGCAAAACATAAAATAAGCAAACGTGAGTACAATTGTACTCAGCAAGACTTACATCAGATCTAACTACATATGCATCATTATCAAAAGGGGGTGGTGGAGTTTGACTGCAGCAAGCCAGCTTTGACTCGGTGGCTATCCTGAACTACGACTGCAAGTAACTCTTTGAGGTGGCGCACACGAGTCCACATATTCACCATATCAATACACCACTATGGACCGATCCCGTCTTCCTACGAGAACGCCATCCATAGCACTCACGCTTATCTTGCGCATTTTAGAGTATCCACTTTCACTTGTCTATGAACTGATATAGGCAACCCAGAAGTCCTTCTCCGTGGACACGGCTATTCGAATAGATCATATTAAACCCCGCAGGGTGTACTTCTTCACACGCTCTCACCACTTACCGCCGTTTACACGACATGTACTCGGCAACCTTCAAGCGGAAGCCCAACGTGGGTGTCGGCCACGGCCTACCTAAACATTCAAGTCCCTAGTCCAGGTTTATCGCCTATTCGGGTTCCATCCGCAGGGAGTCCGCCGAGGTTTCCCATACAGCCCCGAACGATGTGTGCGGGTTCCCGAGATACCAAACGGGCACTTTCGGTACACAACACCCACGGTGCCTACCGCAACACAACCCACCCCTAAGGTCAGCGTTGCGTGCCCCCAACATGCTACAATCACGAAACTACTTGCAACTCCCTGACCGAGGACAAGGGTGGTTAAGAAGCCGAGAGGGTCAATTAAGGATCCCAATGCGTGGTAGTAACTGTTTCATGGATCACAAACACGAACTCAGTTCTCGAGGACGGTTTCAATGAGACAACCCACCATGTACTCCTACATGGCCTCTCACCGCACCTTTACCAAATCGTGTTCACACACTTAGCTCACACACACAGAGGGACATGTTCATAACAATTCCAATTCATTCCCGATGAATCGGACCCGACTCAACTCTAAGCGATAGCAGGCATGACAAACAAGCATAAATGAGTAGGCACAACATGGCTCAAACAATTCCTACTCATGCTAGTGGGTTTCATCTAATTCTTGTGGAATGACAGTCATGCAAAGGATCAAGGGGTTCAGCTACCGCAGCAAGTAACACATGAGTCGTTGTTGTCCTAATGCAGTAAAATAGAGCAGGAGCGAGAGAGTGGGATTGTATCGGAATGAACAAGGGGTTTTGCTTGCCCGGCACTTCTGAAGATAATATAGTTCTTCATCGGTGTCATCGAACTCATTGTCGGTACATCGTCTACCGGAAGGGGACAAACACCGGCAATCGAGAAAGAACACAATCAATGCAATGCACATATATGATGCATGATCATGTTAAGGAACTGAATTCACCTAATGCAATATCTAGCCAGGTTAATTGGAGTGGAACTCAAGCAAGAACAAATTCCAACTCCAAATGCTAGTTCATAAGTTACCCTAATCATGATTCATCCTATTCGGTGAGGTTAACTTGTTCAGACATGCATGATCATGGCATAAACAGATTCTTCATATTTTTCTGATCATTTTCCATATATAAATTATTTCCATCCGAGTTACGGTTGAATTTCTATGATTTATTGAAGTTTAGGATATTTTCTGGAATTTCCTGAATTAAATTAAATCCAGGAAACTAGTTATTGCGTCAGCCTGACGTCAATGTGACGTCAGCGAGTCAACAGGGCGGCCAGGGTCAAACTTGACCAGCGGGTCCCACATGTCAGTGTGATTGGCTTAACTGAAATTAATTAAGCTAAATCTAAATAGTCAACAGGGCTGGGCCCCACCTGTCATTGACTCAGGAGAATCAACCGGGGCCCACCGGGTCAAAGTCAAGGTCGGCTGCCGGCGTTTAACCGCCGGCGAGCCCGACGATGGCGGCGGAGTGGTTTTGCCGCCCGCCACCAAAAGGGTCGCGGAGGTATCTACGTGGAGCTGGGATGAGCCGAGGCTCTTGGTGGAGTAAGCTTGAGCTCGGGCGGCGGAATCGGCGCCGGCGACGTCGTAGGCGGCCGCCGGAGTTCGAGTGGTGCGGCAGCGTTGCGGTGTCTGGCGAGCGGGATGAGGCGCTAGTGGTGGCCTATGTGATGCGATGAGTGCGATGGGCGCTAGCCCGGGACCAAATGGTCACGGGCGCGCGCCGACGAAGCGCAGGAGAGAGAGCCGGCTTCAATGGCAGCGACGGCTCTGAGGCGTAAATGACGCGGGAAGAGAGGGAATCGACCGGAGGCTCACATGGGTCGCGAGAGACGGTCAATGAGCTCGGGAAGCGACGACGGTGGCGAATTGACGGCGGCGATCGGCGGGTCCGAGAAGGGAAAAACGGCGGGCGGCGCCTCGGGCGCTCCGGCGTCGGGAGGCTTCGGTGAGGAGGGCGAGGATGGAGTGGCGGGGCTTGTGGGCTAGTCGGGAAGCAAGGGGAGGCGGTGGCAGCGGCGAGCAGCGGCAGTGGCGACGGGCCGCTTCGGTGGTGCAAGGCAAGAGGGAAGCAGAGGAGGAAATGGGGTCGAGGAGAGAGGAAGAGGACGAGGGGTTCGGGAGGCGCGTGGCGTCTCCGGGCGTCGAGGGGGCCAGCGGCAGCCGGGAGGAGGAGGTGGAGGCTTCGGCGTGGTCGCCGTGTCCCTCCTCTGCCTACTGGCAGAGGTAGGCGACGAGCGGCGTGGCGGTTGGTGGGCTGGGCCACCAACCGGGCCGTCGAGGAGGAGGGGGGGGAAGGCTGGGCTGTGGGCTGCGAGTAAGCCGGTGAGTTCTGCTCTTTTTATTGTTTTAGTTTTCTAATTTTCTCAGTAACTATGTTTGGCTTTAATAAAATGCTGGGCATTTCCAAAAATCATTAAACTGGTCAATATCACTGTTTGGAATATTTCCAACAGCAAGCATTTAAGTTTATGATTATTTGAGCATTTAAAATATTTTATAGTATTTAAATGCCCAAATGCAAATACCATATGAATTAATTCAAAGTCCAAATGTCATGGAAAATGTGCATCACCCCGGTTATGTTTTAAAGCATTTTTCCGATATGAGGAACATTTTGAAGTCCATTTGGTTCATTGAAAATATTCCTTAGTTGAACCTATTTGAATTGTTTTTGGTGCTAGGGCTTGGCCATCCCCATTTCAAATTTTCATGAAAATTAAACATGATGCATGGATGCAATGCCACTGGTTACAAGCAAGCTCTAGGGCTGATCTGGGTCAGTGATACTCACCCCACTAAACAAGAATCTCGCCCCGAGATTCAAGACGTGAGGTAAGAGGAAAAGGGAAGTCACAAACTATCACAATCTTCATGATCCATTTGCCCTTCTCGAAGATGTTGATTCATTCCATCATCTTAGTCTTGACGTCTTCGAGATCTCCACCCGGCACGTCAACAGAAAGAAGGGGGAAACCTGACATGATTCGATCTTCACGAAGACCAAGTAAACATGATCGACTCACGGACTGAGACGGTGACATATCTCGAGTTGAGACACGAAATACATCGAGAGGGATGGAAGAACAACAACGGGGTTTGATTGGTGGCAACAATTCCACACTTAGGGAGATGGTGGATGGTGTCAAGGTGGCGGAAAATTATTTATCATGATCCCGTAACGGGACACCTCGAGAAAGGTGACGCAAAAAACTATTCCCTTAAGTGGCAAAAAGAATTACTTTTGAATTAGAAATCACTGAGACTCTTCATACCAGCCTAAGGCAATTCACAACGATCGTTTAACGGAGTGCAAAGGAATGGTACACCCGGACTAGAATGGATGATGTAGACTACCTTGTTGAAGACAACGCAATGGATGGTTTTGCTTAGCATCGGAGGTGGAGGGGACCCATGGTAAGTCCACTTTTGAGGATGATCTTGAACAGAAATTACTAAGAAGGCAGCCCATAGTGAAATGGCACAAGGACGGTGCAAGCTGGGAGCGATATGCAACTGTTCGAATGTTCCAACCATCATATCCGCCTGAGATTCAGATCTGGTTGGGGTTAGGATATTCCAGACTCATTGAGTCTAGAAGAAAGGATAAAAGTTTGCAACACAAATCGACGGAAAAATGTTGCGAGATTCTCGGGATATGAACTACGGTAGCAAGCTCCAAAATATGAGCTGGTCCCGCTACAAACCTGTGAACACATTTGTCCTAGACAAGCATGACCACATGGTAGTCTTATAATAAAACACTACCGAGTTCAGGTGGGGAACCATAATCGAGGATATCGGAGTTTAACATAAGTCATATGATTAGCTCTTATGAAGAAACTTCTTCTCCTTGTGCAAATCAGTTAGTGGCTTGGTGTGCTAGGAATACACACGGAATGAAGATGATCAGTCTATCAAACCATAGAATACTTCGCACATGCATGACTGACTTGGAATGATTCGAGAGGAAGCAAAACAAACCTTTCTCAAATTCATGGCGGCAACTTACACCTAAAACACATAAATTCGAGGAAGTCTCTTCAACCATCCAAGCATAAGCTTCATGAACGGCACACGAAGAAATGCTTACACAAATTTCCAACACTAGGTTGATGTTCAACACGACTCATGGGGAGACGAAATGCTACCGATGGGCTCAACAACAACTCATCGAATTTCCATATCATCGGACTTCCACCATCATGTGAACACGGTGTTAGCATTGGTCGGACCAAAGATGTAATGGGTATGCTCGAGGATCAACCACGGGTAAGACAACATCACGAATATCGTTGGTTCCGATTTGACTCGACAATGGCCCAGACTTGAATCAAAGAGTTGATAAGACAATAGGTCCAGAACTCGATCACGAGGACCAATCGATGAAGATATCATCCTTCTTCAACACACACTACACAAGAATATCCCTTTGGAGCGAACTAAGTTGGACAAGCTTTTATCTTCCAACTCTCCAAGTTGTTGTCTAGCTTAACCAACTAGCTCGGGGTATCCAACACAGATTCTTGGAGAAGGGTGGTTCACAAGAAACCAACTTGATCACGAGCCCAACATAACATCGAGAAACAACCCGGTAACACTTCCAAGAAGATATTTGGAAAGTCACGAACCACCGGTATGTTACTAAGCTCGAGAGCAATCTTGCTTTTCGTGGCAAGACGATATGATCAAATGAATGAGGACTTGACAAGATCCTAACTCATCAATCAAGTGTGCACGAAATAAGGACTAGGTAGCACGATCAATCTTAGGATGATGATTTAATAATCAACACGCTAAGAATGAGGATATTGTCCATTAACTACCGAGCAACGGAGTTACTAGGAGTATAGATTTCACACATCACGATTCACTAGTCGGCATTCCAGTTGCGACAACACGGAACCGAGGAATGAACAATGATGGCGAGAAGTATCACTGCATCAAGAATTCATAAGAGAAGGTGCAATTCTCATGACATTCTTGACATAAAGATGGTAACACTCCAGGTGGAACAGACTCAAAAGCTGGGTTGGCATTTTGATCTGCAGAATACAACTGCTTTGACCCAGTCCTAGATATGGATGGGGTACTGGAGTTTGTTTCTCCTAGTCATTCCGGAATAGAATGGCTTGACGGACCACATGAGTAGTAGCATCGATAAACGAATGCACGCATACCCTTGACTATCAATTGATAGAGGATGGTCGGGATACAACTAAAGAGAGCAACTCAAAGGAACATATAATTTTCTGAGTTGGGGATGCGCAGATTAATATGTCGAGCAAGCTCAACATTTCTTCCGGATAATCCATGCAGAAAAGGTAGAACTGGCAGAGTCACAATATGAATGGAGTACTCCTCAAGAGCACTCTTATTGTGATGTTTTGGTTCAGCAAGGAACTTCTGCCATAAGCGGTTCGTAGTATTTGGAAGAAGGAAATACCACGGACCTCGAGGACTAATGCAAGGTTACTAATATCCTAAAGGCACTAGCAAATACTAACAACATGAAGTAGGATGAATCTCGGGTTCAGAAACCCAGGAGTAGAATACCTACTACTAAATGGCATCACGGGATGCTTTCAAGAATAATGGTCAGAATCATCACACTGGGATACAAAAGCATTACTAAATTGCTAGGTGACTTCCTAAACACCTAGGGTCATAATAATAGTTCCAACATATATGTCAAGGCAATAAATTACCTCAACGCACCGGTTAGTGTGCTTATTCTGACCAAAGGGACATCAAAATGAGAGGAAGGAATTTTGCAATGCTCCATATTGTTTTAGAAACCTGGGATGACTCGGACAGCATAACGGCTGTAAATGCTTAAAATGATTTGAGACATCCTGCAAAAATGGTGGCATAACCACTCAACAACATCATAACAAGATTCTGAGATCAACAGTTATCATACAGGAATAGTAGGAACTGAACTGAGATTTGAAACTATCAACCTTATAGGTCTATGGATTAGTAACACGTCATCCTGATAGATAGATGAGAAGCCTAGTTCTTAACCCCGTGGAAGAGAAGAGGATGACTCAGATCGAAGGCCATGAGGTATAAGGAGTAAAAAGAGCCTTACGTTCCTTCCACAATCAATTCCTTACATAGCTAAAGCATTTCTAGACACAACTTCGACCAGTTTGGCTTGGTAATCCTCTGAGCAGTCGGGCTCGATACCAACGCTGTCGGGACCCGATTCCAAGTCACATCGACCTAGCTGGTAACACCTCATATCACTTTGCGGCCTCACGCACGGTATTCCCACAGGTGTCGCCTTACCATGGCCGGGACCGTTTAGCCTTTTGGCTCACGTATATGATAGTGTCGCTAGCATCCACATGACAAAGAACCGGGCCGACATGGCTAGTCGTGAACCCAAAGCGGCGCTAACCTATGGGGACAGGCATACATGAATCACATCGAGCATGTCGGTCATCAACGTATATATTCGGGTTGTAGCACTGGCTAACAGGACTCCGGTATCCCGGCTGTAGCAGCTAGAAAGGACTCGAATAATACCGCGTGACATTTCCCGAAGGAACGGACATAGGAACGAAGTGAAACACATGCCGCCGATCAAGTGTCCAAGCAGTAGTCTTGGGCTAGCGAGGACTCGGTGAACCGGGCTGTAGCGGACTACTATCGCTCAGAAGCACGAGACTACATTTCCCCATATGAGAGGCTGCCAAGGATAAACAACTAGTTTGTCGGATCCCACACATACCAAGCATTTCAAACATACACACAATATGCTCAATATGTGTAGATACAACATGGCATCACAACATAACTCTACGACTCAAATATTATTCATTAGGCTCCGAGGAGCGAGATATTACAAACATGGGTCTCATGACCCAACACTCAGAGCATACAAGTCAAAGCACAAGCGGAAGCTAAACATGTCTGAGTACAGACAACTATAAATGAAAAAAGGCCGAGAAGCCCGACTATCTACCAGATCTCTGAGGGCACAAGATCGTGGCTGAGGTAACAAGCTAAGCGTCAAGTCCAAGCGGAACTACTAGCGAGACCGACGTCTCTCGCAAAACATAAAATAAGCAAGCGTGAGTACAATTGTACTCAGCAAGACTTACATCAGATCTAACTACATATGCATCATTATCAAAAGGGGTGGTGGAGTTTGACTGCAGCAAGCCAGCTTTGACTCGGTGGCTATCCCGAACTCATTTGCAAGTAACTCTTTGAGGTGGCGCTACGAGTCCACATATTCACCATATCAATACACCACTATGGACCGATCCGTCTTCCCACGAGAATGCCATCCATAGCACTCACGCTTATCTTGCGCATTTTAGAGTATCCACTTTCACTTGTCTATGAACTGATATAGGCAACCCGAAGTCCTTCTCCGTGGACACGGCTATTCGAATAGATCATATTAAACCCTGCAGGGTGTACTTCTTCACACACGCTCTCACCACTTACCGCCGTTTACGACATGTACTCGGCAACCTTCAGCGGAAGCCCAACGTGGGTGTCGGCCACGGCCTACCTAAACATTCAAGTCCCTAGTCCAGGTTTATCGCCTATTCGGGTTCCATCCAGGAGTCCGGCCGAGGTTTCCCATACAGCCCGAACGATGTGTGCGGGGTTCCCGAGATACCAAACGGGCACTTTCGGTACACAGGCCCGGTGCCTACCGCAACACAACCCACCCCTAAGGTCAGCGTTGCGTGCGGCCCCCAGCATGCTACAAACACCAGAAACTACTTGCAACTCCCGGACTGAGGACAAGGGTGGTTAAGAAGCCGAGAGGGTCAATTAAGGATCCCAATGCGTGGTAGTAACTGTTTCATGGATCACAAACACAGAACTCAGTTCCTGAGGACGGTTTCAATGAGACAACCCACCATGTACTCCTACATGGCCTCTCACCGCTACCTTTACCAAATCGTGTTCACACACTTAGCTCACACACACAGTAGGACATGTTCATAACAATTCCAATTCATTCCCGATGAATTAGACCCGACTCAACTCTAAGCAGTAGCAGGCATGACAAACAAGCATAAATGAGTAGGCACAACATGGCTCAAACAATTCCTACTCATGCTAGTGGGTTTCATCTAATTACTGTGGAATGACAGGTCATGCAAAGGATCAAGGGGTTCAGCTACCGCAGCAAGTAACACATGAGTCGTTGTTGTCCTAATGCAGTAAAATAGAGCAGGAGCGAGAGAGTGGGATTGTATCGGAATGAACAAGGGGGTTTTGCTTGCCTGGCACTTCTGAAGATAATATAGTTCTTCATCGGTGTCATCGAACTCATTGTCGGTACATCGTCTACCAGGAGGGGACAAACACCGGCAACTGAGAAAGAACACAATCAATGCAATGCACATATATGATGCATGATCATGTTAAGGAACTGAATTCACCTAATGCAATATCTAGCCAGGTTAATTGGAGTGGAACTCAAGGAAGAACAAATTCCAACTCCAAATGCTAGTTCATAAGTTACCCTAATCATGATTCATCCTATTCGGTGAGGTTAACTTGTTCAGACATGCATGATCATGGCATAAACAGATTCTTCATATTTTTCTGATCATTTTTCATATATAAATTATTTCCATCCGAGTTACGGTTGAATTTCTATGATTTATTGAAGTTTAGGATATTTTCTGGAATTTCCTGAATTAAATTAAATCCAGAAACTAGTTATTATACGACTGACGTCAATGTGACGTCAGCGAGTCAACAGGCGGCGAGGTCAAACTTGACCAGCGGGTCCCACATGTCGATGTGATTGGCTTAACGAAATTAATTAAGCTAAATCTAAATAGTCAATGTATGGGCCCCACCGTCATTGACTCGGGAGAATCAACCGGGCCCACCGGTCAAAGTCAAGGTCGGCTGCCGGCGTTTAACCGCCGGCGAGCCCGACGCGGCGGCGGGAGTGGTTTTTGCCGTTCCGGCCACCAAAAGGGTCGCGGAGGGTATCTACGTGGAGCTGGGGATGAGCTGAGGCTCTTGGTGGAGTGGCTTGAGCTCGGGGCGGCCGGAATCGCGCCGGCGACGTCGTAGGCGGCCGCCGGAGTTCGGGAGTGGGTGCGGCAGCATTGCGGTGTACGAGCGAGCGGGATGAGGCGCTAGTGGTGGCCTATGTGATGCAGTGAGTGCGATGGGCGCTAGCCCGGGACCAAATGGTCACCGAGCAGCGCCGCGGCAACGCGCGCGGAGGTGAGCCGGCTTCAATGGCAGCGACGGCTCGAGGCGTAAATGACGCGGGGAAGAGAGGGGAATCGACCGGAGGCTCACATGGGTCGCGTAGAGACGGTCAGCGAGCTCGGGGAAGCGACGACGGTGGCGAATGACGGCGGCGATCGACGGGTCGAGAAGGGAAAAAGCAATGGGCGGCGCCTCGGGGCGCTCCGGCGTCGGGAGGCTCGGTGAGGAGGGCGAGGATGGAGTGGCGGGGCTTGTGGGCTAGTCGGGGAAGCAAGGGGGAGGCGGTGGCCGCGGCGAACGGCGACGGTGGCGACGGGGCCGCTCGGTGGTGCGCGCAAGAGGGAAGCAGAGGAGGAAATGGGGTCCAGGGAGAGAGGGAAGAGGACGAGGGGGTTCGGGGAGGCGCGTGGCGTCTCCGGGCGTCGAGGGGGAGCCAGGCAGGCTGGGAGGGAGGAGGTGGAGGCTTCGGGCGTGGTCGCCGTGTCCCTCCTCTGCCTACTGGCAGAGGTAGGCGACGAACGGCGTGGCGGTTGGTGGGCTGGGCCACCAACTGGGCCGTCGAGGAGGAGGGGGGGAAAGGTGGGCAGTGGGCTGCGCAGTAAGCCGGTGAGTTCTGCTCTTTTTATTGTTTTAGTTTTCTAATTTTCTGTAACTATGTTTGGCTTTAATAAAAATGCCAGGGCATTTCCAAAAATCATTAAACTGGTCAATATCACTGTTTGGAATATTTCCAACAGCAAGCATTTAAGTTTATGATTATTTGAGCATTTAAAATATTTTATAGTATTTAAATGCCCAAATGCAAATACCATATGAATTAATTCAAAAGTCCAAATGTCATGGAAAAATATGCATCACCCCTGGTTATGTTTTAAAGCATTTTTCCAGATATGAGGAACATTTTTGAAGTCCATTTGGTTAATTGAAAAATATTCCTTAGTTGAACCTATTTGAATTGTTTTTGGTGCTAGGGCTTGGCCATCCCCATTTCAAATTTTCATGAAAATTAAACATGATGCATGGATGCAATGCCACTGGTTACAAGCAAGCTCTAGGGCTGATCTGGGGCTGTGACAGTCGGTTTGCATGAATTTCGTTAGGTTAGTTAAAATGCGGGTTGAAATGTATGCGGACAACGTTGGATGGCGGCCTCTCAGAACCAGTCCGCGAACGGATGCGGGAGAAAATTTATAAGTTGCCGTTGGATGCCTTGCATGCTTAGAAAAGTTAGACATGCATATGCGCTGATGTGGCATGTCTGCATACTCAGGAAACTTACTCCCTCCGTGTCAGTCCTCCCAAGTATCTAGCACATATACCGTATATAAAAGTATAAAATTTAATTCAAACAATATAACTTATGAGTGCCATGCATGGCTTGCTAAGGCTGGCCACAGTGATGGTATCTCGGTATCATACGCTCGGGAATAGCAAACATCCTGACGTGACAGAGAATTAAAAAAAAGAGAGGCGATTAGAGTAACATATGTAAATATTGTATCATGACAAATTTACTTCATGGGACATGGCTATTTCATTTTTGGACCATGACCAATTTACTTCATGAACGATGGCAATTTTCATTTTTGTATCATGTCAAAGTTTACTACATGGACCACGACAACTTAGTTTTTGGTATCATGTCAAACTTACTGAAGAATCCTTGGTATTTTGCTTTTGTTTCTATCATGGAAAATTTAATTTTTGCACCAAGGCAAGTTTATTTTTTTATGGAAAATTTATTTGTACGCACCAAGGCATTGATCGTACATCACATGATGAATTTTGTTTGTGGTAAATCATATTAGAACATGTCAAATTTGTCAAACAAATTGTGGTCATTTTTTGTAAACTATGGCAAGTTGTACTAAAACATCACATGGCAAATTTTGTTTACTTGGTACTATTTCACAATTTTTCTTTAAATCCTTTTTGTCACCATCTTATGAAACAATGTCAACTTAGGTTCAGACGTGTTTTTTTTTAAGTTTTCTTGTATGTGTTTTAAGTTGTTGCAAATTTAGCTTCTCATGCACGTCAATTATAAAACTTCTTGTAAGGCATTTTTAACGACAAACATAATGTCTACTTTTTTTTGTGCATAAGATTTTTTAAATTTAGATATGGCAAAATTTTGTACAAACATACCCCACAGACACCAATAGCTGGTTGCCTGGTCGTTTTTATTCTTAAGCGATTGCAAAAAAAGGCATTTTTGATCTGGTTTGTTTGAACATGATGGCAGTCTTTATATGTATCGTGGTAATTTGTTTTATTTTGTTTAGCCATTCAAAGTCAGGTCTAAATATCAGTTTATTAAGCTTGGTAGTAGTCACAAGAAACCCTCAGGCAAGCTTACATTTCATGCATATCTCCGGCGCGGGTAGCCGCATAAAGAATCTCGCCAACCAAACGCTCCACGGCGAGATCATCCGAGACAACACGGAGGTGAGATGTATTGACAATCTTGACGGAATTATAGTACTCCCTCCGTTCATTTTTATAAGTCATTTCAGACAATTCAAAATGGGCTGTTTTGTACATTGTCTGAAATGTTTTCAAGGTCTTATAAAAGTGAACAGAGGGAGTACTTCAGTCTCGGATCTCCACCGATCACCGCGTCAAGCGCAAGTATGCTCGCCAAGTTCACGCCCCGTCGCCGTCACCATAAACCACCTCTGGGGCCGCGTCGAGGCTGCCGCCAGGGTAGATGAGCTTCTCGTGGTCGGCACGCCCAAGCCGTTGACACACGTCACGGGCAACACCGGCGGTCCGATGCTCAGGGCCGCTGCGAGGGCCCGTGTGTCGTAGAGACACATGGCACGTGGCGGCAGCCCTACTGCCGCCAGGAAAGCTGGCATGTTGCGCAGAACGTGGCTCTTATTGCCCATGACCGCCAGCAGCGTGCCATCACCGAAAGCGACGGGAGAAGGCATCGCGGTTGAAAGATCGAGGATGTCGCCTAGAGGGGGTGAATAGGCGCTTTAAAATAATTACGGTTTAGGCTTGAACAAATGCGGAATAAACCTAACGGTTAATTTGTCAAGCACAAAACCTAAAACAACTAGGCTCACCTATGTGCACCAACAACTTATGCTAAGCAAGATAATCAACTATGTGATAGCAAGATATATGACAAAGAACAATATGGCTATCACAAAGTAAAGTGCATAAGTAAAGGGCTCGGGTAAGAGATAACCGAGGCACGCGGAGACGACGATGTATCCCGAAGTTCACACCCTTGCGGATGCTAATCTCCGTTTGGAGCGGTGTGGAGGCACAATGCTCCCCAAGAAGCCACTAGGGTCACCGTAATCTCCTCATGCCCTCGCACAATGCAAGATGCCGTGATTCCACTAAGGGACCCTTGAGGGCGGTCACCGAACCTGCACAAATGGCAACCCTTGGGGCGGTCACCAACCCGTACACTTTGGCAACCCTTGGGGCGGTCACGGTACCATCAAATTGCTCAGGCGATCTCCACAACCTAATTGGAGACCCCGACGCTTGCCCGGAGCTTTACACCACAATGATTGAGCTCTGAACACCACCAACCGTCTAGGGCGCCCAAGCACCCAAGAGGAACAAGCTCAAGGGCACCAAGCACCCAAGAGTAATAAGCTTCTCAACTTGTAACTTCCACGTATCACCGTGGAGAACTCAAACCGATGCACAAATGCAATGGCAAGGGCACACGGAGGCCCAAGTCCTTCTCTCTCAAATCCCACCAAAACAACTAATGCTAGGGAGGAAAATGAGAGGAAGAACAAGAAGGAGAACACCAAGAACTCCAAAAACTAGATCCAAGGGGTTCCCCTCACATAGAGGAGAAAGTGATTGGTGGAAATGTGGATCTAGATCTCCTCTCTTTTCCCCAAAAACTAGCAAGAATCCATGGAGGGATTGAGAGATAGCAAGCTCGGAGAAGGTCAACAATGGGGAAGAACACGAGCTCAAAGGATAAGGTTCAATGGGAAGAAGACCCCTTTTATAGGAGGGGAAAATCCAACCGTTACCCCACTGAACAGCCCCGCACAGAGCGGTACTACCGCTAGGGAAGGGCGGTACTACCGCTGAGGGCGGTACTACCGCTCCCTATCCAGCGGTACTACCGCGCTGAAGAGAAAGTCAGGCCACTGGCCCCAGAGCGGTACTACCGCGGGAGTAGAGCGGTACTACCGCTCAGAGCGGTACTACCGCTTCTACTGCCGCTACTAGTGCCGCAAAACCCGACACGAGAAAACACCGTCTCGAATCGAGGCGGCAGTAGGCGCGGTACTACGCGGTACTACGGCCGAAGCCCGCGAGCGGTACTACCGCTCTGCGTAGCGGTACTACCGCTTAGAGCGGTACTACCGCTTCGTGGAGCGGTACTACCACTGGGGGGCTTCGGCGGTACTACCGCTGTGGACCGCGGTACTACCGCTGGCACCAACCTTAAGCCACAACCATGAAAACAAATAATACTCCAAGAAAAACCAGAACTGCCATAACTTCTTCATATGAGCTCCGAATTGAGCAAACTCAAGCTTGTTTGAAACAAGACAACGAGTAGCATCAAAACAGCGAAACAAAGGAGTGAAACCTCCAACCGAGAAGAACCGGCATACCCTCCAACATCGAAAACATCATAGAAGATGCATGAGAACTCCGTTTTCGATGAACTCGAGCTTGTCATAAAAATGACCATAAGCTCCAAAACTCACAAGGAGAAGACCCAAACAAGAACCAAAAAGATGATGCAAGGATGCAATGGTTCGAGCTCTCTACGAACGATACGATCAAGCCACTCATCGAGAGCCCCCCTTGATAGTACGGCAAACGATCCTATAACCCGGTCTCCCACAACTACCATGAGACCGGTAAAATAGAAAACCTATCAAGGGCAAACCTTTGCCTTGCACATGGTCCACTTGAGCTAGATGATGACGATCTTGACTCCCTAAAGTTGGACCACCTTTCTTGATTGCATTGGCTCGAAGAAGACTAGTTGATTGCTCCCCCATACTCCACTATGGGTGAGCCACTCTTCTGCACATCTTCACAAGTCCATTGTCATCACAATGGACGACAAGCTTCAAGCACTTGATCTCTTCGTGATGCATCACTTGAACTTGCACACCGCAACCTAACCCCACAAAGAACTCTCACGAAGACCATGGGTTAGTACACAAAGCATAATTGACCATGCTTACCATACCATGGGATCGCTTGATCCCTCTCGGTACATCTTCTATGCTTTGTGTGTTGATCAACTTGATTCATTCTTTGACTTAGTCTTGATCAACCTTAAATCTTTCCAACTCTCTTCATTTGGATGATGTCTTGAAGGTAAACATGAGTGATCACACAATCTTCTTCTTCAAGACATGCTTGCAATAAGCTCAACACTCATAAGACCAATCTCTGGATAATTCCTTAATAGCAACTTGGTCATCACAAACTCTCCTTGAAACCAACAAATGGACTCCAAGAAAAGCCTATGGACAAATCCTTCAAATATAACTCAATGCAACCATTAGTCCATAGAGAATGTCATCAATTACCACCGCATGTCCTTTCAGCGGTGTATGCGCAGAGAAGGTGATCGTGACATCCGGTATCGACAAGACGTCGACAGAGCAACCTGTGGAGGCGAATTGCTGCATAGAAACCACGAAGCCGTCGATGCCCGTGGAGGCCATGACGAAGTGCTTTTCTGAGTTTTGTTAGGGCTTGTGCCATGGTCAAGAAGACGAGGCAGCGGCGGCTTCTTGAGATGGTGTAAGGTCCTCCCTAGCCCCCATCCCGGTGATGTTTCAAGCGTCGTCAGAAGGCATGTGAAGGTTTTTTTCGGACGGATCTCGTGGGATCCGATCGTCGTTTGTCTTTGTTGGATCCGACTGGATCAGGTTCATCTACATCTATGTGTCAGATTGGATCATTCCGATCTATGCTTCTCTTCATCAATGGCGGTTGTTGTTCTGGTGCGCTGGTCCTATGGAGCCTTAGCACGGCGACTTTCGGATTGTCTACTACACCAATGTTTGTGCGGCTCCGTCAAGGGAGGGGCGATGACGGCGGTGCGCTTTCGGCTTGCTCCAGTGCTTGTAGTCGTCGTTAGGTGGTTTACGGATCTGAATGTAAATTTTATTTCTAGTGTTTTTTGTACTACCTTGACAACTGATGAATAGATAAGAAATTTTCTTGAAAAAAAAAGAAACTTAATCAAGGAGGGCCTTCCTGCATGGCCTAGAACAGTACATCAGGACATTGTTGGTGTGTCCAAAAGACGATGAGAGACACGCGAGACACGAGAGGCATGCGCGTGCCCAATGTTTGTGAGGCAATGAGCAACCCTATGGACAAGTGGACACGTCCTGAACGCAGGGGCATCTGCGCCCACATTTGGAAAAATGCATTTTAAGCATGTTTTAAAATGTCAAAAAATATAGAAGAAAATTTCATGCATACATGTTCGTAAATGCGTATGTGCGGCACAAAGTTTTGTAAAAAGATGTCTTTTTGGTTTGCCTCCGCAAAAAAGTCAAATTTCAGTGCTTTTAAATAGTGTTTGACGACACAAATTTTGTCTTTTTTGCACAGGCCACAAAAATAAACTTTATGCACGCACATAGAACATACGTACCTGTGCAACGTTTTTTAAGAAAAATTACCATTTTAAAATGTGTTTTTCAAAGTGGATTCACATATACCGGGGTTCATCCATGCACTTTCCCCCTATTGACGAGCTAGTTTTGTGGGAACAAACTCTCTTAACAGCAGCTAAACTCTGAGTCCCCGAGACCAGCTGACTATATGCTGATTTAGCTAGGCCATTGTCTGCCAAGCAAAGCTAAAGCGACTGAAGAACTTTCACCATAAAACGTTATCTCCACTGTGGTCGTTTCCAGCTGGGTGGGCTCTATGCACAGATAATTAAAACACCATTAAGATGGTGTTGTGTACCATGTCATGCGATTTGAAGCTCAAAGTCAATACACACACCGAGAAGAAAGATTAAATTCTACACCTTAACCCATAGAACTGTCACCATAAAATTCAATAATTTTAGATTAAATCTGGCTCAAAATTTCAGGGTTACAAGCATTTCAGACCCCACCGAAATATGTGAAATTTCAAAATTTTCATTGAAATTTTGAACCCTGGCCGTAGCTCACCAACTTCAACGGTCTCAATTTTGATCAAGTGTGTGAGCAAGATGAGACTTTGGCAGATCTAGCCAACACAATACAAAGACGAGAGTTGTAGATAAATCCCAGGGCAAATAATCTTTTTATGGCATAACTAAAATTTTGTGGGAAAACAGAAATTCCATCTTCATAATATTTGCACAGGCACAACTAGTCCTCTGCGATTCCATAATCTCAAGTTAACCTTCCGTAATGCCTTCTCAAGAGGGTCAGAGTGACTTCAAATGAAACACATATGGACTAAATCGAAGAAACACGTGACCGAAGTAACTCCGTTATATACATCTGAGATCGAATATACATCGCAATGGATTGAATGTATAAGATGGCGTGTCCGCAGATCGTCAAACCCCGGATCATATGAGTGTAGCTAGCTATACAAAAAAACTATGACTCCCAGAACACAGCACCCGAACTAAACGCCCAAGGACCCCAAGGAAATTCAACCAAACCAGACCTGTGCTTTCATCAGAACTGCCTCAGCCTCAAAAATGGATTAGCGAGATGGTTAGACGATTGCACCCTGCTCGAACGTTCACAGGGCGACCATACGCGTGTTCTATTCCATAATCCCAGGCATGATACCGAACTCGAGAGCATGGTCCTGAAGGGGAGATCCTCGCCTAAGTGAGCATGGTAATGAATCACCTCCATCATGCGCACCAAAAATGAATATCCATGTCCAGGCAGCGAGGCAATGAGCGTCCATTACCCATTGCGAGCATTTACTCCTCCATGTCTTGTGCAATCTCCGTAACTGATAAGATGTCGTCGCGGGGATGAACCATTTCCACAACGACACTCGCTTCATCTCCCACTTTCCCGGCTGCAACCACGGTTGTGACCTGAATCCCGACCTGTCGGTGTCACCAGAAAAAAGGGATTAGAATAAGGAGCTCAAAATATCAAGACAGGGAGAGCGGTTATCTATATATCATAGAATCAGTAACTCAATATGCAATCTTGAAAAAAAATTCAAATTGGCAGGCCCCGGTTGACAATAGCAGGAGGTTGGCTTTCCCTTGTTTACATGATTTTGTCAGTTTAGAACTTTGGAGTCGTTTGGCTGCATACCAGGTGTTGTTCTTTTTCTAAAGAATAGCAAGTTCAGTTGTGGTTTTAAATGAGCACCTAAACAAACTGATTAGCATATACCATCCCATTTACGGGTCTACCCATTCCACAGCATGAAGGATTTGGTTGACTGTAGTCAAAAGTTAGAACCAGAAAGAATAAAGGGAAGAAAGATGGAACCGGGCCAAAATTACTGATCTGCCTGAACTTAGCCAGGAACCTGGTGGTTCTCGGAATCTATGGTGAATCAATGAAGGCAAATTGGCTGATGCCCAGGGGAGCTAGTTCTGACCGGTGAACTTGCACACACGATCTTCAAACTTAACAAGACAAGTGTAGTACCCATACAGGGTTTCCTCAGTCGAACTGGCAGACCGATCCAGTTTTTAAACAAGGGGCAGGACAACTAAAGTTCTCGCTCATGGTCCCAGCAAAAGTAAAAAAAGTACTCCCTCCGATCCATATTACGAAGTAATATAATATGGATTGGAGGGAGTACTACTATGGAGATACTGCACCAATAAATAGATAAATTATTGGATGAAGCATGTTGACTTACATCCACCAAAAGCAATGTTGCCATGCGATCCTTGATGAACTTAAGTATGAGTGCTCTATACTTCCTCCCCTTTGGCTGCCTCCTTAAGTACTCCAGCAACCAGTAACGTAAGCTGTTGCTATGGAGCTTCCTAGCTACTTTAACATGCATGCTCGCAATAAATGTCATCCCTTCCAGATCACCAGCTGAATATGGTGGAGATTCACCTCTAAGAAAAGCCTTTACCTGCAATTTTTCAATGTATAAAATTAAGTAGACCATATTTATATCATTCAGATAAAGCTATAAGAGCATGGTTAATAATATAGCCAGCTGATGGCTATAAGGAACTGCCAAGTCATCTATAGTCATCATCTATAGGCACTCGTACAATAATGTGGGCTATAAGGTCGGCTATTACATTAATACTTTTTTCTATCTTCTCTCTATCTCTTTCTTCACATTTATTGTATTTACCTACAAATGCGTATATAGCTAGGCTCTTGAATGAGAGCCCACTTCCCTTACTTTTTCACATCTCTCTCCTCCACATAGGCAAAAGTGCCATGTAAGCTGGCTATAAGCCCACTATTGTACTTGCTCCAATGGTGTGGATAAAACTACACTCCATTCATAATACAAGAAAAAAAATCGGCAATTCAAAAGGACAGTTATTTAACTACCAAAGTTCCTCCAAACTGTATCATGTCCCTGTTCATATGATTAATAGGTGCATAAAAATACCTGATAATGAGCAAGCAGGTCGACATATCTTCGAATAGGGGAGGTGAACTGTACATAGCCAGGAATTCCGAGGACACCGTGTGCTACAGGTTTTCGAAAATCCATTTCTGCAGCACGAAGCACACTGATATTGGCAACGCTCCTGGCAGGCCCTTCAGGTAGATAGGCAAATGCTGACACAGCTGTATTAGACTGGGGATGCCCTCTGTATGGCAAAGGAATATTGTTGTCAGAACCAAACGCAGCCACCGCCTCCCCACAAAGTATCATCATCTCAGATACAAGCTGCATTGCTGGGTTGGTTTGATCTTCAACATATAAATTAATGTTTGGTTCAGGATCATCAGGATTTGCCACCTTGATACGAGGTTCTATCATAGCAGTGTCGATTGAACCCTGCAAACTTCAGAGTGTCAATGGTATCAAGTAAAAGTAACAAATGCATCTAAAATATTCAGTTGGTTAGGTACATGCTTAAATTTTCAGAAAATCTCCAGAGATACAGATTTGTTCTAAGTGGTATCAGGACTAATGCAAGATGTCCAGCCAACGGTTCAACATTAAATTTGTAGTCTATCTTATTATCAAAAAAATGTAATCTCGGTTACTAATGAAAGGATGATGTATAGACCAGCAACCGCAAAGGCCTGCATAGCTCTTACCTGGCTACGACGCCATTGTGCACGAATTGAAGCAGCTTCTTGAAGAATCCTCAGGTCTTCCTCTTCTTCCAGATTCATGTACAGCAATTCAGTTGCACCCTCATATGTTAACATGTAGGTAGGTTTGATTACTGAGTTCTCTATCGAATATTCTGCAATACTATCACACACAAATGGATGCATTCATTACACTTATTATAAAAGAAACATACAGTATCTCCCAAAGAAAGAAAAAAGACAACTTGCTAAGAAAATATTAAAGGAGAAGTAATAGAAAGTTACCTTCCATCTGGATGCAAAATCACAGATACGCTTACAGATCTACAATCTGTACCCTGTTGCAAACTCATAGCATTCATGGCAAGCCTCTCTGGGAACATCGGAAAGGTGGCAGTTGGTAAAAATATGGAGGTTCCTCTGTGCATTGCTTCCCTGTAGGCAAAATATTGTTTTTACAAATAATAATATAAGATGCCATTGACAGAAAAGCTAGACCCACTGAGCAGGAGAAGCAAAAATACCTGTCAAGGATGCTCCGGGGTTGAAGAAAGCATGTTGGGTCAGCTACATGTATCCAGACCTTTATCCTACCATCAGGTAGTCTAGTTGCACTTAATGCATCATCAAGCTGAGTTACCAAAATAATAGTGTTTAACAGATTTATCCGTGAGCAGCAAATTTATATAGTTCAGTTTCTTACGAAAGGTGTGGGCAGCAATAATAGAAACATACTTCGTCAGCCTCATCCACATCAATGGCATACACTCTCAAATTTGAAAGATCCTTCCTGACATGCTGAAAGAGAACCCAAGGTATTTTAAACTATATAGATATTAGTCATTCGGAATTCGACAGTAACTACATGTACCTTATCTGAATCAGGACAATCCACCAGAAGCTCCTCAGCAACAGACAAAACTTTCTCGGTATACGTGGTTTGAACATCATACCTGAAAAGATCAAGATTGACATGCACAGGGAAGTAACCCACATTTATAAGGAGCTTTAGGGCAGCTGATGACGTCCGTGCAAAACCCATAGCCTTCAGAATCTGTCATTACATTCACAGTCATATAGGCAGCGATCAGCAAGATGGGGAAGTCAAACATTTTCCTCAATAAAGCATGATATAAGGCTAAAGAATATCTTTTAGCACAGAAATATTAAATAAAAGATTGGTAGTGGAATAGGATATGTTACATTTCCCGCCATTCTTCTTTGTTCATCATTACACGCATCAACTGCATATGCCTGAAGAGACTCGATTTTTTGTTTCACTTTCTCTTCCATCAACCATGAATTTTTTGGAGGCTTAGAGCCTAGAGGCAATGCTTTAGCAGACTTGAGTAGGTGGACAAATTCTTCCAGTTCCTTATCGGCGGCCTCTTTAGCAAGCTTCCGTCGTAAAAGTTCATCCACCTACTACCAGATGATAAACATAAGTCTACCAATGAACACCACAAAGCAGAAACAATTTTGCAGAAAATGAAGCAACTAGAGCAATTTAGGGAATCACACACTTGATAAATACACTCAAATCAAACATCTGGCTGACTAATCATCTCAGATTAGCAGTCAAATTTCTATAACATCCATTAAAACCCTATAGCAGTAGCAGTAGGGTTTTGCTTGCTCTCTTTCTGTTTTGTTTTGGCTTTGTTCCCTGTGTAGGATAGTTTATAGGTTTGGCTAGCCTAGGTTTCCTTTCTTTTTTTTCCTGCGCCTTCTCGGTGTTCTTCTAATACAAAATGACACAGTTTCATCGGTGTTAAAAAAACACCCATTTGGCATATCAGAGGAAAAAGGTAAACATGATGATTTGTATGGCCTCCCGCCACACAAAACTATGCTCTTCAATAGACTAAAACCATGGGCACACTGGCACAAAGACAACTGCTAGGCTTACAAGAGGCAAAATGGAACTGAATTGGGATTACAGTTGAAGGATTAGTCAGTTCAGGCTAGCGTTCTAAAGGAAATATCACGACCTTACATTCTTCTCAAAAGGAATTGTTGCAACATTAATGAGTTTGCCAAACTAATTCAGGGTGTGTAACACACGATATATATATCACACATATATTTAGAAAATATACCTGAGCAGATGGGCGAGGCTGGTATATGGAAGAACCTCTGCTCTCCACCTTCACAAAATACACAATATCCCGTGACAACAAAAAGTGTGCACAGTAGCTTTCCAGAGACTCCTTGCTGCCATAAACTATCTGAGAAAATCACAAGTGTCACATTTGATGATTTGAACAGAGAAAGCCACAGAATAAAAAATCTAATGAACCTCTTACATCGGCAAACTCCTCAACAGTTACTGATTTGTCCTTCTCAGAAAGCTCCATCCAGGCACATTCCAAGATAGTAGGGTCCTGTAGCAAACCATATTATCAGTCACGATGCACATTATATGTAGTACACTTACAACTCATGCAACGTTTCTCACCAAGAGATCTTGCGCTTTCTCGAGAAATTCAGCTATTCTTGAACAATCAAAATCCATGGTACCAGGTACAACATACGTCACCTGCTGGGGCTTTATAGAAGATAAGATACCATTCTGCACAAAAAATCAGCAGCTAAATCACAAGAGAATCTTGGGAGCGGCGATTTGGTGCCCGGGCTCAGATGAGCCCGGGCAGGAACAGTACCGTGATTTGAAATAGAAAAAAAGTTCAAAAAATTCCAATTTTTTTTGTGGTGCAAGATGCTCCTGTGCGTGGACTCCGTGCAAAGTTTGGACATTTGAGGAGCTCGTGGCAAAAAAGACAAATTTCGGATGTCTGAGAAACTTTTGAAAATCTCACTGTTCACGCCTGATTTTTGTCTTTTTTGCCACGAGCTTCTCGAATGTCCAAACTTCACAAAATTTTGCACGAAGTTCACGCACAGAAGCATCTTGCACCACAACAAAAAATTGGAATTTTTTGAACTTTTTTTCTATTTCAAATCGAGGTACTGTTCACTAGGCTCATCTGAGCCCAGGCTCTAGGTTGAATTATCGATCCGTAATGTCTTTTCATCTGTGAAAAGTGTACAAATATATCCTTGGAAATGAATTCACCAGGCACCGAGTATTCTATTGGACAGGCTAGTTATCCCTCTTTTAATACCTGGTCAGTGACTACCCAGTTTTTCTTCCCATCAGGCCTTTCGACAACAGCAAGCAAGGATCTCTCAGAATCTTTGTGAAATTCAAGCAGCAATCCTTTTTGTATTGTTCTCTTCTCTATCTTACTATCCGACAGTTCCTTTGTGCCCTGCAATCCTATCCTGAAGAACAACAAGACAGAATCCCAACTGTAAGCTTCATTGCTGTCTTTTTTTTAAACCAGCATATATTAATCATGGACGTAAGTAATCATAATCATGTTTGATCAACTCCAATACACAGGAGGGAGCCGACCCAATACAGTAGACCCACAACCTCTGTCTCTCTTAAAGGACTGGGCAAGACTATCTGAAGCCCAGTAGTAAGCTTCATTGCATTGACCTACGCAATTATCATCACAACAACAAAGCCTTTTGTCCCAAGCAAGTTGGGGTAGGCTAGAGATGAAACCCAACATAAACCTGTGAGAACCTAAAATTGAAAGGTGCTTGCAAATTCCTTGGCTTCATCAAGCCTACAGTGGTTTCCCGCTCGGTCGCTGCGGCGCGAGATGGGAACTGTTGGGTCAGAGACCTGCGTGGCCGCCTTGCTGTTCAGGCGGTGCTGCAGTTGACCTCTGGTAGGCGACGTGCCATGAGCTGTGGAAGATTATGTTTTTTGTGTGGCTTTCCTGATGAACCGCAGCTGGACGTCTGATCGTCTGTCTAGCTAGGAGGGGGCTCCGTCACCAGTGAGTGTGCCCATTGTGCTCTCAAGACTGGCCGTGCATCTATGCCAGAGAAATTTGGTTCCTGTCCCTGCAATGGCTCGGGTTCCAACACCTCGCCCTTGGCCCTGACGTGATGATTCTCGAGCAGTGGATTGGTGCCAAACAACACTGTCTCAACTACACTCAGGAAGGGCTGCATTTTGGTGAACCTGTGCACCCTCCATTCTGTCTGGCGCTAAAGGAACAGGTGTGTGGGTTCAAGAACAAGGCCCTTCCAGCTTAATCGTGGGCAAGATTAAGGATCAGTGCTGCTAGTGGAAGATTGTAGGTGGAGCCGTGGAGGTAATCTAGCAAGTGTGATCCTGTAGTGTGCGTCCGGTGGGGGTGGGTTGATGCGCAATCGTGGCTGTGTTGTCATGTAATGCTCTTGCCAATGTGACGGTATACATTCTACAATTTTCTCATTCCACAATTTGATGAAGAAGGGGACCTCCATATTGCCGATGTGAATTTAGCTAAAGTCCTTGTACCATTTCCAACAGACAGCGTGACAGTGCATTTCCCACGTGAAATGGCTTTGGAGACCACTACACAGTCCTACTACAATTCCACGACTAAATCTCCTCATGTGATGCACCCGGACCCGCTGAGAGAGGAGACAGCTGAGCTCTTACAATGCGAAAGGGGGCATTACCTTGCGGAGACCCGGACCCGCCTGCGGGACCGGAGCTCCTGGAGGACGGAGTCGACGAGGCGGCCCCGGCAGGCGGCAGTGGCGCCGAACGCGGAGCGGCCCGCGGGGGCCAGGCGGGCGGCGCGGCCGAGCGGGCGGAGGCGGAAGAAGGCCAGCGCCGCCGAGGAGCACCCGCTCGCCGCCCTTGCCGCCATGGGCGACGGCCGCATCTGCGCGCGCGCCCGCGGTCGAGGGAGGGGGGCCGCCGGTGAGCCTTGCTCGCCGCTGCCGCTGCTCCGGCCGGGGGTTTTGGCGATAAGGGAGGAGAGCGGTTCCGCACGCGAGTGGAGGGAGGAAGGCGAGGGCGAGGCTGCTGCTGTGGCGGACTGGGCCTGGGCCTCGCCGCAGTAGGGATGCACGGGCTGGCGTTTCGGCCCGATCCGTCAAGGCTGGTGACCAAGCGATCAAGGCCAACAGTAATTAGGTTCAATCTTTCGTTACATGTAGAGCAACAAGATCCGTCGTAGTCTAGGTGGTTAGGATACTCGGCTCTCACCCGAGAGACCCGGGTTCAAGTCCCGGCGACGGAAATTTTTGCGTAGTTTTTTTCACCCACATACTCCTATATGGGTCCCTGTTTGCTTCCTTCAAGACACAACGATCGGTGAATTTTATTTTACTTGGCCTCAAAGACACAACGATCGATCAATAGATTAAGGTGGGAAGGCCTCGAAATGATTGATAATCTGGGGATGCTCCCCGGTGATTGTTGAGTCAAGACTCGTTTGGTCAGCCGACTGTTTCGCAAGACTTTTAGAGTCGGTTTAGGTTCATTTCAAAATTGTAGCCGGCTCTTTTCATAAGGCTTTTAGAACCATTTTTGGTTTTATTCCTATATTGCCCGTGTGATGCTAACACAATAGCGCACACTTTGGCTCGACACACCTATGATTCGAGCCCTTATTTGTGTTAGGGGGGCAACCCTTTTAAAAATTGCTAACGAGCTGACATTCGTTGGGAACGTTGTTGGCGCGACGCGATGACAACCGCCCGATCGATCATTCGAATCTCCGAGCACGAATTGCGTGGCACTCTCAGACAGAAAGCGTTCGCCCAGGTGCATGTTACGTGTGACACGATCTTATCCACTCATCTTGGGCGTGCTCACGTCATCCATTCCTTTTCTCCTTACCCCAACAGACCAAAAGAAAGATGCAGAGCGAAGCGAGAACTACACATATCAATTTCTACTCTTCTTCTATGCTGTTGAGCTCCTCCTTCTCAGACCTCCGGCTCCGCCGTGATCTAGGGATCAAAGATGCTCGAGATATAGACTAGAGGATGAGTTCATTTTTTTTCTTAGTTGTTTTTAGAGACTACCGCAAATACGCAGCCCGCATTGCCCCTTTTTTGGGATGCCCAAAAACGTTTTGCAAAGTTTTGCAACAAGGGCAGTTGTTGGAGCGGATCCAAAAGCCCAATAAATGGTTATGCCCTAAAATAGGGTTGATGTTGGAGATGCTCTTATCATCCACCAACTTATTTTCTACAACAATTGATATCCCTTTTTTGTGCTTCTTGTTCAAATCATGTAAAATGCGGAGGTTTGTAACTGGTTGTACTCTTCTTTTTGTGGGAGCAGTAGATTGTTCCATTGTTGTCCACTCTTAGTTTTGTGGAGTCCTGCATGCCATACCTGAAATGTTATGAAATACTTCCACCGTCCCTAAATGTAAGTCTTTCTAGAGATTTTATTATAGACTACATACGGAACAAGATGAGTGAATATACACTCTAAAATGCATCTATATACATCCATATATGGTTCATAGTGAAGTCTCTATAAAGACTTATATTTAGGAACAGAGGGAGTAGTTCTCATGTGAATTAAATAACCGATGCTACATTTCATCCCGTACTAGATTATTATATTTATTTCCATTAAAGATGTGCTTGTTGTTAGAAAAACCGTGTCAGCAAATGCCATCCTTTAAATCTCAAAATAAGGTTTCCAACATCAAGACATCAAATACTTCAAAAAAAAAAACATCAAGACATCAAACAAAAAGACATGGGAAAAAGTTGTAGGCCTAGCTAGCTATTTCTTCAACAGAGACTCTTTCAACATAGAGACTAATGGCTAATGAAAACGATATTACAAATCTACTAAATTTTGAAGTGATTGAGGTACTTGCGCCAGCAGCTAGCGCATAAGGTGGAATCTAGTAAGCAAAACCAAGAATTAATACACTTCAGCATAGCAAAATGATGGTTGGATGATGAATGAATTAGGCAACTAAAATTAATAGTGCAAGGAAAGCTGGCGGTGGAGCTTCTTGCTGCTGTTCCTTCTCTCAGGCTGGGACAAGCTATTGAATCCGGACGCCCTCCTGCCACCGCCGGCGCTTCTGGCGCTGCCGCAGCTGACCGGGGAGCCGGACAAGGAGGCCGATTCCTCGAGCCAGCTTCCTTGGCTGTGCGGGGTCGGGTAGTCGTCGACCTCCTGCTCGCCGACAAGATCGCGCTTGTCGTCGGCGGTGTAGGCGTCGAACTTCTTGTCATGGCGGTAGTCGACGTTGGGGCCGCAGAGGCAGACGAAGGTGGGGCTATCGGAGTAGTGCGGCGAGGAGGAGGCGAAGGACCAGGTGCCGCGGGAGGCCCGGGAGGAGCCCGAGGAGGCGACGGAGGAGGTCGGGCTGCCGCCGTCGTGGGAGAAGGACAGGGAGCGGACCCTCTGGCGCGCGTCCTTGAGGCGGTCGGCGTCGGTGAGGAGGCCGACGACGCTGTCGGCGCGGCGCTGCATGGAGGCGCCCCAGTCGAAGCCCTTGTCGTCGGTGTAGGTGAAGCCGCGGAGGTCGCGCAGGGCCTGCATGTCCGGGAGGAAGTCCCCGGGGAGCTCCTCGGGGCCGTGGGTGAGGAGGAACTCGAGGACGACGAGCGCCTTGTACACGGGCCGCCACTCCTTCCAGTCGTGGACGCAGCCGAGACGGCGGTGGAGCACGTTGGCGATCCGCCAGTAGTCGTCGATGTCGAAGGCCGCCTCCGCGATGGACGCCAGCGTCTTGGCGTCCGGGACGCACGCGTCGTCGTTGGTCGCCTCCTGCACAGCCCTACGGCCGAATCCATGCATTCACCATGAGTTGAGTTATAGATGCAGAATTGCAGATGCAACGCTAATGAATAAACTTACAGCTCTGCCGGGGTGACGTCGCCGAGGGCCAGCCTCGCCTGCTTGTATTTGTCCTGCAGGTACCCGGACGCCTGACGCCCTAGCTTCGCCGTGAACAACGCGGCCATCGCCTTCGCCGGACTGCTAGCTGCCTCGGTCACCTAGCAGACCACTCCTTGATTGATTATACAAGAGAGAGAAGGAAATGGCGGAAGAATGAGAGGTGGAGAGGATTGTACTGGTAAATGGTTGGCGGAGAGGAACAAGCGGAGAAAGGACTAGGAGGCGTGGCTCGTCGTTCTCGCGGCCGGGGTTTTTGCACAGCCCTCCATCTCCGCCTCAATCCCTACCGTCTGCATGCATGCTTACCAAACTGCAGAATGTACTGGATCGATTACCAATGGAAACGCTGTACTGGTCAAATTCTGCGTGCTTGCCAACAATAGCCATATTTAGTACTGTACCTCACTTTAATCGGTTCAGCCTGCATATTTTTGTTTCTTCAGTGCACTGTGTCTGAGAAAAACATTTGTTCCGTTTCCTACAGTTTAGGCGAATTTAAAACATAAAAGAGGCTAGCCAACTCCCCTTGTCGGTGTCAAAACCGGCGGATCTCGGGCAGGGGGTCCCGAACTGTGCGTCTAGGCGGATGGTAACAAGAGACAAGGGACACGATGTTTTTACCCAGGTTCGGGCCCCCTCGATGAAGGTAATACCCTACTCCTGCTTGATTAATATTGATGATATGGGTAGTACAAAAGTAGATCTACCATGAGATCAAAGAGGCTAAACCCTAGAAGCTAGCCTATGGTATGATTGTTGTTCGTCCTACGGACTAAAACCCTTCGGTTTATATAGACACCGAATAGGGTTAGGATTACACAGAGTCGGTTACAATGGTAGGAGATCTACATATCCGTATCGCCAAGCTTGCCTTCCACGCCAAGGAAAGTCTCATCCAGACACGGGACGGAGTCTTCAATCTTGTATCTTCATAGCCCAGGAGTCCGGCCAACGGTGATAGTTCAGCTATCCGGACACCCCCTAATCCAGGACTCCCTCAGTAGCCCCCGAACCAGGCTTCAATGGCGATGAGTCCGGCGTGTTGATTGTCTTCGGCATTGCGAGGCGGGTTCATCTCCAAATTCCATATACTTGTCGAATAGTGTCCGACTTCTGATAAATGCTGCGCTCCTTGGCTTCTATGCCCAATAATGGCCATCTTCCACGTGTTTGAATGAATGCGAAAAGCCAGGGTATTTTTACACTTACCCCCCTAGCTGCGCAAATGAGCCGCCTATAAAAGGGACGAGGATCTAGATCTGAGTCACACCATCCCCCCTCCGCGAGCTTTCATCGGAGCGCCTCTGACAAAAACCCATTCCATCATGGACAGCCGACGCGGCTCCTCCTCTCGCGCCCGGCCCTCACTGAAATTGGGAGAGATGCTCGATCCCGCATAGCGAGCTAGTTATACTCCAAACCAAGGGATTTCTTCCCTCGGCCTTCATGGTTCCGGTTCGAGCCGGACTTGCCACCTACAAGGGCGGAAAGCAAGCGGAGAGTGTCCCCGATCCCTCTAAAGGAGAGCGGGTGTGCTTTGTCTCTTATCTAGTAAGAGGACTCGGATTTCCAATTCATCCGTTTCTCCGGGGGCTCTTGGAGTTCTACGGCCTCCAGTTGCACCACCTTACGCCTGCCTCCATTTTGCACATCGCGGGCTTCGTGGCCCTTTGAGAACTGTTCTTGGGCATCGAGGCTCATTTTGCGCTGTGGAAGAGGTTATTCTTCCTAGTACCCCGTTCTCATGAGGGGTCAATATATCAAGTGGGCGGAGCCGAACTATGGCGCATCGCCGGGACCGGATATCTATCCGGAACCCGAAGAAGGCGTCCCAAGACCGGCCTTGAATGGTTTTACATGGAGGACGTCCCGCTGCCGGATCCTGTTCGGATCGGCCTTCCGGAGTTTAGCAATGCTCCTCTGAAGAAGCGCCTAAGCTGGCGCCCGCGGAGCCCCCAGAGGGAAAATGACCGGGACGTCCTTTACTTGATGAGTCGAATAAGATTACTGGCTCATGCCGGATTGACCATGATTGGAGTCATGGCAATCTGCATTATGAGGGGAGTGCATTTGCTCCAATATAGGGGCCACCCCATGTGGGACTTCAACGGGGAGGACGATGCCACCCGCCATGGCCGCAAAGGGCCGAGATCGGTCACCGAACTGGTGAAGACCTTGTCCGCCATGTATAAAGGGAGGAGGAGGATTTTCTCGCGTCCCATCCAGCGGGTTTCTTGAATAATCCTCGAAGTTGGGTAAGCAAACATCTTTGTGGCCTGTCCGATCCATGTTCCCGTGGTTAAATATCTCATTTCATGGTTTCTACGCAGGAACTGCGCCGGGCCGTGGAGAAGATACACAGCCCGCCTCCACAACCCGAGGATCCGGAACGGTCCCTCGATCCGGCCTCCGAAGAGGACCCGGATATAAAGGTGGAGCTGATCGACGGGGTGTTCCACCAACTTAGCATCGACAATGCTTTGGTTGCCATTACGGCCGACTACCCCGGATTATTTCCGGCCTCCCAGGTAACCGTGACCGAAGTCCGGATACCATGACCCATCCGTGCTTATTTTTTTGATCACCGTATACCAATGGTGTTTCGCAGGGGGTGCCTTCGAGGCAGGAGGCCGAGCCCGCGGCGGCTAGCCAACAAGGGGCAGTACGGCCCCGCAGGCTAAAAAGAAGTGCGGTCCGGATCGAAACTCCGCCGCAACGGTATGGCGCGTCACCATATTCCTAGGATTGATTCCTGGAAGGCGTATTAACAAGTACGCTGGTGCTCTTTTCGGGAAAAGAGCGCCGCGGATCGAGTCCGGAGAGGTTGCCAATCGAACCTCTACCAGCCAGGCTCCAAAGCCGGGTCCAGAAGCGGAGGCGAGCACGAGGCGTGCGTCGGATGCTCCTCCGACAGAGGATGCCGACAGATTGTCCGCCACCAACTCCGAGGTGGAGAGCGCCATGAATCACAGGCGCCGCCGGACAGTTCTTCGTGACGCATGTTTCTCCCAAGAGGCCTTGAATGCCTTCAATTAGGGAGATGCGCACCTCCGTGCCGCTCAAGATGGTCTAGCCAGAGCCACGGAGCAGTATGTAAAGGACATACGGGTGAGAAATTTGATGATTATATATGCCAAGAGCCCCGAGACTTAAAATAGTTAGAATAACTGATTTAAGGATCATTTGTTATGCAGGATCTTACAAAAAGAATACCCGACTGTCCCAGGAGCTTGAAGAATGCAAGGCCCAACTTGAGGCCGCACTAGCCGCCATGAGGGCAGCCACAGAGACCCCTCCGTAATATATGCCTGAAAAGATAAATAGTTTCGAAGTGCGGCGTGTGTAAATCGACAATAATATTGCAGATGGCGCGGACTAGATCCGGACAAGCAACAGCTCTTGCGCCGGTTGAAGGCGGCGAGGCGTGCTTACGAGGGTGCGGCAGAGAAAAATAACCTCCAAGATGCCAACACCCAACCGGGTGAGGAACTAAAGGATGTTCGTGCCAGGTTGTCCGACTCAGAAGGAGAATCGACGGCTTCGTCACGGCATTTTCATAAGTGCTTGAACGAACTTTGAAAGAGTTCGGCGAGGAAGGCGACTAACATAAACATGTATGTAGGTTTGCTCACAGGTCGCCCCGAGGAGGAGATGCCCAATTCTTGGTGATCTTCTTCCCGAACTCGCTACCGCACGAACGAGTTCGGCAGTGATGAAAGGCATCGCCGAGCCTTGTGGCCATCTATCTCCCTGCCCAAGGCATTGGGGAGCTGGCGAGCGGCTTCAAGGAGCACGGCGGCGCTTCCGACTATGGAAGATATCGGCCTGCCGTCAAGGCGCTAGGGAGGCCTGGGCCATGGTAAAGACGCGGTACACGAAGGCTGACCCAAACCACATGGCTGAGGTCGGACCTGTGGGGCCTGATGGGAAGGAGATCCCTGTAAGCTTAGTGTACGGCCAAGTAGAATTGGCCGCCAAGTATTCCCAACAAGATTGTAAATTAGATAGCCTATTAGATGGCATTGAGGAGGAATACAATTAGTCGAGTTGACTATGTAATTGAATATGACATGAAAAATGTCTTCTAGCCGGATTGTAGATCGTTTGTCATAGCGGACCTTTTCTCTTCGACCTCGGGACCCAACAGTCTGGAGTGCGTCCGAATACCCTCGCGGTTATGTAAGAACCGGGGCATGCATGGAGACAAGGCGTAGGGGTCATTATTGTTGTATCAGACAAGTGCCCAACTAGTTATGTTATATTACATGGATAGTAAGAAACATCTTCCAGGGAGAATAGTTCCATTAAGGGTTCCTTTCCCTGGGAGGCATGCCCTAAAGTGCATGTCCAAACTGCTAAAAAGCAGAAAATCATCTGGGGCAGATGGATAAATAGTTAAAAATCATCTTTCAGTTCACCGACCGAATATTCCCTTAAGAACGCTAGCTTTCGGCTTCACCCGACCGAGGTACACATCCGGCTGACCCGGCAAGAATAATCGCAGAGGTGCTCCTTTACCACCTAGCCGAACAATCGGGAACGAGGGGTAAGCACAGAGCCGAGCAACCCAGCTTGGCCAAAACTTAAGTCATATCGATGCATATAATGGTGAGTAAAAGGTACATGCGGAAGTTTGACACATGTGTTGGGCATAGAGCCCGTATAAATAAGCTTCATTAAAGAAGCCCCTGTGTATAATGAGCGCGACAACGCATCAAGTATGTCTTGAAACAAAGCGCAAACGAGCCTCTAAAGGCTTCAAGAAGAAGGAGGGGGAAGGAGAGAAATAAAAGACAGCAAAAAATAGAAAATGTGGACGGAGGAAGGAGACGAACTCGGAGTCTGGCGCTTAGGCGTAGAATCTTCGTAGACGGGCTGCGTTCCATGGGTTTGGCTCGAGTGGGTTATCCGATGCATTTCGCAGACGGTATGCTCCGCCGGTCAGGACCTGGTCGATGATGAAGGGACCTTCCCATTTGGGCTTGAGTTTGTCCTTTTTCTTGTCCGACAGGCGTAGAACTAGTTCGCCAGCGTTGTAAGCTTTGGCCCGTACTTCCCTGCTTTGATATCTTCGAGCATGCTGTTGATAAAATGCGGAACGAGCTTTTGCCACGTCGCGCTCCTCCTCCAATGCGTCCAAACTGTCCTGCCGATCAAGCTCGGCTTCTCTTTCTTCATACATGCGCACGCGAGGTGAGTCATGAATTATGTCGCAGGGCAAGACTGCCTCTGCGCCGTACACCATAAAAAATGGTGTGAATCCGGTAGTACGATTCGGCGTGGTCCGCAGCCCCAGTACGGAGTCGAGCTCCTCAACCCAAAGTCGTGTTAGATTCCTTGAGGACCGCACTAGTCCGGGTTTAATGCCGCCATGATTAGACCGTTTGCTCGCTCGACTTGGCCGTTGGTTTGAGGGTGATAGATCGAGGCGTAATCGAGCTTGATGCCCATGTTTTGCACCATGATTTGACCTCATCGGCCGTGAAGTTGGTGCCGTTATCGCGATGATACCGTGTGGGGGCCGTAACGGTGCACTACCCCGATATGAAGTCTATCACGGCCCGGATTCGCCGCTTTAACAGCTTGGTCTCTATCCATTTGGTGAATTTATCCACCATGACCAATAGGTATTTTTGATTGTGGGTTCCTCCTTAAGGGGTCCAACCATGTCAAGCCCCTGCACCGCGAACGGCCGGGTGATGGGTATAGTTTTGAGGGTGGTGGGTGGCATGTGGCTTTGGTGAGCAAAAGCTGGCAACCGACGATCGTTGGACTAAATCCTGCGATCTGCTGGGCTGTCGGCCAATAAAATCCTGTCGGAAGGCCTTGCCTACAAGGGCCGGGCTGCGGCGTGGTGCCCACGCAGTCCGGCATGAATTTCAGCCAGGAGGTTTCGCCCTTCCTCTTGGAGATACACCTTTGAAGGACTCTGTTGTGCTTTTCTTATAGAGCTCTCCTCATAGACTTTATAGGCTTTGGATCGCCGTACTATGCAGCGAGCCTCATTTTGGTCTTCGGGAGTTCCTGCCTAGTTAGGTAGGCTAGGAATGGTTCCGCCCACGGGCGATAACCGCCATTATTTCGTGGGCGAGGGTGTTATCTCGGTGGCGAGCCTCCGATTGTGTCGAGTGTTTGGTGTCGAGCGGTGCGGTTGGGTCCGGATTGTTATTTCCGGACTCCTTCCCATAGTACGGATGGCTTGAACAGCCGCTCGGGAAGATGTTGGGCGGGGCGGCATCGCGTTTTGCGCCGATGCGTGCTAATACGTCCGCCGCTGGTTGTTATCCGGGCTATATGATGAAATTCGAGCCCTTCAACCATGCTGACATTTTAGGACCGCATTGCGATACGCTGCCATTTTCGGATCTTCGCATCAAAGTCTCCGTTTATTTGAGATATCGCGAGGTTCGAATCGCGCACCACTAGGCGCTTAATGCCCATGGAGACGCCATCCGGAGGCCGTGCGAAGGGCCTCGATTCGCTGCGTTGTTGGAGTCCGTATACATTATCTGAAGGACGTATTGGATCGTGTCCCTGGTTGGGGACGTCAGGACGACGCCAGCCCCCAGGCCGGCCAACATTTTGGAGCCGTCAAAGTGCATGATCCAATTGGAGTATGCGCCGTACTCTTTAGGGAGTTCGGCTTCGGTCCATTCGGCCACGAAGTCGGCCAAAACCTGCGACTTAATAGCTCGTCGTGGCTTATAGGTTATGTCGAATGGAAGGAGCTCTATGGCCCATTTAGCAATCCGGCCCGTCGCGTCGCGGTTGTTTATAATGTCGTTAAGAGGTACTTCGGAGGCTACCGTTATCGAACACTCTTGAAAGTAGTGTCGCAACTTCCGGGATGCCATGAACACCGCGTATGCTATCTTTTGATAATGTGGTTACGGGACTTGCATGGAGTTAGGACAAGGGACACATAGTAAACCGGTTTTGAAGAGGGAACGGTGTCCGTCCGCTTCTCGTTCGACGACGAGCACCGCTGACAACTCGATGTGTTGCGCGATATATAATAGCATTGGTTCGCCCATGTTGGGCGCGGCCAGGACCGGATTTGTTGCCAATATGTCTTTTATTTCTTCGAGTCCGGCCGTGGCGGCGTCCGTCCACTCGAAGTGTTCGGTGCGCCAGAGGAGGCGGTAAAGGGGTAACGCCTTTTCTCCCAAACGGTAGATAAAGCGGCTTAGAGCCGCTACGCATCCAGTCAATTTTTGTATTTGTTTGAGGTCTTTTGGAATACCCAATTGTGACAGAGCTCGGATCTTGGCTGGGTTTGCTTCAATTCCTCTACCGGACACAATGAAGCCCAAGAGCTTTCCGGCTGGAACGCCGAAGACGCATTTTTCCGGATTGAGCTTCATGTCATATTTTCGGAGATTGTCGAATGTGAGCCTCAAGTCGTCTACTAGAGTTTCGACATGCTTGGATTTGACGACCACGTCGTCTACATATGCTTCGACTGTTTTGCCGATCTGGTTTTGCCAGACATGTCTGAATCATGCGCCGATATGTTGCGCCGGCGTTTTTGAGCCCGAAGGGCATTGTGTTGAAGCAGAATGGGCCGTATGGAGTGATGAATGCTGTTGCGGCTTGGTGCTGCTCCGCCATCTTGATTTGGTGGTAGCCGAGTACGCGTCGAGGAAGCACAATGAGTCGTGTCCTGCTGTGGCGCCGATAATTTGATCAATGCGAGGGAGGGAAGGGATCCTTTGGGCAAGCCTTATTAAGGTCTTTGAAATCAACACATAGGCGCCAGGATTTATCCTTCTTTGGTACCATCACCAGATTTGCTAGCCAGTCCGGATGTTTTATATCTCGATGAATCCGGCTTCCGAAAGTTTGGCTAGCTCCTCTCCCATGGCCTGCCTCTTGGGTTCGAAAAGCGTCAAGAGCCTGTTTGACGGCTTGAATCCTTTTAGGATATTTAGGCTGTGCTCGCCAGCCAACGTGGGATTCTGGCATGTCTGAAGGGTGCCGAGCAAAATGTCCCAGTTTCTTGTAGAAATTCTCGTAGTCGGCGTCTACATCGTGGTTTAATTGTGCCCCAATGGAGGCCGTCTTTGCGAGTCCGTTGGGTGGACTTGGAATTTGACTATTTCATCCGCTGGTTTAAAAGAGGTGGACTTGGATCTTTTATCAAGTATCACATCATCCCTATTCACCGTGGAGCGCATCACAGTGAGTTCCTCGGCCGCTAGGGTTCGGATAGTGCCTCGAGGGCTAGTGCGGCTATCTTGTTTTCGGCGCGGAGTGCTATGTTCGGATCACTAGCGAGAGTGATGATTCCGTTAGGTCCGGGCATTTTAAGCTTCATGTACCCATAATGGGGTATAGCTTGAAAATTTGTGAATGCCTCTCGCCCTAATAAAGCGTGGTATCCGCTGCTGAACGGGGCCACTTGAAATGTGACCTCCTCGGACTGTAATTGTCCGTGAGCGAACACTACGCCCAGTGTGATTTTTCCTGTGCAGCATGCTTCCGGCTAGGGATTATTCCTCTAAAGGTTGTGCTGCTTCGCCAATGCGGTTCCATCTATTTCCATTTTTCGGAGGTTTCCTCGTAGATGAGGTTTAGTCCGCTGCCGCCATCCATGAGTACCTTAGTAAGGCGAAATCCTCCACTATTGGACCGAGGACCAATGCGGTGGTGCTCGGGCTGTTCGAATTTGGGTTCAATCCGGCATTAAAGGTAATAGCCGTGTCACCCATGGATTTATTGTTGCTACTTGGTAGACTTGCAAGGTTGCGGAGTGTTCGCTTCCGCATATTATTTGATGCGAAAGTCTCAAGACTGTTAATACCGTCTTGGTGTTCTTTGGGCTGGGATTACGAGGCTAGAAGCTCTTCGCCACTTTTGGCCACTGTCGAGTATCCAACATGCTCAAGGCTATGAGTTGGAGTGGCGCCCTCGTGCTATGAATTTTGCAGGGTCCGTTTAGCCAACCCTCCAGTACGGTTCCGTACCCTTTAGGGGTTTTTGTTTTTGATGTTTAACCCAGGTGCTTGGTGATGATGCACCCTTTTATTTCGGACTAGGGATGTATTCGGGGCCGGATTATCCCAAAATTTACTTTCGGTTTTCCAAGCACTCTCCATCGCACAGTGCTTTTGTACTATGGTCACCAAGTCAGCAAAGCGTGTAATTTCGCGGTGACTTATGGCGTTTAGGATTCCTTGTCCGTGCAATTATTGCAAAAAGTGAGATTGCGTCCTCCTCTCGGCAGTCCTTTATCCCGTCCATAACCGGGAGGAATCGGCCCAAGAATGATGTAATGTTTCAGCGGGCTCTTGCGAATTCGGGATAGATCGCTAATGTTTGGGTGGGCGGTGGAACTAGATCCGAACCCGTCCAAATTAAGACTCGGGGAGAAGTTTCGAACTTGGAAGTTTGGATTTTGAATGCTATCCAATGAATCCAACCTGCCGCCGACTTTAAGTTCAGGGCTTGATCGACATCCGTCCCTCTGCGGGAATCCGACATGGAGGGATCGGGAATTCGGACGTAGCTAGTCCTTAAGATAGAAGAAGAATCGCCGTATTGCTCCTCTATCACAGCAACATGATGGGTAGCCTGGGGAGAGTTGATCTCTCTCATATCGGTTTTAGGCCCGATCTGGTCGTAGTCTGTGGCAACTCCCAGGGCGGCGATGCGATCCAAGAGCTTGTTTACGGAGGAGAGCTCGATCGGATCTAACTGCTCGGCAAGTTCCGAGTTAACGTGAAGATTGGTTTCGATGACTCGAGAAGTCATCGTCGGCGCGGTGGCTGAACTGGCGGTCATAAGAAAACCACCTAGCCGAAGAGTCTGACCAGTGGCCAAGGCTCCTTTGGCGATAGTATCGTCTTTAAAGACGGGATGAGGCATCCTTCCTGATGGCGACGACACGAGGAACTCTCAATGAAAGCACCAATGTCGGTGTCAAAACCGCGGATCTCGGTAGGGGTCCCGAATCGTGCGCCTAGGCGGATGGTAACAGGAGACAAGGGACACGATGTTTTACCCAGATTCAGGCCCTCTCGATGGAGGTAATACCCTACTCCTGCTTGATTAATATTGATGATATGGGTAGTACAAGAGTAGATCTACCACGAGATCAGAGAGGCTAAACCCTAGAAGCTAGCCTATGGTATGATTGTTGTTCGTCCTACGGACTAAAACCCTTCGGTTTATATAGACACCGAATAGGGTTAGGGTTACACAGAGTCGGTTACAATGGTAGGAGATCTACATATCCATATCGCCAAGCTTGCCTTCCACGCCAAGGAAAGTCCCATCCGGACACGGGACGGAGTCTTCAATCTTGTATCTTCTTAGCCTAGGAGTCCAGCCAGCGGTGATAGTTCGGCTATCCGGACACCCCCTAATCCAGGACTCCCTCACCCCTCCAGAAGGCTCCCCCGATTGGGCCTTCGTGGGCCGTCGGATCTGGCTCTCGGACACGCCTGAGCCGTTGGATCTTCACGGCGGTTAAATCAGTTTTCACCTCACGATCGTTTTTCACTGGCCAATGACGGGTGGGCTCACGCGGCACGCTGGTTGGCTGGGTCACCTATTTCCGCGTGCATGCCATTTTTCCCAATCCCCACCACGCGCTCCGCACCCAATCCCCCGTCTCCCCAGGCCCCAGCCCCCACCGGACAAACCCTAGCCTCACCAAGCCCCACATCTCGCGCTCCTCCCTCCTCCATCCTCGTTAGCCGCCGCCGCCATTCTGCCTCCCTCCTCTCTCCCCTACAACCACGTCACCAGGAGGAAGCCGCCGTTCGTGGCGCCATGCCGCTGCCGGGGTGTTGTGCACGCTTGAGAGAGGAGGGAGAAAGAGAGGAAGAGGAGAGGAGGCACGGCGTCGGATGGGAGAGTGGCCAACCCGGCTCGCGTCGGCTCGGGCCACACCCCTCCCCGAAGGGCGGCGATGATGGAGGGGTCCACCGGCGCCATCCAGGCTCCCGAACGACGGACTCGCTGGGTCGCCGCCCCTCCCACGCGGCGGGGACATCCACGGCGACATGGGCTGGGGACCGAGCAGCAGGGCCCGTGCCGAGGCCTTGCGGTCAGGAGGACGTCGGGTTGTCCGTACATCATGTTCGTCCCACCCTGAAGGGCGGCGGCGCGGGCGGCGACAAGCTTCAGCTCTGCATCGGGAGCAGTGACGCCGACACAGGCTTCAGTTCATTGCTAATCTTGGCCGGTGGTTTTGTTTTGTCGACGGCATCGGGTCTCTTTGTGCTCCGTTGTGTGGTTGAGATTAGCTCTTCTTCCATCCTCTTTCTTGTTCTATTCTGCAGTATAGAGGCATGTGGATGATGCTTCAAAGGGGGAGGCTACAGAGAGCATCATTCGCTTCTTGGTAATCTGCAGGACTCTACTGCGGTCATGGCTTTTTTTAGAAAACCAAATCTGCACCATGCCAACATGATTCTTGATGAGCATGCTTTCGACATGCCTCACCCTCTCAGGTTTTTATATTCCCGCTCGAGCTAGCTTGTGGGTTTGCATATCCTATATTCAGAGCTTGTGCATGGCAATTCACTTAATATATTTCTTTGATTTTTTTGATGGGTTTAATGTAGTATCTACCACGTGTTTACATGATGACTCCTTTTATCCTTGAAGGCATTGGGAGTTCTTGAAGGGAAATGATGAAAATGGTGTATGGAAAGGTAATGCAAAAGTGTGTGGTTCTGGACATTATTACCTTTGACTGAAGTTTTCTTTTGTTGTCATATTCAAAACTATAGTGCTTTGCTTGCAGTATCTTAAAGGGAGCAATGTTTTGGTACTTATTTTCCTTGAAGGGAAATGATGAAAATGGTGTATGAAAAGGTAATGCAAAAGTGTGTGGTTCTGGACATTATTACCTTTGCATGAAGTTTTCTTGTTTTGTCTTATTCAAAACTATAGTGCTTTGCTTGCAGTATCTTAAAGGGAGCAATGTTTTGATACTTACTTTCTGATGATTTAAAAAGTTCTTTGCAGTGCCAACCTGAATTTGAGAGCACTGTTTTCTCATGTAGGAATTCTATTTCTTTGCCTAGAACCTGTGATTTATTATGGCTAATGTAAATTTTGCCTTTGTACGTCCTTGTCAAGTTAAGGTGGACAGCTTGATATGGGGGAGGCACATAGGTTTGCTAATTCTGTTTCAGGCTGGCCTATGAGATGGAGACCAAGCAAACTTGAAAGGTTTCAGTGCACATCCTCTTTCCCTTGTGTTTGTCTCCTAGCTAATATGTACCATTGTACATATTGATAAATATAGTTAGTTATTATTTTCTGGCTGTTGTGATAGTTAGAGCACATAAATGCTTACTTCATTTAGTAGCTGACATTCTAATTTTTGAAATTACGCCTGAAGAAAATGTGTCTCCTTGTTTTGTGCAGGTACCAAATTAAGTAGGCTTATGCACATAAGCTTCTTCATTGTTTCCTTCGGAAACAAAATTGTTCTCGTATTAATTGGTTGGTTCGCATGCATGTGCAATAACGTGTGCAAGCACCAGTCCTAATTTTTCAAAGGCGCTCCACATAAGCAGGATCTATACTAATTGTTCATTGACTGCTCTCCGGTGAGTTTTTACTCATTTCCTCTGATGCTTTTGTGTCCATATGTCTAATTTGGTCTTCTTTCAAAATTTCTCATGGTTTATGTGGTAGTGTGGTTGGTGACGGCTTATAACTTTCTCAGTATCCTCTATCTATGATATTCATTAGGCTAGGCACATTTCTTCCTTTCATAATTCAGTGTTGAATTAATTATCTTAGCTACATGGTGAATCTCGATAATCCCTTTAGGACCAGACCATAGCTTATGGTCCCTGTTTGGGTTTTTTTTTGCAAAATGTATTTTTGAAAAACTATTGTTCATGATGCTAGCTACACTGCTTTTGTATATAAAATTCTAACTATAAAATAAAGGCCATTATATGAAAATATCTTTTGGTTTAGATCCAATTATTCACCCATGTTACCTGAATAACATAACAAATTATGCATGCTGGAGTATATATTTTGAAAGATAAATCTTTTTTATTTTTCCATATAAAAAGGGTTACATCGTGTACCATATTTGCTTGCTCAAACCTAAAGTTACTAACAAATACAATATGGGCATTTAAAAATATCTTTCGAATTAGATCAGTTGTGAGAAAAATGTTGAAGATGGTGATGTTCTCTATTATGGCTAAGGGTGCCAAATAGTTATGTATATCACTTGATAAAAAGGAAGATTAGTGTTTTCTTTTTTAGTCCATTTCTTCTCCCTTTTCCAGATCTTTGTGTTTAGATTCCACTGCCACACCATATGCTAATGTAAAGTTCTCATGCTACAGAGCTTTTCAGGAGCTATATGTACCAGTTTTGTCTGGATCTTAGCCGCCGTCGATGGATTTCTCGCAGCTTGGCTACCTGTTGCTTTGGATCCGGTACGATCCCCATCTCTCTCTCTCTCTCTCTCTCTCTCTCTCTCTCTCTCTCTCTCTCTCTCTCTCTCTCTCTCTCTCTCTCTCTCTCTCTCTCCGAGAAAAAGCTCGGGTTGGCGGCCGCGTCAGTTCCGCACCGCTGCCAGCGACCGCCGTTCTGTTGCCTTGGATTCGGGTTTGGCGTTGGCTGGGAACCGTATGGTGTTTGTCTGACGTGCCGTCTGCATCGTGGGGGTTCGGTCGTTTGACTCCAGGTATGAGCAGCTCCTGAGCTTGATGGCTGGATGTGTGCACACATGTAACTGGGTATCATGGTCATGTTGCTTAGTGTGCAGAGGCAACCTCATTTTTGGACCAAAAAGAGGGGCGATGATGATGATGACTGGCTGAAACAATCATGTCTTGAGCAATCAAGACAGCCTTGGCTTGTGGGACTAAACAGAGCTGAAAAAGTCTGTGTCACCGTTGGAGTTGCCCTTAGAGCCTACCCTTACCTCTGTTGTAGCCTGCTCAATTTTATTGCCGATGTTGGATGATCTGTGCCTTGGACGGTCGTTCTGATGAGTGATATCTGGGACGATGTCTATTTCAACACACACGAAACCATTTACCTCCCATGTTCCTGGGGACCGTTGCATGTTGGAAAAGTTAGGGTTTGTGTCACACAAAGTTCTGCATTGACACTTAGAAAGTAAGTGAAAAGCGATATGCCATTTTTTGAGGCTATCTACAATCCCGTTAAAAGGCAACTGCTAAACACTGAAGGGCAATGGAACTCAATTTGTCGGTATCGCAGTTTGATAAATTGTATTAGTGGTATTTCTTGGATTTATATAAGAAAAACAAAAATAGCTACCTTTGTGTGAATTACAGTGCTAAGGATCAGTTCTTTGTATCAGACATGAATGGACAGATTCAAGATTTCCTTTCACCTAGGCTTGGTTAGTTGGCCACTTCAATTCCCACTTTCTGTCATGTAATCTTGATGTCGATACTTTGACATTACATACAGAATATGATGCATTATGTAGAAGTTAATAATGGTCAAGAATTTTCTGGATACGACACCTGCTTACTCCTATTCACAATATGTAGAAGTTGCATAAGGCAGAGCAAGAATAAGAACATTTGTCAGTTTATTCATGTGCAGGTTCAGCAGCGGGCAATGCTCAAGACAGAGTTGGCGCACATCATATATATACATATGTTGTCGTGTCTTAATAAATGGAGATGAGCAGAAGTAGAGATGATATATACATCTGTCAGCGTCCACTTCCTTCGCTGGTTGTCGTTTCTTTGTACACTGCTGTAGTTTAGAGATCATTATATATTTTCCATGGATACAATTGAATACGACACCCAATTTGCTATATAATTGTTCAGCTCTCTCTCATAGCGATTCATACAAAATATCATGCATAGTGGTCCCAGCTTAAGTAGAATATAACCATTGGATTGTTCAAAATTTGCTCGTGTTTCGCAGGGCACCATAACTCTAATCCGACATGAGCAGTGCAACCACGACAGTGAGCAGTGGAACCGCAAGATAGAGATAGATACAAGTAGAATATAACTGGTCATATTTCTAAAATGATCACACTACTTATGGTGCCGGAAGAGTAGGCATCAGTGATAGTGGGCTTGGTGATGAGGGCATCAATACGAAGAGATTAATTCACAACTTTGTTCTTGATAGGTTGTACAAATATACAACGTACTAATGTTTCCTTTTATGTTTAAATAGCTTTGTGAGTACAATTATATGAAAATTCTGCGATTCATGGTGCGGAAGCGGGCATCTTTGTTTTCCTGACCAAAAATACTTAGTTTCATGCCTCCATGGTCGACCTCGTCCGTCACATGCACAACACTAAGTAAATGAGAGGCATGAAGATATAGGGGAGAGTGGTTTGCCCCAGAGGAGTGTTCAAAGCCTCTTCTTCTGAGAATAAATTTTTGTATGGAATTATGTCAGCTAAAAACCTTTTATTGGATGTATCCTGATGGTTGAAACAAGTCTTATATAGGGCTACTAAATTATTATGCTTTTGGTCTTTTCTGAATTTAGTTAGCATAAATACTTCCAGAATACCTGTTATAATATGGAAGTATGTTGGTAACAACACTGATTTTGCCGGTTTGTGGAACATGCTTCATTTTGCAGGTAAAAGAAGGAAGAGAACATTGGAGAAAAAGGCAGCAGGATTTGATTCTCTAAGCTTTCTCAAATGTTTGAACAATTAGAAGATAGTTACAATCATTTTCTCTTGCCTTATTACATCTTGATGTTAATAGGCTTTGGAAGGTACTATCGCCCGCTCAAGGTTTACAGAATTTGCACCATCCTATTACAATTTGTTCTGATGACATAATTGACCAGTTCTTCCTTGAGTAAATTAATATTGTGGCTGCTTCTCCTTTGTGCATTGTTACATAGAGTTATATAATTGTGAAGGTGTGTACACATCAACATATAATTCCCACGATCCTATTACAGTTTGTCCTGACGACAATATTGAGCAGCTCTTACTTGAGTAAATTGTGCAGCTCTTCCTTGAGTAAATTAGTATTGCAGTTACTAAGCCTTTGTGCATTCCGATACAGCTCTACTAAAATACTACTTTCTTATGCCCATTTTAAACCGAGACCTGACTTTACATCATTTCTATTCTCATCCATTCTCCCGAATTTTAGTCCGGTTCAGCAATGGTATGACCTGACACTTCATGTATATATATGAAAAAATGACTGCAATTTTGTTGTTGTGATTTGGTCAATCCTCGGCGTTTCGATTCCTACCAATCTCTCCTTTGTTTGGCAAGTGATGCCACCCGAAGGGCTGCAAGCCCAAGACAACATCGGTAATATCCTTCGAATATTTGGAAGGCGCGGAACAATATCGTTTCAACTTAGTCAGGTGCTGGCCCAAGGATGTTATTTCTCGCTGATGTTTTATTTAATTATTTTGAAACGAGGCAAAAAACTTCCATTTTCATTGGCTTAGAAGATAGTGAGAATTGCCTGGTTAATTGAGGAAAACCGGGCTAAAACCAATACAACTCAACCCACACAACATGGGTACCACCGGCCAACCTGGTCACATGCTAACAGATGGCTACACACGCGAACAATTGACAACTCCGACTTTGAAGACGAGCTTCGCAAGGGAAATATGCAGGATTTGCGCTGATCATGCAATCCACAAATGACCGCCGAGTGTCTATCATCATCACCACCTGGACTCCCTCAGAAATCAACGCCCCCGAAACGGCCGCCTCGGTGAACCACATCGTTCACATGAATTGTAGACAACTTTGTTGCTGATGTGAATATCTCTGGATGTGATGTCCGTCATTCACATCTTATAGAATATATAACTCTACATGAATTGTAGACAACTTTGTTGCTGATGTGAATATCTCTGGATGTGATGTCCGTCATTCACATCTTATAGAATATATAACTCTGTGCTATCAAATTAGAATTTGTATATACATCTCATTATAGACAACAAAATGTACCATGTTTTTCCTACTAAATAGGATTAGATTTGTTACATACATTTTGTTTCAAACAGAACTCTATGTTACCGAATTTAATTGTGTATATACATCTGATTGTTGATAACAAGCGTTGTGTTTTTCATATAAGAAAGATTAAATTTGTTGTCATATGTGCGTACCCATAACTATATCAACTAAACCATGGATTTCTTTTCATCGCTAACATGGAATCAGCAGGTCTCTGTGCCATTTGGCGCAACGGATGGTTTAGTTGAAGGTTCTTGCAACATGAAACTATTTTCATCGACAACATGTCTTCAGCGGGTCTCTGCGCCATTTGGCGCAACGGGTCAACTAGTACGTATAAGGCTGAGATAGCGAATTCAAGTAAGGTCGATTTTTTTCATTTTTTTTCTTCTGAAAACCACCTCATATATTAATTAACCAACTGAGTTATCACAATCGTTCATTACAAAATTCACCATGCGGGGCGGAACATTGTTAACTAGAATACCATGCATCCGATCTATCATCAAAAGTAAACTTAGCAATCATATGGGCCACCACATTGGCTGAACCCTTGATCTGGAAATTGCAAGATTAGATATAAGCTTGGAGATACTCATCGCTTCCTTCTTCAAATCCATTAGTGGTAACCTGTCAATATTTTCATTTGCAAGGGTCGCAAGCACAAATGCGCAGCCAACCTCTAAAATTATAAGATTTTGGAGAGTGATACCTATATAAAGTCCGGCAAGACAAGCCCGAAGCTCCACCCCCTCCACACTTTACAAAGCCCAAGAAATCCCAAGAGGAGATGATGACCCTCCTAGATGAGTCCCTGGCCACACCCCACACTCGCCGCACTAATGCTTTCCACAGAACTTGCATCGACATTGATCTTTATGTAATTCAAAGGAGGGGGTTGCCATATCGCCTGATCTCCCAAAGGCTTAGGAGTAGTACTTAGAGCATGATTGATTTGATGCCAAAAGTTGGCATGCCAATATTTGGCAAATGCCAAATGTTGGCTAGTGATTGGTTGGCTACCAACTTTTCTTCTCAACCTCACAAAAAGTTGCCAACATTTGGCAAATTTTGATTTTGCCAAATGTTGGCTTGCCAAATATTGGCAATGCCAATTGTTGGCATCAAACCAATTATGCTCTTAAACCAGACATCAAACTTTTACCTTTATTTTTTGAGTCCACCTCTGGATAAGAATGATAGGCGACGAAGGATGACCAATAATTTTGTAAAAAGCTTGTCGAGGCTGACACGGATTCTATCCCCTTACCAAAATCAGGTCATTTCTCAAATGTCAGGCTCCCAAAATATGAATATAATTTGTTCACGCATAGTAGGACTTAACTGATCCAAAGGAATAAGAAACCAATCAGCCCGGATGTACTTAAAAGCATCCTCCACAGGCAAAACCCAAATATCCCTCATGGCCATGCACATCGCATAAGCCTTAGGGCACATGACTAGCGCATGAAAAGTGCTTTCCACTCCACAAATAGAACATGTACAAAGAGTGGTTTGGTGGTGTAACTCTGTTTACCTTCATTACCTTGGCGCATAAGGAATCTAGGTTAACCACCAATCTCCATGCCTGCTTAGTGATGACCCACAAGTACAGGGGATCAATTGTAACTCTTTCCGATAAGTAAGAGTGTCGAACCCAACGAGGAGCAGAAGGAAACGGCAAGTGGTTTTCAGCAAGGTAATGTTTGCAAGTGTTGAAATTGTAAGTAACAGAGTAGTTTGATAGCAAGATAATTTGTAACGAGCAAGTAACCATAATAGTAACAAAAGTGCAGCAAGGTAGCCCAATCCTTTTGAGGCAAGGGACATGCCAAAACGGTCTCTTATAATAAGGAAAGCGTTCTTGAGGGTACACGGGAATTTCATCTAGTCACTTTCACCATGTTGGTTTGCTTTGTGTTCGCTACTTTGATAATTTGATATGTGGGTGGACCGGTGCTTAGGTGCTGTTCTTACTTGAACAAACCTCCTAGTTATGATTAACCCTCCCGCAAGCATCCGCAACTATGAGAAAAGTATTAAGAATAAATTCTAACCATAGCATTAAACTTTTGGATCCAATCGGTCCCTTACGGAATAGCGCATAAACTGGGGTTTAAGCTTCTGTCACTCTCGCAACCCATCATCTAATTGCTACTCCACAATGCATTCCCTTAGGCCCAAATATGATGAAGTGTCATGTAGTCGACGTTCACATGACACCATTAAGGGAATCACAACATACATACTATCAAAATATTGAACACATATCAAGTTCACATGATTACTTGCAACGATTTCTCCGTGACCTCAAGAACAGAAGTAACTACTCACAAATGATAATCATGCTCAAGATAAGAGGGGTATTAAATAGCATATTGGATCTAAACATATAATCTTCCACCAAATAAACCATATATTAATCAACTACAAGATGTAATCAACACTACTAGTCACCCACAAGCACCAATCTATAGTTCCGGTGACAAGATTGAACACAAGAGATGAACTAGGGTTTGAGATGAGATGGTGCTGTTGGAGATGTTGATGGAGATTGCCCTCCCCAAGATGGGAGAGTTGTTGGTGATGATGAGGATGATGATTTCCCCCTCCGGGAGGGAAGTTCCCCCGGCGGAATCGCTTCGCCGGAGGGCAAAAGTGCTCCTACCCAAGTTCCGCCTCGAGACGGCGGCGGTTCATCCCAAAGTCACCTCCTTATTTTTTCTAGGTCAAAATGACTTATATACCAGAAGATGGGCACCGGAGGTGGGCCTGGGTGAACACAACCCACTAGGGTGTGCCTGGGCTCCCTAGCGCGCCCAGGTGGGTTGTGCCCACCTGGTGGGCACCCTCTGGTAGTTATTTGTTCCAATATTTTTCAAATATTCCATAAAAATTCTCCGTGAAGTTCCAGCTTGTTTGGAGTTGTTCAGAATAGGTAGCCTGATGTAGCTTTTCCAGGTCCAGATTTCCAGCTGCCGGAATTCTCTCTCTTTGTGTATACCTTGCATATTATGAGTGAAAAGACATTAGAATTACTCCAAAAAGCATTATTATGGATAAAACATCATAACTAACAGTAGAAAAACATGATGCAAAATGGACGTATCAACTCCCCCAAGCTTAGACCTCGTTTGTCCTCAAGCGAAATCCGAAATCAAAAAACATGTCCACATGCTTAGAGAGAGAGGTGTCGATAAAAACAAAGTACAGACATAGAAGCATCATGTAGATTATTATAACAGCAACAAAATTAAACATAAGGCTTTTATCATAGAACTTTTATCATATACTTCTCATGAATAAGTAATAGTTCATCACACAATCGTAGTATAAAGAAAAAACTCTATTAAAACCAACAAACTATGTTCTCAGTCAACTTTGCAACTACAATTCATCATCTTTTCAGGAAGGGTCACGTATCGAAGCCTCTAGGAAAGTCCACACACTCAACCATCATATAGTCTTCTATGATTGCTAACACTCACCGCATACACATGAGCAAAACATTTCAACCAGACACATAAGAAGATAGGGGCTTATAGTTTCGCCTCCCAACGTATTCACCTCAAGGGTGATGTCAACAATAATATCTCATGCTACCCATATTCAAATGGACATATGTGCCTAGATCTTTCCTCACCACATGATGCTTGTCAAAGGAGAAAATAAAAAAGAATAGAGAGAAAACTTTGACTCTTTGCATAAAAGTAAATACATAAAAGTAAAAGATAGGCCCTTCGCAGAGGGAAGAAGAGGTTTCCATGCGCTTATTTATTTGTATGCTCAACCCCTTAGTGCAAAAGAATGTCACGTTGCATTGCCCCTTGTGATAGCGACCTTTATTATGCAGTCTGTCGCTTTTATTTTTCACCATCACAAGTTCATGCAACGCTCAATTTTCTCTTACACTAAATGATCTCACACATTTAGAAGCAATTTTTTTTTGCCTTTTTGCACTGATGACAACTTACTTGAGGGATCTTTCTCAATCCCTAGGTAGGTATGGTGGACACTTGAAAATATGGTTTGTGTTTAAGGGGTTTTGGATGCACAAGTAGTATCTCTACTTAGTGCGGAATTTTTGGCTAGCAAAGATAGGGGGCAAGCACCACATGTTAAAGGATCTATGACAATATGACTTCTATGTGAATATGAACAAAAATAAATCATTAAGTTGTCTTACTTGTCCAACGTCAACAATTTTGGCATATAATATTTTGATGGGGGCGCACAATCACAAAAGATTTCTAGGGTAGTATATTTATATGTGAATCTTCTCTTCCATTATAAATTCTTTCATGAGTTGCATCATTGACTAATGCTATGTTTGTCAATCTCTAATAACATTTTCTACTTATACTTTTCCTTATGTGGTGCCATCACCTACCTTAGATGAGTATATGATCTTCTTGATTTATTTCCTTTCTTTTTATTTATATATTTTCCTTTTATTGTAACAAGAAAGTAAAGAAAGCAAAACTCAAACTAAACTTTATTATATATCTTGCACACGATTACAAGGATAGATCACTAAGCAAACTCTCAAAAAGAAAGGATCGAACTAAACTTTTATTCATCTAAAGAAAAAAATCAAACTAAAATAAGTCAATGCAAAAAGATAGTGGGGATGCTACGATACCGGGGCACCTCCCCTGAGCTTGGCGAAAGCCAAGGGGAGTGCCCATACCCGGCACTCAATTTTCCTTTGGTGATGAAGAAGAAGGTGGTGGTGGTGAAGTAGAGATCCTGTCCTTCAAGATCAAGAGATTTTCCAATCTACGTATGATACTCCGAAGGAAGATGATGTGCTCTTGATGCAGAATATTTTCACGAGTGAGGTATTTATTCTGCACACGGACCGTTTCAACGATCCGAAAGGTTGCAATCTCAGTAGAGGTAAGATGAGCAAGGTAAGGCTTAAGGATATCTTCTTCTTCATCCTCGGCCAGTAGTGCTTGTTCTGCCACCGAGGGTGGATCTACGGTAGCCTCCTTTCTCTTATCTGTAACATCCCAAAATTTAAAATTTTGAAATGTTATATTAGATAAATAACTATGCTTGTTGTCTGATTGATGGTTTGATTGATTGAGTGAAACTGAGTGGAATTTGAAAACTTTTGAAAGTTGAATGAGAGGGAATGAAATGACTTTCCCAAACTTTCCCCTTTACCTTTTTGGATCTCAATGAATTCAAGTTCATTCCAACACCAAACCCTAGAGTGAAGATGACATGACTTCTTCCATTTGAAATGAAAAGGGTTTTGGAAAAGATTTGAATTTCATTTGGGAATATTTCAAATTCAAAAGCTTTATGCAACTCAATGATTTTCATGAGGGAAGATAAAATGACTTCTTTAATTATATGAAATATGAGTTGGAAGTTAAAAAGTATCAAATTGAAAGTCATTTTGAAAGTGCCTTGAAACCCCCTTTCAAATTTGAGTTTTGGAATTTGAATTCAAACTTTGGCAAGTGGGAATCATATCAAAAACTATGCCTGATAAATACTTGAGCAAAAGTATGAGAGGAGTAAACATGACACTCCAAAAATATCAGAGGAAAACAATGCCAAAGGTTTTGAATTCAAATTTGAGTTTTATTTGAATTTGAAAAAAATGAATTTTTATAAAGTTTGGATTTTGCCTTTGGAAAATTTTTCAAATGATAGGGAATATTCCCCTGATCATTTTGGTATATATATGTCCTATATAAATTATTTATATTTTATAAGTTATCTCTGTTTTGTTTTTATTAAAAATAAATAAAATAAAAAATGAAACCCCACAGGCGCCAGCCAAAGCATCGCCCACTGGCCCACCAGGCCTAGCCTAGCCGCCACCAATGAGCCACCGAGCTGCCCATGCCCGAGCCCCTCGCCTGAAAACCCTTCACCCGGTCGCCGCTCACCACCCTCTCTCCCTCACCGACGCCTGACCCCACCTCCTTCTTCCTCGCCACGCCATCGAGCAGCGCCGCCTCACCGGATCCCGCCGGATCCGGGATTCGCCGATCCTCCCGATCGCCTCCCTCGCCAAGGTGAGCCCCTATAAACCCCCCACGACCCCTGCGCCGCCTCACTCGACGCCTCCTCCCTCAGACCTTCCGGAGACCGAGAGCGCCGCCGCCCGCCATTGCCGCCGCCCGACCCACCCCTGCCACCCCGAGCTCGCCTGACCCCACCCGGACTCCCCTCGCCCGCGCTGCACCCGCGGAGCCTTCACGACGCCTCGACCACCGAGTCGCTGAACCATCGCCGCCGAGCCGCCGCCGCCGTCGCCGACCGGTAAGTCGCCGACCCCTCCTCGCCGTTAGATCCGACGATACGGCCGAGATTAGACCTCTCAAGGGGTATGTTTTATATAAAACCTGTTCGCCCGGTTTAGTTAGTCCGGTTTATTTTAAGTTAGGTTTTATTTAAATCGGCCGATTCGCTTAAAACCCTAGGCCCGTTTAGTTATATTACGCATGTATGTAGGTTAGCCCATTAGGCCATCTTTCTTTATTTTCGTTTTTCTGCTTTTAATGAATAGTTCCTGTTTGAAAAATTCATATCTTTTATTCTGTTTAATATTTTTAGGTGATTTTTTTGTTGGTTTGCAAATTTTCTATAGTTTCTGAGAAAATATTATTAGCTATGTTAAAATTATTTTAAATTGCTTTAATTTAGTTTTAGTCAGAATAGTAAATCTGTTATAACATGAGTTAGAAAATTATTTTTATATGATTCTTTTTGTCCCAACTTTATTTTGACATTGCCAAACCATAGGAATTAATTTGGGTATTTTAGGATTAATAAAAATTAGTTTTAAGCAGAATCTTGTTAATCCTAATTAATTAACTAGCTACTGTTTTCCTATTATTTTAATTAGTAAATAAATTTATTTTTAACATGTGATTGATTATTCTAGGTTAGTTTCTGTTGCTTTAAGGGATGAACTTTTATTTATAATAAATAAAAGTTTTATTTTATTTTTCTTAATAGAAATTGAATTAGGGCTAATAGGAGTTTCATAATAGATTTTAAATTAATTCTTTTTGCTCCTAGTTGCTTAATGAAATCTTTTCTGTTAAGTTAACATAAAACCATGCCTAGGTTATGTTAAGAAAATTTTTGTTATATAAAACTATTTCTAGTTGTTGCTTGAAGTAGGAAAACTTTGAGTTGGATTTCTTCGAGTTTTCCTTTGGGTTTTGATTCGATTGTTTTGGTGTGTTATGTTACTATGCTATTGTGTTAAGTGATCATATGCTATGTACTTATTAAGGTATTTGTTTGCCTCGGTAGAATTTCCGGAGTGCGAAGCTTGCTACCACGAATCCCTAGTTTTTGAAGATCGTCAACAAGGCAAGTTCACTTTGACCATGCTTTCATACCTATGTTTATTGCATTTAGTGGCATCCTTGCAACCACCCCTCAGTAGTGTTATTGAATCCTTGTAGTTGAGTAGTATGCATGAGGTAGGAACCCATCACCCTGTTACCAAGCCCGGGACGTTATTTATTTTAATGCTACGCTATAGTAGACGGGTTTGGTATGAGTGCTCAGAGTGGTGTGAGAATGGAGGATCTACGTCAATGACGACAACTCCATGATGGAATCTGCAAGGATCTGCATCTTCAAGGCCTCAAGACTTCAAGACTCGAGACAAGAATTCAATACACACTCTGGGTGAAGGATTTGTTGACGGGCACCTGGAGAAACCAGTGGTTGGCCGGGATGCATGGAGAAGCGCCATGACATCTTGCGGAAAGCTTCACCTGCACTCCAAAGAGACGGAAGAATACTTCATGCCCGGAAGCTTACCTGCAACCGCAAGTCATTATGGGCTCGCTTGGTTGACCTTAGTAGTGACTCTGGCTGGGACGGTACTAGCAGATGTAGAACTACGGTAGGATGGGATGAGTACGGACGGTGGTCGAGGAACTCTTCGGAAGACCATGTTTCGGTCATCTTGTTCTCAAACACCCTGAAGTGCGAGAACGTAAATAGAGGGATCGAATCTTGCGGGTAAAGTGTACAAACCTCTGCAGAGGGTTTAAACCTAATCGATTAGCCGTGTCTCCGGTTAGGACAATTTGAGCATCTGGACTTGGATCTATCTCGGAACTCTCAACACCGGATTGATAACTTAATTGTGGGCAACATATGATGATTTTGGGCTATGAGACATCGGTTGGCGGAACCATGTCATGATAGAAAACTCCATAGTACAGACTTCATTTATTCCTTTGATGTAGGGAAAATAAAATCAGCTTTTACGCAAACAAAAATCAGACACAGAGCCACAAAGCCATATTGCATATAGTATAGTTTTATCATCTGTTTTCTCATGTTGTGATCTTGCCGGTACATTCATTGTACTGACCTACACGGCTGCAACGTATCATGTTGCAGATATGTTTCTTCCGACGAGTAAGAGTACAGTGCAGGTTACGGTCTACACTCAACCTGCCGATGGCGTTGATGGGACTCCACACCCGACTATTTGTTTCCGCTGTGACTTATGAGGTATATATCAGTTTTACGTTAATTATACATGTGATTGCACTTTGATATATACATTGATGTACTGTGTGTGCCAAAGATACTTGATCCGAGGATGGCACAAAGAACACGAGGCTTGACCGTCTGAGGTCGGGTCGCTACATTATCTCCCTTGACGGCTTCCGTGGGCTCCTCCCTCTTCAGCTCAATCTTCATCAACCAAGCATCTTCTTCCATGTTGTTGTTGGAGGAGGAAGACATGATGCCTGGCTTGATAGATCTGACCGAAAACAGCAAGAAAAGAGAACAGAAGATTTATCCGCGATATGGTGGTCAACGTGTTCGGGGAGTATATAAATTTTTTATCTTGGGAGACAAGCAAACGGAAGAAAAACGGAGTCCGGAAGGTGTCCTAGGTGGGCACAACCCACCTGGGCGCGCTTGCCAGGCGCGCCCTGGTGTCTTGTGCCCACCAGGGTACGCTTCCTGGAAGTTTCTTATTTTCTAAATTTTCTAAATATTCCAAAACTGACAAAAAATATTTCTGTGGATTTTTCGAAGTCCGTTTACTTACCATATCACGTACCTCCTTATTTTCATGATTCTGGAGTGTTCTGGAAGAACTCTTTTATGTGTTCTTCCGGTGTCAAAGTTTGGATAATATTACTTTCAACATTATATGGGCGTACGTGAGATATAGTGTTTTATTCGTTGCCCATTCACAACCTTCGGGTTAGTACCTTCTAAAGGAAATATGCCCTAATGGCAATAATAAAGTTGTTACTTATATTTCCTTATATCATGATAAATGTTTATTATTCATGCTAGAATTGTATTAACCGGAAACTTAGTACATGTGTGAATACATAGACAAATAGAGTGTCCCTAGTATGCCTCTACTTGACTAGCTCGTTAATCAAAGATGGTTAAGTTTCCTAACCATAGACATGTGTTGTCATTTGATGAACGAGATCACATCATTAGAGAATGATGTGATGGACAAGACCCATCCGTTAGCTTAGCAATATGATCGTTTAGTTTTATTGCTATTGCTTTCTTCATGACTTATACATATTCCTCTGTGTTATCAAACGTCACGACGTAACTGAGTGATTATAAAGATGCTCTAAAGGTGTCTCCGAAGGTGTTTGTTGAGTTGGCATAGATCAAGATTAGGATTTGCCACTCCATGTATCGTAGAGATATCTCTGGGCGCTCTCGGTAATGCACATTACTATAAGCCTTGCAAGCAATGTGACTAATGAGTTAGTTGCGGGATGATGCATTACAGAATGAGTAAAGAGACTTGCCGATAACGATATTGAACTAGGTATGATGATACCGACGATCGAATCTCGGGCAAGTAACATAGCGATGACAAAGGGAATACCGTATGTTGTTATGCGGTTTGACCGACAAAGATCTTTATAGAATATGTAGGAGCCAATATGAGCATCCAGGTTCCGCTATTGGTTATTGACCGGAGATGTGTCTCGGGCATGTCTACATAGTTCTCGAACCCGTAGGGTCCGCACGCTTAACGTTCGATAACGATTTGTATTATGAGTTATGTGTTTTGGTGACCGAAGTTTGTTCGGAGTCCCGGATGAGATCACGAACATGACGAGGTGTCTCAAAATGGGCGAGAGGTAAAGATTCATATATTGGAAGGTTATATACAGACACCGGAATGGTTCCGAAAAAGATCGGGGATTTTTTGGAGTACCGGGAGGTTACCGGAACCCCCCGGAAAAGTTATTGGGCCTATTGGGCCATAGTGGAGGAGAGGAGGCAGGCCACGGGAGGTGGCACGCGCCCCCCTTGCCCAAATCCGAATTGGACAAGGGGAGGGGGCGCGGCCCCCTCTTTCCTTCTCCATCTCTCTCCCTTCCCCTTTCCCTCTGCGTTGGAAGGAAGGAGGGGGGCCGAATCCTACTTGGACTAGGATTAAGTAGGACTCCCCCCTTGGCGCGCCCTCCTTGGCCGCCAGCCTCCTCCTCCCCCTCCTTTATATACGTGGCCAGGGGGCACCCCAAAGGCACAACAGTTGTTTCTTAGCCGTGTGCGGTGCCCCCCTCCACAGTTTATCACCTCGGCCAGATTGTCGTAGTGCTTAGGCGAAACCCTATGCGGATCACATCACCAACACTGTCACCACGCCGTCATGCTGACGGAACTCTCCCTCGATCCTCTACTGGATCAAGAGCTCGAGGGACATCATTGTACTGAACGTGTGCTCAACACGGAGGTGCCGTACGTTCGGTACTTGGATCGGTTGGATCGTGAAGATGTTCGACTACATCAAACGCCTTACTAAACGCTTCCGCTTTCGGTCTACGAGGGTATGTGGACACACTCTCCCCTCTCGTTGCTATGCATCTCCTAGATAGATCTTGCGTGATCGTAGGATTTTTTTAAATTACTACGTTCCCCAACAGTGGCATTCGAGCCAGGTCTATGCGTAGATGATATGCACGAGTAGAACATAATGAGTTGTGGGCGATAATAGTCATACTGCTTACCACCAACGTCTTACTTTGATTCAGCGGTATTGTTGGATGAAGCAGCCTGGACCGACATTACATGACCATGTTCATGAGACTGGTTCTACCGACGTGCTTCGCCCACAGGTGGCTGCGGGTGTCTGTTTCTCCAACTTTAGTTGAATCGATTTTGACTACGGCCGGTCCTTGTATTGAAGGTTAAAATAGCACACTTGATGAAAAATCGTTGTGGTTTTGATGCGTAGGTAAGAACGGTTCTTGCTAGAAGCTCGTAGCAGCCACGTAAAACATGCAACAACAAAGTAGAGGACATCTAACTTGTTTTTGCAGGGCTCGTTGTGATGTGATATGGTCAAGACGTGATGAGATATAAATTTTTGTATGAGATGATCATGTTTTGTATAAGTTATCGGCAACTGGCAGGAGCCTTATGATTGTCGCTTTATTGTATGAAATGCAATCGCCATGTAATTGATTTACTTTATCACTAAGCGGTAGCGATAGTCATAGAAGCAATAGTTGGCGAGATAACAACGATGCTATGATGGAGATCAAGATGTAAAGCCGGTGACGATGGAGATCATGATGGTGCTTTGGAGATGGAGATCAAAGGCACAAGATGATGATGGCCATATCATGTCACATATTTTGATTGCATGTGATGTTTATCCTTTATGCATCTTATTTTGCTTAGTACGACGGTAGCATTATAAGATGATCCCTCACTAAATTTCATGGTATAAGTGTTCTCTCTGAGTATGCACCATTGCTACAGTTCGTCGTGCCGAGACACCACGTGATGACCGGGTGTGATAAGCTCTACATTCGCATACAACGGGTGCAAGCCAGTTTTGCACGTGCAGAATACTCGGGTTAAACTTGACGAGCCTAGCATATGCAGATATGGCCTCGGAACACTGAGACTAAAAGGTCGACCGTGAATCATATAGTAGATATGATCAACATAGTGATGTTCACCATTGAAAACTACTCCATCTCACGTGATGATCGAACATGGTTTAGTTGATATGGATCACGTGATCATTTAGATGACTAGAGAGATGTCTATCTAAGTGGGAGTTCTTAAGTAATATGATTAATTGAACTTTAATTTATCATGAATTTAGTACCTGATAGTTTCTGCATGTCTATGTTGTTGTAGATCAATGGCCCGTGCTATCGTTCCCTTGAATTTTAATGCGTTCCCAGAGAAAGCTAAGTTGAAAGATGATGGTAGCAACTACACGGACTGGGTCCGTAACTTGAGGATTATCCTCATTGCTGCACAAAAGAATTACCTCCTGGAAGCACCGCTAGGTGCAAGATCCGCTGCAGGAGCAACTTTGGACGTTATGAACGTCTGGCAGAGCAAAGCTGATGACTACTCGATAGTTCAGTGTGCCATGCTTTACGGCTTAGAATCGGGACTTCAAAGACATTTTGAACATCATGGAGCATATGAGATGTTCCAGGAGTTGAAGTTAATATTTCAAGCAAATGCCCAAATTGAGAGATATGAAATCTCCAATAAGTTCCATAGCTGCAAAATGGAGGAGAATAGTTCTGTCAGTGAACATATATCAGAATGTCTGGGTACCACAACCACTTGACTCAAGTGGGAGTTAATCTTCCTAATGATAGTGTCATTGACAGAGTTCTTCAATCACTGCCACCAAGCTATAAAAGCTTCGTGATGAACTATAATATGAAAGGGATGGATAAGACAATTCCTGAGCTCTTCGCGATGCTAAAGGCTGCGGAGGTAGAAATCAAGAAGGAGCATCAAGTGTTGATGGTTAACAAGACCACTAGTTTCAAGAAAAAGGGCAAAGGGAAGAAGGGGAACTTCAAGAAGAACGGCAAGCAAGTTGCTACTAAAGTGAAGAAGCCCAAGTATGGACCTAAGCCTAAACTGTGTGCTTCTACTGCAAAGGGACTGGTCACTGGAAGCGGAACTGCCCCAAGTATTTGGCAGATAAGAAGGATGGCAAAGTGGAAGGTATATTTGATATACATGTTATTGATGTGTACCTTACTAGTGCTCGTAGTAGCTCCTGGGTATTTGATACTAGTTTTGTTGCTCATATTTGCAACTAGAAACAGAGGCTACGGATTAAACGAAGATTTGCTAAGGACGAGGTGACGATGCGCGTGGAAAATGGTTCCCAAGTCGATGTGATTGCCATCGGCATGCTACCTCTACATCTACCTTTGGAATTAGTTTTAGACCTGAATAATTGTTATTTGGTGCCAGCATTAAGCATGAACATTATATGTGGATCTTGTTTGATGCGAGACGAATATTTATTTAAATCAGAGAATAATAGTTGTTCTATTTATATGAGTAATATATTTTATGGTCACGCATCCTTGATGAGTGGTCTATTTTTATTGAATCTCGATTGTAGTGATACACATATTCATAATATTAAAGCCAAAAGATGCAAGGTTAATAATGATAGTGCAACTTATTTGTGGCACTGCCGTTTAGGTCATATAGGTGTAAAGCGCATGAAGAAACTCCATACTGATGGGCTTTTGGAATCACTTGATTATGAATCACTTGATGCTTGCGAACCATGCCTCATGGGCAAGGTGACTAAGACTCCGTTCTCCGGAACAATGGAGGGAGCAACTCACTTATTGGAAATAATACATACTGATGTATGCGGCCCGATGAGTGTTGAGGCTTGATACGTCTCCAACGTATCTACTTTTCTCACGCTTTTCCTCTTGTTTTTGACTCTACTTTGCATGATTTGAATGAAACTAACCCCGGTCTGACGCTGTTTTCAGCAGAACTACCATGGTGTTGTTTTTGTGCAGAAATAAAAGTTCTCGGAATAAAGTGAAACTTTGCGAGGATTTTTTATGGAATAAATGAAGATTTTTGGAGCCAACAACCACCAGAGAGGGGGCCCTGGTTGGGCACAACCCACCAGGGCGCCCCCCTCTCCTGGCGCGCCCAGGTGGGTTGTACCCACCTGGTGGCCCCGCTGACGACCCCCCTGATACTATAAAATCACATATTTCCAAAAAAAATGAGGGAGAAAGAATTGTCGCGTTTCACAAGACGGAGCCGCCGCCAAGCCCTGTTCTTCCTCGAGAGGGCAGATCTGGAGTCTGTCTGGGGCTCCGGAGAGGGGGATCTTCGTTCTTCGTCATCACCAACCAATCTCCATCGCCAACTCCATGATGCTCCCCACCGGGAGTGAGTAATTCCTTCATAGGCTCGCTGGTCGGTGAGGAGTTGCATGAGATACATCATGTAATCGAGTTAGTTTTGTTAGGGCCCGATCCCTAGTATCCACTATGTTCTTAGATTGATGTTGCTATGACTTTGCTATGCTTAATGCTTGTCACTTTGGGCCCGGGTGGCATGAACTCAGATCTGAACCGTTTATGAATTCATCATTATATCCATGTTTTAGATCTGATCTTGCAAGTTATAGTCACCTACTACGTGTTATGATCCGGCAACCCCGGAGTGACAACAACCAGGCCCACTCCCGGTGATGACCGTAGTTTGAGTTCATGTATTCACTATGTGTTAATGCTTTGTTCCGGTTCTCTATTAAAAGGAGGCCTTAATGTCCCTTAGTTTCCAATATGGACCCCGCTGCCACGGGAGGGTAGGACAAAAGATGTCATGCAAGTTCTTTTAATAAAGCACGTATGACTATTTACGGAATACATGCCTACATTATATCGATGAACTGGAGCTAGTGCCGTATTGCCCTAGGTTATAACTGTTACATGATGAATATCATCCAACAAGTCACTGATCCAATGCCTACGAATTTATCCTTATTGATCTTGCTGCGTTACTATTGCTGTCATCACTGTTACACTTGCTACAAGTTACTGCTATCACTGTTACTGTTACCATTGCTGCTGTTACTACTATCAAAACTATCAAACTACTTTGCTACTGATCACTTGCTGCAGATAATTAATATCCAGGTGTGGTTGAATTGACAACTCAGCTGCTAATACCTTCAAATATTCTTTGGCGCCCCTTGTGTCGAATCTATAAATTTGGGTTGAATACTCTACCCTCAAAAACTGTTGCGATCCCCTATACTTGTGGGTTATCAAGACCTTTTTCTAGCGCCATTGCTGGGGAGCATAGCAGTATTTGTTGAATCACTTGGAATTATTATCATATTATCACTATGAAGAATCTGAAGGATCCAAATACTAAGATATTTCCCTCAAAGACGAGGGGAGGTAAGGAACTTCCATCCAGTTTTGCTTTAGATTCACCTTCTGTTATGAGTAAACTTGCAACACCACCACATGCTATCAATTCTACTATGTCGCAAGTTATTGATGATGCTACTTCTACTATGGATAATGCTTATGTTGATGCTAGTACCTTGCTTGATAATGGTGATGTGCCACTTGGTGAATTTCTTGATGAACAAATTGCTAGAGTTATACAACATGATGTTGTTGAATCTGATGATGAGCTTGAAATTGAAACTCCTGAAACACCTGCTAGAACTAGCCTTCCTAGATATGAATTGCCTAAGGTACCGGAAGGTTATGTTATGAGTGAAGAAATAACTAGAGAAATTCTTTCTTGCAATGATAGAGATGACCTAGAGAAATTACTATGCAAGTATAACAGTGATGATAGCAATAGTAATGCAGCAAGATCAATAAGGATAAATTCGTAGGCATTGGATTGGTGACTTGTTGGATGATATTCATCATGTAACCGCAATTTTGCTCATGGGTATGGGTATCCGCGGGTACCCTACCCGAAAATAGTGGGCATGGGCAAGACTTGGCAAGATTTTGTACCCATGGGTAATGGGTATCCATACCTGCAAAATATATGGGTAGGGCATGAGTATGAGATTGCGCCAATGGGTAACCCAATGGGTACCCAGAAAATATTAATAAATGAAAACAACTCCTATGATATGTGGGGTCTACATCCAACTCCTATTGCCCAACTCTTAATTCCTTATTCCTTAAACCAACCATAGCTAATAGGCTCCCAAAAACCAGCTCACACTCCTCCTATGTCCTATGTGACTTGCTGAGGGAAGCGCGAATCGATTTGGTACTATACAGGGTAATCTTGTTCTCCCGATTTTTTTACATTTTCTTGTAGTTTTTTTAATGACATCTATAGCAATATAGTAAAAGGAGACATGACTCTCTTGTGTCTTGTATGAATTGTTTTTTGTACATGTTAAGTTTGTTCTGCCGAACAAGGAATCCGCGCCTTGTTATCCCGAAATTTTCAAGCTCGAGTATCTTTTGTCTCATCTGCTTTGAAACTCCCGCCTCTTCAACCCACTCCGCGCCTTGTTATCCCAAAATTTCGACGTGCGCGAAAACTCCCTCCTCATTTGAAATCGCTCCCGCAGCCCAGACACGCGAAATCCCCCTTCTACCCCTTAGCCGGAAATACCGGCTCGACGTTGTGGTGTCAAAACCGGTGGGGGTACGCTGGTAACTTACCGTACATTTTGGACAAGCGCGTCCCAAAGCCATGGCTCCCCTACCTTCCCCTTTGCCCCCCCATTCGTACACAGAGGCCGCCAAAACCCGTGAAACCCCACCCTCCTCCGTCAGCCTCCCGACCGCCGCCCAACCGGAGACTCTTCCCTGACGACATCGTCCACCGCAACAGCTTGCCGTCCCTCATCCACCGCACCGGATGTGGATCCGTCGTCGATCTTGTCGTCCCGCCGGATCAGCCGCCCCGTCCTCCACCTCCAAGGAGTTTCCCCGATGTTCGCCTGATATATCGCGCCACCTCCATCCCCACAGTGCCGTCTTGACCTGCCCCACCGGAACCGCAGCACCCTCACCAATTCCTCCATGAAGCCGAGGCCCACTCGGCGCCACCAAGGAGGTTCTGCACCCATCGCTGCATTTTATCTTTTATTCGATCTCACGGGGCTGCCGGTGCTCGAAACCGAGCAGCCATGGCGGGTCTCCATCGACGGCGCCGTCGCCGGCCACTTCATCCACGGTGTCTCTCCCCCATGTCGTTGCTTCCTCGGCGGCGACTTCCACACCGGCACTAGCTGCAGCTACTCCAGCTCTTGCTCGTGCTGCTGCTACTGCTACTCCGGCTCTCGCTCGCGCTGCGGCTCTTTTGTTGCTATCGGTCGCACTGCTCTTGCTTTCGTTCGTGCTGCTGCTCTTCTCTGCTATTGCTGTCGGTTGCGCTGCTGCTCCGCTCTTGCTCTTGTTCGTGCTGCTGCTCTCCTCTTGCTCTCGCTCGTGCTGTTGCTGCTGCCGCACGACCTCCGGCAGCGACAGGAGTTGGGTGGGCAACAAACAGTAGATGATCCATTCTCTATCTTTTTAAAGCTGAAGCTATAATCTACCTGCTATCATTAGTTTGGGATCTATCCACTCATTTGCTACCATCAGTCTTGATTTCTGCATGCACACCTTAGGCCTTACAAAATCTAACTAATTTTTTATTTTGCATGTCAGTTATTGTACACAATCGTACTGAACATGTAGAGAAAAAGAGAAGACCGTTCCGCGGGAATATAATGTCATGCAGACGCCGCTCCATGGTGGGCGAAGTGGCCTCCTCCCGCCATTCCAGATTGTATTCCAGAGGAAGATAACTATTCAGATGGGGATTCATAGGGAGCCGACCACTCCTATTTACCACCTGAGGTGTTTGCTCTAACCTGGCATGCTGATGTTGGTCATATCATGCATATGGCGCCTCGCATTGCTTACATTATACATCTTATATGTCATTACCTTAGTTTAGATTTGCTTTGTGTGAATGCCACCTGTTTGGTTTCTATATCATACTCCCACCGTTTCTAAATATTTATCTTTTTTGGAGATTTCAACAAGTGACTACATACGGAGCAAAATGAGTGAATCTACACTCTAAAATATGTCTATACATCCGTATGTGGTAGTCCATTTGAAATCTCTAAAAGAAAAATATTTAGGAACTGAGGGAGTATATGGGAATTATGGAATGCCATCTTCTTTAGCCAGGCATCATATACGTGAATCATGCAATGCCATCCTGTTTAGCCAGTCATCATATATGTGAATTGTATCGTGCCATATTTTTTTCATAATGTATTCCATTTGTCAACAATGTTTATACATTCATCTACTCATCCTATGCATCAGCCATTTGAGTCGGTCATGGGAAAATCTGGAGTGAAAACAAGGTCTTCTAAGCAGGTAGTGCTACCTGTCGATGCAGATTTCTTGCTGGTTACAGATAGCTCCTCGGAGGAGGATTCAGAGACAGATGACCAGTCGTATCCCCCACGAGGTGCATGCTCTAACTTCGCAGCGTTATATTGCTTATATCATGCATATGGTGTCTTGCATTGCCATGCCATCTGCTTAGATTAGACATGCTTTGTGTGAATGCCACATGTTTGCTTTCTATATCAGATATGTGAATTATGCAATGCCATGTTTTTCAGCCAGTTATCATATATGTGAATTATGCACTGCCATGTAGCCAAGCATCATATATGTGAATTATCTCATGCCATCTTTTTTTTCATTACGTATTACATTATTCGACAATCTGTGTATATTGAACTACTCTTCATGTGTATCAACCATTTGAGCCGGCTATGGAGAAATCAGGAGTGAAAACATGGTCTTCAGAGCAGGCAATGGTACCTGTTGAAGCATATATCTCGATGGTTACAGGGAGCTCCTCAGAGGAGGATTCAGAGACAGATGACCAGTCCTATATCCCACCTGAGGTGTATGCTCTAAGTTGCAATGTTTCTATTTCTCATATCATGCATATGGTGCCTTGCATTGCTTAGTTTAAACATCATATGCACAATATTGAATTCCATCTACTTAGTTTAGAGATCATACATGCGAGTGCCAACTGCTTAGTATATGAATCAATTATGTCAATTGTATCATGCCATCCTGTATACTTAGACAACATGTATGTGAATTATTTCATCCCAACCTATTTGAGAAAGACATCATATAGTTTTGTCATGTCATACTGTTTAGATACTCATCATATGTTGAATTATGCCATTATATCCTGTTAAGTTATCCATCATATATCTGAAACTATGTCATGATATCCTGTTTAGTTAGGCATCTTATATGTGAAATTGTGTCATGCTGCCCTGTTTGGTTAGACAACATATATGTGAATTACCAAATCTGTCTATCATACAATGTCTGTACGTTCAATTTCTTTTCTTGTTTATCAGCCATTTGAATTGGAGGGGTGATGGCAGTATCTAAGGGAGCAAAAACCCGTTCTTCACAAAAGACAGTGCTACTCGTCGATGCAGATAGAACCATGGTTGTACTGGCCCACAAACTAGCCCCACCACACATAATCGAGACTCTTGCAGATTGCACACTTAAACCGTTGGGCAGAGAACTAGCTACAACCCATCTAACCCCAACCCCAGCGGATAGTAACCCACTTCTAGTTGACAAAGCACCATGTCCACCACAGAGTACCCCCACACGAGCAGTTTGTAAAGCAACTGCAGTGCCCAAAGCACGAAGACCACCACAGCGAACCCAAACTCCACATTTAAAGCAGAGGAGCAACTGTTCTTAGGTCAGATTCCATAGCTATGGTCCATACTCCTTTGTTGTTGCATCACTGTATTTACTCATACCAACTACTTTCGAATTTGAAGGATCCAACTGAAACTCCAATGGCGCAACAGGTATGTTTTAAACCTATTTCTTTAACTGGATTGTTGTTCTAACTTCTTGCTCTATGTTGATTTCAGTTTCAGTTGTATAAACAGTTATGTTCTCATGCATGTGATGCACATTACAAGTGTTGCCAATGCTGTGTAGTTTCTCACACTTATATTCTGTCTATGTTGCTGTGTCTTAAAAATATATGAGTTGAACTGTGTCTCTATCTTGATTAGGCAACATAAACTAGAATGATATGGACAATACAGTGACCATAGTACATAGTTATATGTTTGTTTCATGTTGTTATCCTGTCCACCTTACTACTGAACCATTTTACCAAAATGAGTTTCGTATACTACATGCTAAACCTGTGATGTGTCTGCTTGTTTTCTCTTGTAGTATGCGAACCGAATATTGGAGAAGAGCACCCCACTATGCAATGGTAGAGAAAGTAATGCGATAAGGTTCAAGATAGTAAGACAACCTGTTGGTCTCAAGAAAGGTGATAAAACGATCTTGTAGACAATGAGAAAACCCCACGATCCTGCATTGATGTAGTGTTCGAAAGCATCGGCGGACCAATCGCACAAGCTCTTCGAACTCGCTGCCTAAATCACTTCGCCCTTCTTCGGCCTCACTACAAGTCGAAGGCATCGATCAGCTATGCTGCGGCAAGAAGTCGAAGATCGAGGAAGTCCTGCAGAATTGGATGCATACTTTCTTGTGCAACACAAGTGCCGGAGGTTTTAAGCGCCAAACAAGAGAAAGTTAATAAGCTTGCTAAGCATCTTGCCAAGATTATGGGTACCTGTGATATTGTTTCTTGAGCTCTTCTGAAGTGGTTTCAGTTCTGGACTTGTTTTGCTGCGGCGTTTATTTGCATTGGTCGCCAAGTTTGACAACCACTGTATATGATATGCGTTTTTGTTCCCTATATTTGCATTGGTGGCGAACTTTGATGCCCAGTGGATGTAATATGTGTAATAGCCGTGATAGCCTAGCGTAAGTTGCTTTCTTAGTTATTTCCTTGTTGTCCTGTTTATTTGTTTGCTAGTGGTCAGTGCAGTTCTTTTTCTGCGGTTTGCTAGTGGCCGCAATAACCTATTTTTAAAACTAGTCCACAAAAACCGTGGGCTCCATATTTACTGTAGTTACCATGGGCCTCCTATGGGCCGTAGAAACAATGGGCCTTCTAAGGGCCATAGAAACGATGGGCCTTCTATGGGCTGTAGCATCAATGGCCCTTCTATGGGCCGTATGATCGATCGGCCAAACATGGGCTAATAACAGGCCGCATTATGGGCCGTAAACAGGCTATATTTGGAATCGTCCGTTCATGGGCCAACCATAACGGGCCGTCGTTAATCTGTCGTATTTGATGACGCTACGAAAACGGCCCAACGGATTAACGGGCCGCAAACGGGCGGATTGTAACCACGGGCTGAATTTGGCCCACAAGCAGAAAAGGCCAGTAACGGGCCATAAGTAACCGAATGCTGGAACTAAGCCCAAGAATAAATGGGCCCTGAGAAGGCTGAAACATAACATGGGTTGGAAACGGCCCAATAGAATAATGGGTCGTTAATGGGTATAAAGTGGTACACTGTTCATTGCGGTCCAGATTCACCACGGGCCTTTAATGGGCCAAGAGTTACAAATGGCCTCGTATGGGCCAAAAGACATCATGCGCCATACATGGCCGGAAGTTACAACGGGATGGAATCAAATTGGACGGCCCAGATGAAGCTACTGGGCTTAATTCCGGTAGGCCGTAACAAGCCGTGAGTTAGCGGGCCGTAAATGGGCTATATACGAACATGCCATTAATAGGCTTTCCATGGGCCGGCCCGTTACCATTTGACCAAGTCCTTTTCACCGGAATGGGCCTCTGTTGGGCCATGCCACGTGTCGACGTATCATAGGCGCCTCCTGTCCAATGAATGGATGATATCTGTCCAAACGGTGAGCCAACACATCTTTCCTCCGGCCAATGAGAATTTTACACGTGGAAAATCCTCATTGGTCCGGGCTGTTAGCGGGTATCGGATCGAAAACCGGTCCCGATAGCTTAACGCGTCCCATTACGGTGCATGCCACGTGTCGGTCACCCTTGACTAAGCACTTCTACGACGCGCGATTTATCGTCATGGAAGTGGACACTTCCGTGATGATAATTTTCGTAATGTCATGGAACACTTCTACGATAGCACAGGTATGACTATATTGATTCTGTCATAAATTTGTCATGGATGTACATGCATGACAGAAAACGTGACCTACTGTGACAAACACGTATCATCACAGAAGTGTCTTTTTTTGTAGTGAACACACTGCAAAAAGAGTTACATCATATGGATCTCCAAGAGACCATTGTATTGAGAATTCAGCGCGAGAGAGGAAGCCATCTAGCTACTAACTACGGCCCCGAAGGTCTACAAAGAGAATTACTCACGCATCATCGGAGAGGCACCAATGGAGGTGGTGAACCCCATCAGAGATGGTGTCTAGATTGGATCTGGTGGTTCTGGACTCTGCGGTGGTTGGATCAATATTTAGTCGACTCTTCTAGGGTTTTGGGAATATTGGGGTATTTATAGAGCAAAGAGGCGGTCCGGGGGGTACCCGAGGTGGGCACAACCCACCAGGCGGCGCTGGCCTCTCTGGCGCTTCCTGGTCGGTTGTGCTCCCCTCGGAGCACCCCCAGGCGCAGCCAGGGCCCATCAGGTGTCCTCTGGTCCCAAAAAATTCTTCGTGAAGTATCGTTGCATTTGAACTCCGTTTGGTATTGATTTCCTACGATGTAAAAAACATGCAGAAAACAGCAACTGGCATTTAGCACTATGTCAATAGGTTAGTACCAAAAAATGATATAAAATGACTATAAAATGATTAGGACAACGCTAACGCCCACACGTGTGGTGGGAGCCAAACCCGCCCACACGTCCTATAACACACAGACTATGCCATGTCACCGCATGCATGCATGTGAAATCTTTTTGGTTTTTCTGTTTCTAAAATGTTTTATCTCTTAAATAAAAAATCTGGTTGAAGATACGTTTTCACCATTAATTCCCTCGTGACGAGATCTTCGAAACTAGATCTCATATCAATATATTTCGATGAATTTTTTTGGTTAAAAGTTGTCGTGTCTATTGCACATGAATTGCCATGATGTTTACACTGAAATTGCCATGATATGTTTTAGCTATTTTATTCTACATTTAAAAGTAAATTTTGACATATTATAAAACGGGGAATTAAGAAACTAGACTTTCCATGCACCATAAACTAAAATTGCCATGATACATGCACTTAAAATTGCCATGGTTCATTCAAAAACATATTTTCATGGTCAAAGTACTAGAATTGCCATCATCAAAAAACTAAAACTGCCATGATCTACAAACTAAGATTGCCACATGGCAACTTTAGTTTAAGCACTATGGCAACTACAGTGTAAACATCATGGCAACTTTTGGGCAAATTTTTTTTCGTCAAAACATATCAACATGGGGTCTAGTTTTGAAGATCTCGTCGAGACGGATTTAATGGTGAAAACAGATTTTTAATTTGCTTTTTTAATTAGAAGATAAACCATTTTTAAGCCGAAAACCAAAAAGATTTCTGTTGATGTCATCTGTTCATACGTGGCAAAATGAGTGGTGATGGAGGCGTGTGGGCGATGTACAAACGCCCAAACGTGTGGGCTTTAGTTTTTCAAATGATTATAAAACATCCAATATTGATAATATAACGGCATGGAACAATAAAAAATTATATATACGTTGGAGACGTATCATGAGCACAGCCTAGTAGAATCTGCCATGCCCAGCCCCGCAGGTCCTCGGTTCCCCGTCCGGTCTTCGCTCCTAAGTGAGGCCTTGGACTTAATTCGACCCCTCGCCATTACGGAAGTATCGCTTTCGAGCCATTCCCAGCCAGAGCTAGGGGCTAAGCACAGGGAATTTTGCGTCCCATCCACCACCCACTTGCTAGCCACTGTCGAAGACTTAACCACATGCTCGACTACACCTCCGAAGACATTGACGGCATGGAAGACAACGCCGGAGACAAACCAGGCCAAGACCTGCCCTTTACCGAGAGTTGGACGTTCACCTCCACATATGATGTGTACATGGTGGATACACCTAAAAAGGATGACGACAACAGGAATGATTCAAGTGAGGATAAGCCCATCGAGGCACCACCAAAACATCGACGTCAGTGGCGCCGCTCTAATTCACGCTGCGAGAAGGAAAGCAATATCGGCACTGGAGACAATAACACTCCGGACGATGCAGAAGATCCTGAAGACCCGGTTGAGCCTGCATCCGAGCAGGATGAATAGGAGGAAGGACAAGTTAATCCCGACGAGCTGGTCGGGAATGAGGATTCGGAGGATAGTAACTATCTAACAATCTCCGAGGAGGATGTCGGCCTCGGCAACGAAGATTTCGTCATGCCAAAGGAACCCCTCGAGAAAGAATGCTTCAAGCGACAGCTTACCGCAACTGCGAGGAGCATTAGAAAGAAACAACAACTACTTCAGGCCGAACAAGATACGCTCATTGACAGATGGACCCAGGTCCTAGCCGCCGAGGAATATCACCTAGAGCACCCAACAAAGAGTTATCCAAAGCGTCGGCTACTGCCACAATTCGATGACGAGGCCCTTGATCAAATACCGTCAAGATATGACCGTGCTGATGAACCAGACCGACCACCACATGGGCGAGACAAAGCGGCTGCTTATGCCGAACACCAACCGCACCACCTCACCGCAGAGGTAAAAAGGTGGCGGCTCCCGGATACACCTATGACTTACTCCAGGACCTGGACAATAGAGCCGGTCAGGCTAGATCAATATATGGATCAAGGGGTTGTGCCCCAACGCGAGATGACGACCATCAAGCTTGGCGAGACAGGCATAACCTCACCCGGGCTGAAAACTGAACACATATGTCATCCGAACTCTGTCGTCACGTTGCCCAATACAGAGGCGATGCACACCCCTTATGCTTTGTCGATGAGGTAATACAGCACTAGTTTCCAGAAGGGTTTAAACCCATAAACATTGAATCATACGATGGAACGACAGATCCCACAGTATGGATTGATGATTTTCTTCTCCATATTCACATGGCTCGTAGTGACGATCTCCACGCCATTAAATACCTCCCCCTAAAGATGAAAGTACCAGCACGGCACTGGAAAAATAGCCTCCCAGAGAACTCTATTGGTAGCTGGGAAGATTTGGAGGATGCCTTTCGAGACAACTTCCAAGGTACCTATGTCCGGCCCCCAGATGCCGACGACCTTAGCCATATAGTCTAGCAACCCGGAGAGTCAGCTCGCAAACTCTGGACTAGGTTCTTGATTAAAAAGAACCAACTCGTCGACTGTCCGGACGCCGAAGCCCTCGTGGCCTTTAAACATAGGGTTTGCAATGAGTGGCTCGCCCGACACCTCAGCAAGGAAAAGCGGAAGTCTATGGCAGCTCTTACCGCACTTATGACCCGCTTCTGCACGGGAGAAGACAGCCGGTTGGCTCGTAGAAGCAACAGTACCAGTGACCCTGGCACCTCTGAAGCCAGAGATGGCAATGGCAGGCCACGACGCAACGAACATAAGCGTCGAAACAACAATGAAGAAACTGAAGACACAACGTTTAACGCCGGATTCAGCGGCCCGAAATCCGGTCAGCGGAAGAAGCCATTCAATTGAAATAATGATGGTCCATCTAATTTGGACAAAATAGTCGATCGGCCTTGCCAGATGCATGGCACCCCTCAATAGCCTGCCAATCATTCCAACAGAAACTGTTGGGTCTTCAAACAGGCCGGTAAGTTAAATACCAAACATAAGGGAGAAGGGCTGCCACGCGAGGATGATGATGAGCCCCGCCCACCAAACAGAGGGGGACAAAAGAAATTTCCCCCTGAGGTGAAAACAATGAATATGATATATGTCACGCATATCCCCAAGAGGGAGCGCAAGCGCGCACTAAGGGACGTCTACGCTGTAGAGCCTGTCGCCCCTAAATTCAACCCGTGGTTGGCTTGTCTGATCACCTTTGATCGCAGGGACCACCCGACCAGTATCCGTCATGGAGGTTCGGCAACTCTTGTCCTTGATCCAATCATCGATGGATTCCATCTCACTCGAGTCCTTATGGACGGCGACAGCAGTCTTAACTTGATTTATCAAGACACTGTTTGCAAAATGGGCATTGACCTATCAAGGATCAAGCCTAGTAACACCACCTTTAAAGGAGTGATACCCGACGTCGAAACCCGCTGCACGGGTTCATTAACATTGGAAGTAGTCTTCGGTTCACCGGACAACTTCTGAAGCGAAGACTTGATCTTCGACATCGTCCCCTTCCGCAATGGTTATCACGCCCTGCTCAGACGAACCGCCTTCGCCCGCTTCAATGTTGTCCTGCATTATGCTTAATTAAAGCTCAAAATGGTTGGACCCCACAGCGTTATCACAGTCAATGGCAACATGGAGCGCTCCCTGCATACTGAGGTGCACACCGCGGCCCTTGCAGCCGAGGTACAGAGCGGCCTCATCGAGCCGAATAAATCATTGGCCATCAAAGCCCCGGACACTGTTAAGCGAGTCCGGCCTACTCTGCAGAATGACAGCTCCATCGATCCAAAGTTCGACTAGCAGTTTCGCCTCTGTCGATCGTGCCACACAACCGCGGGATATGTACCGCGCGTGCATAATTATGCACTCAAAATACCATGGGCAACGACGGAGGCAGAATACAGACAAGGTCTATAGTGCGGCTCGACCCTACTTGACCTTAATCTTTCTTCTTTGATCTTTTTTTCCATACCATAGGTGCATTAAAACCTAGCTATTCTACGGTCGCGCAAGGGCTCTTTCCGGGCCCGTTTCGTATAAACGACCATAGACCGCTCCTCTCAAAGGATTTTTCCACCAAGGCGAAAGCGGCGCAAACATGCGGCAGGGCATCAATGGGATCTTCAAGACTATCTTTTTTAGCCCTTCATACAGCTTCCCCTTTTGTACAAATTTCGGCATGTAAAATAGCCTTGATCCTTATGGCATTCTCTGAAATAGCACGTTTTGACGTATCAATCAGATTATAGTGGGAACAGTTTTTCACCAACCCCTGTCCGGCATTGGTTTATTCCACAAATTTGTATTCCTTCTTTGCGTCGGATTACCATATATACTTCGGTACGGCCTAAATTCCAGGGGCTCTACTCGGCCACACATATTTTCAAAAAGCCCGAACACTTTTAGAGTATACTTCGGCGTCCCGAATATTTCGTTATATGCATCAGCTCCGAATCATGTCTTTGGTCAATAGTTGGGTTGCCCGACTCCTGTGGTTACTACCTTACGTTTCACTTATTCGGCTAGGGTAGTAAAGGGAGAACTGCTGCGATTGTGTTTCTGGTTCGTTCGGTCAAGCACCTCAGTAGAGAAAGACGAAAACTGACTGTCATGATACGACGAGAGCTAGTCGGCGATTCGGTGACTTACTATAAATCTCTTGTGATTTATTCGTATTATATGAAGGACTGGCCTTTGTCTAGTCACGCGCCTAAGGCATACTAGTTCGGATAGCCGCATACGCGCTAAGGGCTAGTACTTAGTCCCACCATCAAACTCCTATGGCTAAGTGAAAGTGATAAAGCCGCGTAGTTTGACTGCCTGGTTCGTTGCGCAGGCACCTCCTTCACGGACCAAGACATTGGGTCAAGTGTGATCATGCGCTTTCCCGAACACCCCCCGTAGCATCTACGTGGGGGCTGAAGCCGACGACTGGCAAACTCTCAAGATTATGAGACGGCCGCACATGAGGAAAATAATTTCAGATAAAAGTATGCATATATTACATGCCTTGGTTCATAACACATAGTCTGGATAAATATATTACATTCACTCAAACATGATATCCTTTGTGCATTGGCCCTCTACTATCCGGGCACCCTCCAGGACGTCATCGAAATACCGCTCCGGCTTGCGGTGGTCCTTGCCTTCGGGTGGGCCCTCAGTCGCCATGACGGTGGCCTTCATCTTCGCCTAGTGCATCTTGACACGAGCAAAGGCCATCCGCGCGCCCTCTATGCACGCTGAGCGCTTCACGGCTTCAACCTGGGGTAGCGCGTCGATGAGTCGCTTCACCAAGCCAAAGTAGCTGCTAGGGATGGGTTCGGTTGGCCACAGCTGGACTATGACGTCCTTCATGGCCAAGCCAGACATCCTATGAAGCTCCGCAAGTTTCTTCATCTGGTTGTTCAAAAGCGCCGGATGTTCCGGTGCCAAGAACTGCGACCAGAAGAGCTTCTCCGTTGAGCTCCCCTCCTGGGCTCTTAAGAATTGCGTGGCGTCGGTGGCACTCCTCGGAAGATCCGCAAAGGCGTCTGGAGAAGTCCATAGTCGAGTAAGCAAGGCATATCTCTGACCCCCAAATATACTCTGCAAGAGAAAGGGCTTACCAGCCGCTATCTGTACGGCCTGCCGAATCTCCTCCCGAGCACCCCGGGCCTCGGTCCGCACTTCTTTGAGCTCTTGAAGGGCATTGGAGAGATCGGCCGCTTGGGCCGTATTATTCTCCTCCAAGGCCTTGCACTTGCCGGCGGCGTCCTTGAGCTCTTGCTCCACCTCGGCCACCCTCTCCTCGTACTAGCGGCGGGCGACCTGTTCGGTCTTTAAATCCACAGCCGCTTTGTCAGCGGCCGCTTTGCTCGCCTTCGCCTGCTCCTTGGATTGTGCAAGGGCGCTCTTGAGGGTCTCAACCTCGGTCGCGCTACCTGCAATCATATTCATCGCAATGCATGATCTTAAGTCTGAATTTATATATCACTTCAGGCATACAAGAGTTCTTTCAAACATACCTTGTGCCTCATCGAACCGCTTGTTAATGCGGTCGATATCATCATCAGCCAGCTTCAGCTTCCGCTTGAGTTCGGAAACTTCAGCTGCCTGGGCGGTCGCCACCAATAGGGAAGCCTGTTATAAAAATAGAAAAGTCTGTCACCTCTTCCGAATACTATGTGATCCTCTGTTCGGCTTTTTTCAAAACCGAACACAGTCTCAGAGGCTACTATCTATATACAGGCATATTTTTCTTCATATGAAAAGCATCTAAGAATATTACTTCGCATACCTCGAAGCCTGTTAACAGCCTGGTGAAGGCTTCATTCAGCCCGCTCTTGGCGGACTGAACCTTCTCAACCACCACACCCATCAGGGTGCGGTGCTCCTCCATGATGGAAGCACGTCGCAGTGCCTTCACCAGAGCATTCGGTGCCTTCGAATTAGTGGAGGTCCGCACCGGAGTTGGTGCTCCCTCCTCCTTCAAAGGGGGTTGCTCGCTCGATTCCGGAGCCATATGGGTCTCCAGAATAGTGTTCGGCTGGGGGCCGGACTAGTCAAGGCCCCCACCGTCGGTCTCCATGGGGGTTGCACCCCCCATGTTCTCGGCAGCCGAAGCCTCACCCTCAGGCACCGTATTGGTAGCCTTCCTCACCTCTCTGTGGCCTGGAGAGGCCCTTCGGGACAACACTTCAGTGTCATCCATGATGGCTGGTGGAGAGGCTTGCGGGGGCGTCTCGCTCTCCACCATCTCCGGTGCCAGAGAGTTCCCCTCAGATGACGATGGTTGGGGGAGGTCGCGGGCCGGACTAAAAAACACAACATAATATGTTATATTACAATCATAAAAGACTGGATACCTATAAAGTATCCTTTGACACTTACGATGTGGCCAGGGGCTTTTCCCTAGGGTCCGAGATGGTTATCTTCTCCCTCTTGGACGCCCCCTCCTCCGGGTCTCCGGAGGCAGCTCTCTTTTTTTTCCTCCTCTTGAGGGGAGAGTCACTTTCTGCCTCCTCCTCCTCTTTGTCTTCATCTCCCTCGTGGGAGGAGGGGACTTCGGTCTCTCCGGACAATGCATCCGAAGTACCTTTATGGCGTAGGCCGCCCTTGGCCCCCTTGCTCTTCTTCTTCGCCTTCTTCTCCGGCGCCTGATAAGGCGCTGGACCAGCATCTTCGTGAGCTGGGGTATGTCGGGATCTTCAGGCAGCGGTGCCGGACACTTGATCTGCTCCGCTTTCGATGTCCAGCCCTGCGAGAGGGACGGAAAACTCATTATGCCTAAGAATTTATGGACCAAAGTATATGTACGGACAAAATCTTACCGGAGTGGCCAGATTCTCGCTGTCGAGGCTGATGTCTTCGCTCTTCTTTGGCCACGTCTTCTGGGCCTTGAAGAGCAGCTTCCAGATCTCTTTGTGTGTTGTGCCGAAGAAGCGCTACAGGGTTCGGGGACCTTCTGGATTGAACTCCCACATATGGAGAGGCTGGTGTTGGCAGGGGAGGATCCGGCGGAAGAGCATCACCTAAATCACATCAGTGAGACTGGTGTTCTTCCTTATCATATTCTTGATGCGCTTTTGCAGTGTCATCACTTCCGCAGTCGACCCCCAGTTCAGACTCTTGTTGGTCCATGACGCCAGCCACATAGGGGGTCCGGATCTAAACTCAGGAGTGGCCACCCATCTGGCGTCGCGGGGTTCGGTGATGTAGAACCACTCCTGTTGCCACACCTTTACGGTCTCCACAAAGGCCCCTTTAGGCCAAGTGGTATTGGGGAGCTTGCTCACTATGGCGCCTCCGTAGTCCGCATGCTGCCCGTCGACCACCTTCGGCTTCACATTGAAGACTTTTATCCAGAGGGCGAAGTGTGGGGGGATGCGGAGTAGCACCTCACACACGACGATAAACAACGAGATGTGGAGGAAAGAATTTGGGGCTAGATCATGGAAATCTAGCCTGTAATAGAACGTGAGGCCGCGGATAAAGGGGTGGAGGGGAAACCCTAGTCCGAGAAGGAAGTGAGTAATGAAGACAACCCTCTCGCTGGGCTCCAGGGTGGGGATGACCTGCTCCTTGGCAGGGAGCGTGTGTGCGATGTCCGCAGACAGGTACCCCGCCTCCCGGAGATCCTTTACGTCCTTCTCCGTGACGGAGGAGGCCTCCCACTTGCCCTTCGAGCCAGATCTAGACATGGCCGGAGAGGTTGGCGGCGGTGGGTGAGATTTAGACTTGGGCGCTCGAGCTTGGGGATGGGAAGGCAGGAGAAGGAAGAAGGCGTGAGGACGAAAGAAGGGATCTTTATCCGCTTATATAGGTAGCGAATATCAAGCGCCCCCCTCAAGCCTTAAAACTCGCCTGTTTCCAAGGGGTCGTGCGAATGACACGGTTGGATTACCCAAATCCATATTGATGAGGATCCATTACTGCAAGATGCTGCTAATGCGACACTACGATCAACGACCCTTCGAGAAACTGTGTATGAAAACTGTCAGAAATGTATAAAACGTTTGCGATGACGGATGTATCAAACACGGTTCAGGTTTTAGTTGCTTGTGCGATGAAGGGCATACGGTTCAGTTCAATTAATCGTTTGCGATGAGGAGGGACAAAAGAAACGGGCAGCCAGATGAAGGCGTGTGCGATACACATCATATCGTTCACTCGGATGAACTGTTTGTGATTAGGAAACACAAAAGAAACAGGCAGCCAGATGAAGGTGTGTGCGATATACAACATATGGTTCACTCGGATGAACTATTTGTGATTAGGCAACACAAAAGAAACGGTCAGCCAGATCAAGGTGTGTGTGATATACGCATGCGGTTCACTCGGCCCTTGTCGTCAGTGTGTGACCTCTGTGGCAACTGTTCGCTCCCCAGGCGCCTCTTCATGTACCGTGGCAACCGTCCATCGCCTCTTCGCCTTTTCCTGGCACGCCCTTCCTCCCTCCATTTGCCTTCACCCTTCCTTCTGCCATTGTTCGATCATCTTCTCCATGGAGGGAACAGGCTGGAAACGACCTCGTTATTCTTGCCCCGATCTGAAAGATGACATGGTGGCGAAACTCATTGATCGGTGTGTCATCATCACCTCGGCTAGCATGGCAAGCTCGTTCAAGACCATTCTCGACTCAACTAATAACATCATTACAAGGAACCCAAGGGTCCAGGAGCAGTTTGATCTCCCCTATCTTCTTTGTCGTGACCCTGCTGACTAGCGCGGGGACGAGGGAAGCCTTGCCTTGTGCAAGTTGATGTCGCTTGATAATGATACATATGATGTTAAGATGCCATCACTTGAGGGCAAGGCTTGGGCATGCGCAAATGGAGATTGGGTTGTTTATATTGGGTACAACTGCGAGTGGGAACTTGTGAATGTGTATACTCGTCGCCGGGTTCCACTTCCAAAAATCTCAGATGACTTCCCAGAGGTTGAGTACACCGGTATTCTACGTGAGTTCAAATACGATCATGGTGACTGTCGTCTACGGAAGATAGCAATTTGTCGAGTTCCCGACCGCTCTTGGGATTACACAAACTATGAAGTTGTTTCTATCTTCGACAAGCTTGTTGCCTTCCTTACTTCCACGCCTCGATGGATATTGCTCAAAAATTAATTTCTGTAAACGGATGAGCACTGTGATGCAATTCAATACGAGGGTCTTGTGTTTGCTGCCACCACTCGTGGCACTGTTTTTGCATGGAATCATCATGCTTTTGGTACGTTTGTCTTCCACCGTAATTATAATTGTTTCATCCACATGCATGCGGGTTAGCTAGTTTCCCTTTACTAATTAATTAACCTTCTTGTGTTTCCAAGGTCTTGTGAACATTCCACCACCTATACTTGAAAATGTTTATAACCAAGGGGGAGATGACGATGCTGATGATCACGAGCATGAGGACGAGCAGGACCCATATACTCAGTGGCGTCTGGCAAGTTATTCCGATGGATGACCTCTTCTTGTCTGTATATAGGGCACTGCTGATGTTACTAAGGAAGCAGGTGTTGTCTCGCATGGTTGCACTCACTGGACCTATTCCAACATCCGTTGCAGGGTGTTCGGGATGGATACTAGTGTACTAGCGCCAACACCTTCTCCCTGGTTTGGTATTGAAAGTCTTGGAGGAAACTCGCTCTTCCTTGGACAAAACTATCCAATGATGCACTACAAAAAAATACACCTCCGTGATGATACGTGTTTGTCACAGTAGGTCGCGTTTTTTGTCATGCATGTACATCCATGACGATTTTATGATAGAATCAAGATAGTCATACCTGTGTTGTCGTAGAAGTGTTCCATGACATTACCAAAATTATCATCATGGAAGTGTCCACTTCCATGACGATAGATCGCGCGTCACATAAGTGCTTTCTTCAAGGGTGACCAACACGTGGCATCCACCGTAACGGAACGCTGTTAAGCTATCGGGTCAGGTTTTGGATCCGATAACCCGTTAAAAGCCCCGACCAATGGGAAATTTCCACGTGTAAAATTCTTATTGGCCGGACGAAACACATGTCGCCTTGTCGAGGGTCGATAGGCGACTATGATATGTCGACACGCGCACGCACCCACCACCGCCCATTTATCTTACAAAGCCGCCCGCTTGACTTGGTCAAAAGTTAACGGGCTGGCCCATGAAAAGCCTGTTAACGGTCTCTTCGCAAATAGCCCATTTTACGGCCCGTTAACTCACGGCCCGTTAGGCCCTAAAGGAATCGGCCCAACAACGTCATGTGGGCCGTCGAATATAACACCGTCCCATTTCACTTTCGGCCCATGTATGGCCCACGACGTCTTTCGGCCCATATGATGCCTTCGTATCTATCGGCCCTTTACAGGCCCAAAGTGACTCTAGCCCATAATGAACAGTAATTTTCTTTGTACTCGTTAACGGCCCGTGATTTACATGGGCCGTTTCCAGCTCGTGTTGGCTTTCGGCCTATTGACGGCCCATACGTTCTTAGGCTCCTTTTCGGCCCTTGATTACTTCCGGCCCGTTACTGGCCTGTTCCCATAATGGACCAAATTTGGCCCATGGCAAGAGTCGGCCCGTTACTGGCCTGTTCCCCTAATGGGACAAATTTGGCCCATGGCAAGAGTCGGCCCGTTACTGGCCTGTTACCCTAATGGGCCAAGTTCGGCCCATGGCAAGAGTCTGCCCGTTTCTGGCATGTTAACCCATTGCGCCGTTTCCAACCCGTCCTATATTCTGGCCCATTAACGACTCGTTATGCCTGTGACAGAATTAAGCCTTTGCAGTCCTACGGCCTGTTAACGGCTTGTTACCGTGCTGGGCCGATACCAATTACGCCCGATTACGACCCATGTAGACCCATTTATCCGCCGGACCGAGGCCCACTGATTACAGGGCCATTTATCCGACGGCCCGAGGCCCACCGATTAGAGGCCCATTTATCGACGGCCCGAGGCCCACCGATTACATGCCCATTTATCGACGGCCCGTAGGAGACCCATGGATCCTACGGCCCGTATATGGCCCATGGTAGTTGCGGCCACTAGCAAACTTGGGAAAAAGAAGACTAGGAAATAAATAAGGCCGAAACTAACACTAGGCTATTAAGGCGATTGAACAGATTACATCCACTCGACATCAAAGATCGCCATCAGTGCAAATATAGGGAACACCCTACACTATACAAAAATGGCTTGCTGTTTTCTTCAGCCGGTGGCTGCACGTTAAGAATAAATTTTGTATCGCACCAAAACAAATTACAACTATATAACAAAAGGAAGGTTGGCATAAAACTTAACATTCAGGTAGATAAATGCACCACCAGAAGTTGAGAAGCTCAGTTCATTTGACCTGACTGTTACGTTTTCATGCTTTATTGTCCGATGGTGCACCATAACCCTCGCCTTCATTTCCCCTAGGCTCCTGAACAACATAGCAAATGTCTGATAGTCTGGTTTCAAAACCATGCATATCTTGACGACATTGAGCAATGTTTCTCCTTGTTTCATAAAGGGCCTCTGTTAGGGAATGGACTTGTGTCTGGAGCGCAGATACAACATTGCTTTGAGCTTGCATATCTTGATCATGAGGTAGTTTGGACGATATTGCCTTAACAACCAACCCAAAGATACGCAGAACATGCTTTTGGCAATCGTTAGTGGACAAGCATCGACCCACCGCAAAGAAGAGCTGACATTGCGGTTATAGTTGCCTCGCCACCTTCGTAAGGTGGCGGTTCCACCATTTTTTCCATAGCTCATTGAAAAGTTGAGGTTTTACATTAGTAGTATCGTAACGTAAGATATTAAGGAGGCAGCAAAACCAAACAAAATAGCTTTGGTCTATATACAGAACTTATTCTGGTGAACCCATGTAAAATATTAGTTGTATTTTATTGCAAAGTACATAATAAAACTAGGTTCCAAACATATGACCATGTACCATCGCTAATGTATTGTATATTTCTTCACATTGTATTGAGGGCTAAGGATAAAGAGACGAAGTTTATAATACGATAAGCATAGTATGACATCATTCATATCACAAAACAACTGAGAACAGACAAACATGCAATTGTAACGTTGTGTGGGCGAGTCCAGCACAGAACTAGATTACTAGTCAAGATCAAAGGAACATCACTCCTCTCTTTTAAACCTTGTAAGGTGCAATGATACGCTAAGACAATTGTGTATAAAATTGAAAAGAGTAATAGACATTGGCTGCAAACCATGTAGTTCAAGGCACAAGTCAGAGTAAGTAGTAGTTAAAAGGCATGAGGATTAAGGACTTACAACAGCGGCTTTGACTGGTGTAGTCATGCCCTTCTTCTTGCTGGTGTGACAGTCCTTGAAGATTTCCACAACATTTGGTTCAGGTACTTTTTGGTCGTTGCGGGCTTTCCTCTGCATTTCGAACAAGTCAATATAGATCTGATAATATGCTACAAGAAAAGAGTGAAACAGCAGCTAATTACAAGAGCCTCGCAGTGTGCAATATCACTACTAGGGAAAACCTTATACACAGAATCTTAGCAGCAGCGCGGCACAAAAAGAAGCGCTACTGCTAATTAGCAGTGGCGGGTTTTAACCCTCGCTATTACTAAGTTGATAGTAGTAGCGGGTTTTAACCGCCTCTACTACTAAGCGGTCTCTCTGCGTGCCCACCGACATGCCATAGTAGTAGCGAGGGGTATAAACCCGCGCTACTACTAAGTTGATAGTAGTAGCGCGGTTTTATACCCCTCGCTACTACTAAGTACAAGGTAGGTGAAGTGGCCATATCCTCGGCCGAATCCCCATCTCCTCCCCCAAATCCCTCCTCTCTTCTACCACTCTCTCCTCTCACTTTCCATACGCTCTCACAAGGACCTCTTTCCCATGCACCCATCCTCCTCCATGGCGCCGAAAGAGGCCGCCGCCTCGCGCCACCGGCGTCTAGGAGCCCGCCGGTCTTCCACCGATGTCTAGGAGGCCGCCGCCCCGTGCCACCACATCGGAGCACCTCGCCACCGGTGACTAGCTTCGCTGCTCCCTACATCACCTTCCTCTCTCCCTCGCTTTTCCTTTTCTCTCTCTCCCTCTAGTTTGACTCACCCTCACATGTCCATGCCCGTGCAGGTCGTCGCCATGGATGACCCGGAGTTATCTGGCATGGTCGGGAAGAGGAGCCCCACGCCGCGGCATGGCTCTGCCATAGAAACGGGCCCTCTACAATAGCCACTGCTGGATCTGGTCTTCCGCTGTCCGTTCATGCCTCCGGCGACGCCAATCATCGCTAGATCTTACCATTGCTGCCATTGACAGCACACACGGGATCGAGATTTTTTGTTTGTTTTTGAAAGTAATAGCAGTAGCGCAGGGTATAAGACCCGCTACAGCTAATTAGCAGTAGCGCTTATTTGCAACACACGCCATGACTAACCATGTATAGCAGTGGCGTGTGTCAACATGCGCCATCGCTATAAGTTAGTCAGGTAGGCGCCAGACGCGATAAGCGCGGGCACCCGCCATCGATACACCCAAAACCAAGGCTGCTGCTAGGCTTTTCCCTAGTAGTGTATAGCTACGAGATCCCGTAAATCTGTTGGAATTTCACTTTAGACGCGGTTGGCCTTGTTCTTTGAACAGTTCACCTACAAGAAGATAGATTTGTGTGGCACATGCGTAAATAGGACTTCAACATGTGATCTGATCACATATATATAATGTACCGATACTTGGATCGCACCAAGTGTTTAACAAGGCCCTCCATCTTCATCCGATATATTTTCCATCGGAGATGTTTGGGAAAGTTCACTGTTAGCCTTGCCTTCAAAGTGAGTTTTCCTCAAGTTATACCGACATCGTCAGAGAGCAGACTTGAAAACATGGGTGCAAGCTTGTCAGTTGCATCATCTTGGCTATCCAACTTGAACCTCATCTGCTGAAAATTATGGGAGTCTCATTATCAAGAACCTAGAAAGTATGGGACAGAGCAAGACGATATTACTAGTTTCCATACATAACCATACTTATAGATAAATGGTCGAGGAAGGTGTTGAACTGGTTTTGTCTTTGTCATTCCTGTCATCAATCCATGTTGGGAGGATACGTACATGACACCTAACGACAACCGCTGCCTCGATACTAACTTGGCTGACTCAGAGCATCACGTGGCCTTTTTAATCCTGCCTCAAAACGGATCTCCATTCTTCCTCCTCTAGATTTAGTTAACCTATCGAGCATTATCCCCGATGTTTGTTTCCTCTTGCGCCTAGGTGCTAGTCCAACAATGAACATAGGAAGTGTTAGTGTACATCAAACTGTGAGACTACATATAAAGAAGCATGCAATCAGAATTTGACTCCAAAGAACTACCTTCTTGCTGTGGAAGCTCACAAGGTTCATCTGATATTGCCAACTCGTCTTGTGTCAAGAGTGCTTGGGAAGTAGTGTCAGGTGGCAAGGGAGCTTGGGAACGTGCTGCTAGCTCAGTTGACGCATGAGTAAGTCGTGCAACTGGTAGTACTGTGATAGGTGTTGCAAGAACTAGGGCTGTCTCTGCTTGTTTTGTGGCAGCTATTTGTTTCTTTTTGGCTTTTTTTGCACCTCGTGTAGCATGGGATGCCGTGTTTGTAGAATTTTCCGCTGGACTTTGACCTTCTATTGCACCATCAGTACCAACAGAATCTGCAGGATTCATCCGCTTCTCATTCCCTGCCATTCTGTGTTTCTTCCTCTTTCTCGTGCCATGTTAAGTCAAGCCAACAAGAAAATGAATAACAATTTAGTTCTTCGTAACAAATTGATGCGTGATGCATTTAACTGAACTTTGATGTTAGACAACCACATGATAGGAGGATGTAATATGTATGAAAAACAGGACGGAAGAGATAACCGAACTATGATGTGTAAACTAAGAAGAAAACATTTCACCAAATTAGAAGCAATGCAATGGAAGGTAGACACCATATGAAAGATGCTACAAATATCGCTCTGCCAAGTTAATGTTGTCTCATCATAAATGGTGTTTAAACAAATGTGAAGCAAGACAAGAAATAAATCATATGCAAGATGCAAACAACATCACACTACCATGATAGAGGTCTCTCGTCATTAGTGCCATTGCATATTCACAGCTTATGATGTGTAAACTAAGGAGAAGGCATTTCAACAAATTAGAAGCAATGAAAGCTAGACACCATATGAAAGATGCAACGAATATCACTCTACCAAGTTAAAACTGTCTCGCCATAAGTGCCATTTCAACAAATTAGTAGTACAAGCTAGAAAAGAATGTGAGATGTAACCTATATCACACCAAGTCAAACGTGTCTTATGATAAGTGATTGTTGCAGGTTACACAACAGTAGTAATTTGATGTAAGAACATGGTGTGATAGATAGATATTGTATGTTCTAGAAACGGGAACACGTGTCTTATTCAAGTATAATGTGTAAAGTAAGCAGATAGAATTCAACAAAATTACAAGCAATACAAGCTAGACATCACACATAACATGCAACCACATATAACAGTGCCAAGTTAGAGGGAGCACCGGTGACGCTGCACTAGGGGAGACGTGCTCATCATAAACACATCTTTGTTAGTGTCTATGCATGTGTTGTCTTGGAAATCATCTTGGGTGTGTGGAGGAGTAGAAACTGTAGAGGCCCTCCGTTCGGAAGGATCAACTTTATCCGCTGCCTTGCTAACTTCCTTCTGCTTTATTGATTTTGAATTGTCAAGTAAAACCGACAAGAAAAAGCAATAAAATTCTCTCTTCAAAACTCATTCATGCATGATAATCGACAATCACTACTTTGATGTAAGGCAAACACATGATACCAGGATGGAATATGTGCGAAAAACAGACGACATGGCATGTTCACAACTGTTTGTGTAAACTAAGCGTAAACCATTCCAGCAAATAAGAAGCAATGCAAGGTAGACACCACATGAAAGATGCAACCAATATGACTCGCCAAGTTAAAAGCGCCTCATCATAAATGGAATTTCAACAAATTAGAAGCAAGCATGCTATAAATCATATGAAAGATGCAACTAATATCGCAATGCATATACTAAAGGTGTCTCACATATTGATTGATGCGGATACAAAAAACAATAGTTTTATGTAAGGACATGCTTAATAGACATATGTACTATGTACTAAATACAGGAAGGCATGTCACATTAACAGTATAATGTATAAGCTAAGCAGACTAGCACATGCAGTTTAACCAGATTGGAAGAATTACAATCTAGACACCATATGCAACATGCAACCACATATCACGCTGCCAAGTTAGAGCAAGCACCTGCGATGCTAGTGTAGGGAAATGCTGTAATCAACTACTGAGCTACGCTCACTATCTTCATCTAGCATTTCTGTTTCTTGAGAATCATGTCGGGAGGCTGACGCTGCATTCTTTAAATGAGGAGTAGTCCCCTTGCCTGCCTGCCTCGTCATAAGTGATTGATGAGGGATACACAAGAACATTAGTTTGATGTAAGAACATGGTTAATACACATATGTACTAGTATGTACCAAAAACAGAAAGGCATGTCATATTCAAAGGTATAATGTGTAAGCTAAGCAGATGCAATTTAACCAAATTGGAAGCAATACAAGCTAGACATCCGTCTGGAGTGGTGAACATGATCATCTAGGACCTGAGAGCCTGGTGGGAGGCGGGCTGCTTCGCCACCATCGCGCTTTTTAGTTGGCTTCCGGTGATGCATGTCTTTCTTGGGCTTGTCACTGGCTCGGCCAAGGTGCCTCGACTAGCTATTTGTCTTCTGGTGCTCACGGGATGGTGGTTCATGTAAAAAATATCTTTCCATATCTTAATAAAGACCGACTTCGGCCTTTCGAATATAAGCTAGACACCATATGGAACATGCAACCACATATGAAACCGCAAAGTTAAAGCAAGCACCTGGGATGGTGGTTCATTGCGAGCGAGGTCATCAACTCCAGAGCTACGTTTACCGTCTCCATCTGCTGACACTACACCCTTTATAGCGATGCAACATGCCGTGCCTAGCTGCGTAGAAAGCTGGCACGACTTGTCTCTTTTCTTTTTTGCTTCTCTCAAGGAAGACTCTGAAATACCCTTGCATAAAAACACAATAGTGAGAGTATGGGTGAAGTGTGTGCGAACTAGTGCAATCGTAAAAGTAGCAGATAGCAGTGGGCTGAAAAATAAATGACAGGAGACATATGATAGCTCTACAACATTGCATGGCAAACAAAATTAGATTCTACTCCGTATGATTTTGTAATATATGAGCACAGAAATGCAGTACTCCTCCAAAGACACCACCACATGTGGTCATATCTAAGATAACAATGATTGAAAATAAATAGGTCACCGATTTTTTAATGAACCGTCCGATCTATAAGGAACGGGCAGATGGCCTTCGCTCACCTCCCGCCATCATTGTTGACGATCTTTCTTGAACCGCCAACGACCATCGGCCTGCACCCTGCCTCCGCCGCCCGCCTCCCATCGACCTCACACCACCGCCGTGCTTGGCAGCGCCTGTGCCATCCCTTTAATCCCGCCGACCTCCAGATCGGGCCCCAGAGCTCTAGGCCGCACACGCCCTAAGATAAACACTAATCGCTGCTTCCCGGTGTAATAGTCGTACTAGCGCTGTTACGCGGGGAATGCTTCATAATTGGGAATCAATCGCCGAAATTGAAATTCAGGGGGGCGACGGACCTCTAGCTAAGGTGAAATAGTATATGAGGAGAAACCTTGTGCATCGCGAGTTACTAGGAACATCTAGTATCAAGAAGAAGCGGTCAACTAGTGTCTTCTGTGGGATGAATACCGTGCAAGCAGAGACGTAAGATTTGCACGAATAAGGGAAGAGGAGTACCTTTTTCGGTTGCCGGTGTGGTCACCTCCACATGTCGCGCCGATCTTCTTCTTTTTACCGGGGAAACCGATGTTCTGGAGGGTGCAGGCTTGGACGAACCCATGGCCAAATTGTTGACTGTGTTGCCGTGGCCGTATGTCGGCGGAGGGGAAGCAGATCCGAGGCGGCGAAGGACGGCGTAGCAAGAACAGCTCCGGTGCGGTGGAGGGTGGCGAAGTTGGAGCGGCAGCGGTGAGGCGCAGGACGGCGTGGTTGAACTGCTCGATGCAGACGGCTCGGCCTCGGCTTCAACTACTAGCCGTGGAGGCGTTGCGGTTGAGGTTGCGGTGGGCGCACGACATCGGGTATCGGCTCCGGAGTGATGGAGGAGGGGGCGGTTGATGGGTGGGATGGGGTGGCGGACGGAGGACGCCGGGTTTCATGGGCTGGTGAAGAGGTAGTTTTGGCGCCCACGAGTACGAATGGGGAATCGACGGTGGGGGGAACCATGTTTGATCTGGGACGCGCTTGTTTTTGGCTTTTTGAATGTAAGATGGGACGCGCTTGTTTGAAATTTGGGAAAGTACAAACTTTGCCCCCTTAAATTTCGGACCTCATCATGGGTCGGGGTAGGATGGTAATCCCAGGTGTCCCAAATAGTGGGCGGAGCGATTTCGGCCACGAGCATGTGTGCTTAGGCGGCCATTGTGTATGAATGTTTTTCGGAGGCGGTTGCGTGGCGTCTAGATGAAGCTACAAACCTACCCCGTTTTAGACCTTTGGACGTCGGGCCGGTAGGTTTCACGGGTCGGAGTTATTAGAAAAGTAATTTCCTTGTACTACCAAACATTGGTCTCACGCGGTTTCAGGTGAGTAGAGGCTCTTTTGGCGCTTCGTTTGAAATTTTGAAACACAAGCATTCACGTTTAGAGTACTCTTGAACTATGAGGATTGACCTAAATAGAGAACGTTATATTTGACCTTGTATGTTTGAAAACCTCATTAAATTATCCGCTTCTTTTTGAAATTTTGACACTTGAAAATCCTATAACTATGATTATTGTGGAATGGAGGAGCTAAATTTGAATCTATTTTGTACACGACTACATATGTTATTATGTACAAAATCAGAGCAAAGATTGCTGCCCCCATAATTTAGGTATGGTTTACAAATGCCATGATATCAAATTCAAATAACTGAATGCACTTCATGTTGAATTCGATTTTTTTGTAAACCACCTTAAGTTGAATTCAAATGTATGCTAGTTCATAGGTAGCTATTTATAATGTCCATTGTGTAACTTTCGTATGTATAATGTGCTTTACACACACAACATGAACTATACTCACGTTTATGTTTGATTGCTAAAGCGATGCATTGTCTGGAGTTCAAAATACTAACTATGTGGATCAATTGTGTCAAATAATAACATAGACATGCTCAAATTCGATAGAATCTAGATGTCTGATGGATCAATGACCGCTCCTTATTCGAATTGCAAATATCATGATCCCATCCTAATATTTGGATAGAATTTATATCTTTAATCAATGTGTAGAGCAGTCTTTTACGTGTAGTTTCACTCTCCATCAGTGGTCTCTCACACATGCTCACACACTCTCTCCCGAGGTGTCTTTCTCACACACATGCTCTGGATATAACCCTCCCTCCCTCTCGTAACCATTTACAACTGTTTTCACTAACCTTTATCACAAGCACTCGTCCTCTCGCAAACATACACACGCACAATCCTCATCGACCCTTTCTATATACATGGACCTGCCTACGTGTCTCATGTACGCACATTATCTTTACACCTGTCTCTCACGCATTGTCTCACACCTCTCTTCCTAATCGATTTAGTATGATTCTAGCAGAGCATTTTGTAGGATGCCCCTTAAAGTTAGGTTGGATGAATAGTAATATCGAGATAAAGGGGTTACCTTAGTCCGAGAACCTAGGGTTACAAATCCTAGCCGGCTTTGTCGAGGGACACAGAGTCCTTCACAATTCTGCTATCTTTGTCTTGTACGACTAGTCATCCATGGGTCTTCCTAAATGTGTCATGGGCCGACCAATGTGGCGCAGGACGGAACCGAATGAAGGGCCTCACCTCGACCCACGGACCTCACGCGGTGACACACCCTCTGCCCCACGCCTCATTATCTTCTCACACCCACACATACCAACACAAACACCACACACACGTAAAATTTCTCCTGGTGCCTCTATTCCTCCCCTTGCATATACACACTCAAGGGAATGGAATCTCTTGTCGTGACGCCATATTCATCTCTCTCTCTCTAGACCACTCTCATTTCTCGTGCTATCTCTCCCACGCCCCCCCGTCGGCCCCTCTATCCATGCCTCTCTCGAATCGTAATACACACACATACCTCTCTAGGCCCCGCCACATCAACTACACATTCACACATGTTACATCACGCACCCATTGATCTAAAAGCCCTCTCTTCACGTTTATTTCGCATACAACATTCCTTTTGAATAAAGTGTGGCCAAAAAATCATTTTAGAGTTTCTATATATATACAACATTACAAAGTTATATGGAGGAGTACGAACGCTAATTTGCATTGCATGGTGCCCACAATGATATTTATTCAGCACCGTGAATTTGTATATTTTTATACTATATACAAAGTTAGTCATAATAAAGAGAAACGAAGAGCATCTCTCTCTCCATGGCATACCCCCCTGTACGCCCCTTTCACGTATGCACACAAAACTATCTCCAGGTCCTCTAAAAGTAAGCCCCCAGAAAATTCACGCGTGTTTCATCTTTCTCTCGTGATATATGCAATGAAGATCATTGTATTTGAAGCGAAAGCACGATACATACATTGGACTTCATAATCCACTCATTACGGTCACCGTTTACGTTTAGTGGTTATTATACAGTCACGGGCTCACCGTACAACTCTATATTTGCTCATGACATGACTAGTTGACCAGTTAAACGCTCCACGTGGCACCTCTAGTGTTGCATCACATTATCTCACTACCATCGTGCCCACCTGTCGACTTGTATCTACTCTACATCTACACTCTTATAAAAAACATAAAATACACTCTTATAAAAAACAGAGTTGGTGATGATGGTGTGCCTGCCATCCTGCAATATAGGTCGTCCGATTTATATCTGACGGATAGGAAAGAAACTATGGAAATTTGCAAAAAGGTACCCACACACCTCTCCACATTTGCAAATAAGGCCTTCCCTCGTTCATCCTTTTCTCTCACGAGATAAACAAGTCATACAAATGCATCTTGATGTTACGTGCAACGCATAGGCATCTTGCTAGTAAGAATGAAAACAAACGACAAAAAAAATATTTGGACGGTGGTTTGAAGTCATGACCGCGAGCACAGCGAACAAGGTGGCCTTGTATTGGTATCCTGAGCCGTCTGTTTTAACACACAGGAGCTGGTGTGGTGATTATACACACACGCACGCATGCACACAAACTACATCCACGCAACACTCACACAAACACATGCACCCACGCACGCACGCAACACTCACACGTACACACACAGCCACGCATGCACGCAACACTCACACGCACACACGCACACATGCATGCACACACCAGTACACCAGACGACCAACACACACTCTCACGCTCAAGTGCTGAACCTACACGTGCATGCGCACACATCAGGCCCTCGCAGCATACATACACAACCAGGTGATTCCCGCGCACGGGTTGGAGCCTTGTCGCGCCTGAGTAAATTTGTGTTTATATGACCTTTTCCCTATGCGAACTGACAGGTGGGACCCACAAGGAACGTGGTCAATTTAACTAGTCAACATGGCGCCACGCAGACTATTTGGCCGGTCAACAGAGTGCAATCCGATGCTGAACTGTGAGCAAGTGACCGGATAATCACCGCAAAACATATATAGTGACCGTAATCAGCTTATTCTGAAGTTCGGTGACCGTATTACGCTTTTCTCTCTGTAGGCCCTCCAAAACTACATCTCTACACGTTCTCGCATGTTACATCTAACAACTATGCAATACAACACTACTACTACACTCTAACACAATAAATCATATGTGTTTTTAGTTTTACTAGATATCATATTGTTACTTATAATTATTCAGTTTGCATACATTAAAATTGCCTTTGAAATGTATGGCCAGTATCATCTACCGCGGGGAAAAATCCGCCCTTTCCTGTTTAATCGGGTTTGTATCGATGGATCGTGTGAAACAGCAAAACTATAGTACTATACAAGACAAGTGATAGTTCATTTGGGCCGTCGTGTCGCCTACTCCTCCGTCAGAAGAGTGGGCGCCGCTTTCATAAATCTTCTAGTCCCTTTCCGACATGTGGGACATCAAGCTACCGGGTCCACGTGCCATACCAGAATACAACGCAGAGCAGCCGGGGTGAAGCACCCCAGTCATGGCGCCGGCGTAGTAATGAGCAATGAGGCGTCAAATCACAAAGCTGCACCTTTCCCGCAGTTAAGTTGGAGGGACGAAGTAATAATGCTAAAAAATAAGTTGGAGGGACGAAGCAACCATCATTTCACTCGTTGCTGAATCCGCTTCTCCCTCATCTTCTTCAACTTAACCACGTGTTGCTTCTGCCGTTGTTCTGCCTCATGTGGGACGTGGATCAGCTTGGTAAAGCACTGGCACGTGGGACCGCATGTTAGCAAACCACCATCCGCGCGGCAAAATCACCTCCTTTTTACTAATCTTGATTCTATAATTTCTTAGATCAATATAATTGAGATTTGTATAGATAGCACACAGGAGCAAAACCAAGTGGTACGGTTAAGGGCATCCACAATGTGTAGCCAAATGTGAAAATAGCTTTTGGCATCGTGGGAACCATTGTGGACGGTGTTGCCAAAGCCAAAAGATGGAACCAAGCTCCTGATTGATTGATTGAAGGAATAGAAAATGCAACGTCTCTCCTCTTTCTCCCATGCTTGGACGCATGTAGTACAGTATAGAGCACAAAGTCTACTCCCCTGTCCCTTCTATCACAAATCACAAAGCAGTGAGGCGTCAAATCACAAAGCACGGACGAAGCAACCATCATTTCACTCTTCGCTGACTCCGCTTCTCCATCGTCTTCTTCGACAAACCATCTCACCGCACTAGTACTCCTAGTAGTAGTACTAGTAAAGGACTTCCTGGATGCAAATAAGGCGGTTGTCTCGGATTGCAAGCGGCACTTGCGAACGACTTACTGTGGTCTCCCTCAATGGTGTTCTCCGTCGAGTGCACTTCGCCAAACCACAAAAAAAAATTCGTCGACGTCACTGCAATGGGGAAGGAAGTCAAATATAGTTACTACCTCCATTTTTTTCTACACAAGGCCAGTATATCAAAATTACAATTTGCAAAGGGCCACTAACACTAATCGAGGCAAAATTGACGGGGTTAGCAACCAAGGACATTAATATCCCCTGCATGCATGCGGAAGTGAGAAGGTTGGTTTGCATGGCGCTGCGTTAATCAAGCGATGAGGAGTGAGATGGTTAGCTCATTGGTCTTTCGAGAAAAAAAATACGCATTAATTGACACGTGAAACGAGGATTTGTATCGATTAAATCCCGCGAAGGAAAACCCCGCCTTTCTTTTTTAACACTAGTACTCCTAGTACGTACGTACTTATCCTGTTTGGGTCTAGGCCTTGCATTGCCAAACTTCGCCACACATTTTTGCCAAGCTTTCCTAAAGTTTTCAAAATGAGAAGGAGGTACACTTGCGCACGGCTGTCGCGGTCGCACCGCACCCTCACACGGTCGCTCCTGCACGCCGCGGTCGCACCGCACCCTCACACAGTCGCTCCTGCACGCCGCAAACCCAACCAAGGGAATGCACCCTCACTGACACGTGATGTCGCATGTGAACAAACCAAACTCAGCCATCCTACTCGCTGACACATAATTTTCGTTCACAGAGTATGTTTATCCAATCGCATGTTGGGGAGTATCCGTACGGCCCGTGCGGTGGTCTGTTGGGGAAGAAGAAGAGGTGAGGAAGAAGGAAAGAAGGGTTAGGAGACATAGGATATTCATCCAACCGCCTGAAATGGTAGACTGACCCAAGTCAGGCGACTTGCATAACAGATATAGTATGTTTTTACACAGCAAAAGATCCATAAAAACAACAACGTAAAGAAAAACTATCACTGCTCGCGAAAAGAGACGGCCTCGTCGTCTTTGGCTGCCGGCGTGAACCAGCCGGCGCATGTCTCCGCACCGTGATTGTCCTCGGCCTCCAGCTACTCGTTCAAGCGGAGCGTGCGGGCGCTCTGCATGGACGAGAGCACAGCCCGGTTCAAGTCGAGGACGTCTGGTTCCGCCTGCAGGAGGGCCTCGATGGCAGCGGCATCCGCGCACTCTGCGTCGAGTCGAGCCTCCGCCGCCCGGTTCAAGTCCAGGACGTCTGGTTCCGCCTACAGGAGGCTGTCGATGAGAGCGGCATCCGCGTGCTCTGCGTCGAGTCGAGCCTCTGCCGTCCGGTTCATGTCCAGGACGCCCGGTTCCGCCTGCAGGAGGGCCTCGATGGCAGCAGCATCCATGCGCTCCACCTCAAGTTGAGCCTCCACCGCCCGGTTCACATCCACGACATCCGGTTCTGCCTGTAGGAGAGCCTCAATGGCAGCGGCATGCGTGCGCTCAGCGTCGAGTTGAGCCTCTGCCTCCCGGTCCTCCTTTATTATCGCCATGTTGAACCGCTGGTCCGCCTGCACCATGGGGGACTGGACGCCGGCACGAAGTCGACGTCCATCATCTCATACCCATCAGGGGCCTCTGCGCCACGACCTCCGCAATGAACATTGGATCGACTTCCTCCTCCTCGTAGCTTGGCTCCAGAGAACTCGGGGATTGGCCCGCCGCAAAGCGATCTTGGGAACGGAGGTCTGTGGCGCCGACCGCCGCCGCGATTTCTGCGCGGCGCTCCGGCGTCAACATCTTGTAGTAAGTGATCTTGCAGCGCACCATGGCTTTCCGGCGAACTAGGGGACGCTTGATGCGGGCTAGGGGATCGAAAGGTGGGGGAATGGGCTGGAGATTTGGTGTGGTTTTAGGGCAGTGGCCGGCGTAGGCCGAGCATCGAAGGTTCTGGTGTGAATAGTGGTTCCGCTGACGATCGGTCAATCGGTTTTGACTGTGCATCGCTCTTGTCGCGTTCGCGTTGCAGCCGGCACGCTGGACCCTCCACGTCGCTCACCGAATGGAATGCGCTTCGTCTTGCGTTTTCGCTCACTTGTGGGACCGCAGTTGAGAGCAAACCACGTCCCTCCCCCTTCCCCGCCCGTGTCATTTATTATACCACCACTCCCTCCGTTTTATGCAGAGTAAATAAAAACAGAGGGAGTATACTACGGATGAGGACCTCTTGACGTGGCCGAACCCATTGAGTAACTGACATGCGGGGCCTAGCAAGCATGGGGTCCGCTAGTAAGTGACCGAAAGGAAGGGTAAGGCAGGGATACCTACGTCAGAGGATCCACTTCCACTATACTACTTTGACTAAATGTTAGAGTTATAATATATGACATGCAACTTACACAAATGTTAGAGTAATAATATATGACATGCAACTTACACAAAGCATACAGGGTCTAATGCGTTTTTCGAGGCTAACTTTGTCCAAATGTTAGAGTAATAATATATGACATGCAACTTACACAAAGCATACGGTCAATTTCGTATGTGAAAGGAGTTTCCAATGATATAATTTTCACATTATACATCTCATGTACTATTAATCTTGTCAATAGTCAAATTGGAAACCATCTCGAGTACAAATCTTGGAGTACGTATTTAATCTAACAATATTGATTGGGCGTTGTTGAATGTTGATACCTTTTTGATCATAGTAGAGATACTTTGACTACACATAAAACTTATATGTAAACTAGAAAGGATAGGAGGGAGTATATTGTACGTTCAAAAACGAAACGAACATTGAATACCCTTTATATATGATTTGCGGATGCTATGATCACCGGTTCAAAATTTTGAATCCGCCTTAGGTATCACGTGCCCCACTCGCTCCTCTCGATTTCATCTCGGGGTCCGGAGATCTATTGAAAGAGGACTAGGGTGGGTACATGCGAATGATACTCGGCGGAATGTTCAAATGAGGCATGCGGGAGGATGGACTCGACTGGAGGGCGACATGATTGATGGAGAAGAGGGTTGGAGAGGAATGAGAAATAAGCAAACGCCACATGATTACACTTGAACGGCTCAAATAAACAATAAGTTGTCTCGCTTGGCCTACATAGTGAAAGGCCTAATGCGCAACGTGGAGCACTGACGCTCGAATATGGCCGGGAAAACAGGGAAACCGACATGTGGGGCACACCCGTCGGGACGACGTAGCACAGACTAGTCCAATGGAGGAGCTGGCCACGACCTCCTCGCCACCGACAAGCGTTCATGTGGGTCGTTGGGGCCAACAACGGGGCGCAGCTCCGGCACCGCCTCTGGACACGGTGACCGCGGTGAGCGACACGCTCATATCGTCGCTAGACATGGTCGGTTTCAGTGTGCTGAGGGTGGCGTTAGTGCTGTGGCACAACCAACGATATGTTTGGTTTGTGCCCAAGGTTGCCCCATCAAAGCATTGGGTAGCCAAATTTTTTGTTGAGGTATTGGTTGCCCATGATTTGGCCGACATTGGCAAGAAAAATGAACAAGGGTTGGCTAGAGTTCATTGGCATGCCAAAGAAATGGCAACCATCCAAACAAAGACCAATCTTTGGGTCATGACCAAAATTTTGGTTGAGGTATTGGTTGCCCATGATTTGGCCGACATTGGCAAGAAAAATGAACTAGAGTTGGCTAGAGTTCATTGGCATGCAAAAAAATGGCAACCATCCAAACAAAGACCAATCTTTGGGTCATGACCAAAATTTTGGTAAGGTGCACTTCGGCCACAATCCAAACACACCCCAACACCCGACTCGTCGAGGATGCATGGGGCGCCACGACGCATCCGCGGAGTGGTGTAGCGCGGTCAACTGCATCCTCTGGACCTGAGACCATGCCGGGTCGTCTTGCTTTTTCAATGACATGCAGGGATCGCATTTGAGCAAAGGGCATCTCCAACGTTGCCACGACCGCAGCTGACTACCCTGGCACACCAAAGCCCTCGTCCCTCGCGCCGTCGCGAGGTGCGTTCCCAGCCGGCGCCAGCTGCCCGCATTCATGCCGTCTGTTCGTATGTCGTCGTTAAGAGGCTCGGTGCCCGAGGAACCAACTCCGGTGACTTAATGACGCACCCGGACGCTTGGCCTCACCGGAATGCGCTACTTAAAGCGGCAACGCCCAGCTAACCTCCAAACCATAGCGCATCATCCTCCTACCTGGCACCACATCCGCCATGACCGCAAGTGCGAACGCTCTGCGGGAGAGCTTGTCTTAGGGGATGAAGTTCGAGGTCGTCGCCCTGGCTCAAGTATCCTCTCGCGATGCAATAGCGGCATAGCCAGACGCGGACGCGACCGCACAAGCAGTGGCCACGCTGGCGGCCGACGACGGGAGCACCGTCAGCCACGCGTCCTACTTGCCGCCGTCCAACATCCGGCACCGCCGAGGTCGGGGACTCCTTCGAGGATGAGTAGGGAATGGGAGGCGGCAGGGCATGGTGGGCCAACTGGCCGGTCCGTATCCCGTGTTCTACTCTTCCTCGCTGGAGACCGCACCTTCACTTCACGGGTCTTGAACCCCGCCCCCGTACATAGAGATCGCAGATGGAGGACGTCGGTCACCGCCGTAGAATAGGTTTAGGCTCGGGTTTCTTTTATTTTTCTGTCCTATAAAAGTTCGAAATGTAATGAAAATCTGCCGTGTTTGCATTAATCTCGGCCGGTGTATATGAACTTTCACAATAATATACATATTATAGGAGTACTAGCAAGATGCTCGTGCGTTGCACGGAAGATCAAGATCTTGTGGGAGAAAAGGATGAACGAGGGAAAGCCTTATCTGCAAATGTGGAGAGGAGTGCGGGTAAATTGTCATAGTTTCCTTCCTATCCGTTAGATATAGATCGGACGGCCTATATTGCAGGATGACAGGCACACCATCATCACCAACTCTGCTTTTTATTGAACTGAGACAAATCTAAAAAACCCAACTAAGCCAACCTCCCAGCATATCGCGCGGGAAAAGACCCGGCCGCGCCGTTTTAGTCGGGACTACCGATTGCTTGCAGTAGTATCGATGGATCGCGCGAAGCAACAAATTTTTTTGAGGGGGCGAAGCACCTAGTTTAAAAGGAAAAAAGGCGGTACACTCACATCACTCCTGTCATGGTCGCATTGCACCCCACACACGTTCGGTCCTGCACACGGCTCACGCAAACGGAACGCGCTTCGGCTTGCCTCTTCACTGACACGTGGGACTGCACTTGGAGAAACCGACCATGCGCCAAACTCCCCGCCCACCGCGAAAATCCTCCCCCACAAACAAAAATTCCCCCAAATCCGATTCAACCGCCTTCGCCAACTAGCCAATAATATTCCCCAAACCCCTCCTTGTCCCCCTCCACTCCATTCGCTCCGCCAAAGCCGCCCTCCCCGCCAAGCCGCCGTCGTCGGCGCCCATGTTCGTCGAGGGCGCGACACGATCCTCTCGCCCCACAAGCGCTCGTGACTGCCATCCTCTAGCAGCGCCGCCACCTCAGCTACGTTCTTGTGGAGGCGACGACGGTCAGCGCCGCCACCACCGGGCGACGTTAAATTGGAGATGCACGGCGGTCGGCTTCTCCCACGATACGCGCATTCTAGACCGAGGCCCGTTCATGTCGGTGTAGCGCTGAATGTTAGCTGATAGACACTTTATTAATCTCACTGTTTGCGAAGTAGTTTCTCGTCAATATGCTCGCTTAGAAGCTTCCTTGCCTGTTCTCGCACTCAATCTGCTTAGCTGAGATGGCATGCCAAGGCCGATTAGTTGCTAAAATATCCTGCCATATATTTATTGTGACGTAGATTGCCATGGTCTAGTAGCCAATCTGTTAGGTGAAATAGCTCTACACCATTTTATACTCGATCTTTGTTGCTACGATGGCCTTTGATAGTTCGATGGCTGTGTGCTCGGCCTCATTGACTGCTGAAACAGCCTGCCATAATTTAGCACTCAAATATGTTTAGTGAATTAGCTTTAGATATATTTCGTTACTTAGATCTGCTCGTCCAAATATCTTGCCATAGCTTTAGACATCGACCTAGGTATTTTTTTCTGGACTTCATAAAAAAACATATATGTTTTTCCTGTAATATCTAGTAGAAGAACTAATTTGTATGTCTAACAGATGGACAAGACTTGGATAACTTCTGCTTGAAGATTCTCCACTGCATATGTCGAGGGGGTTGAAAACTTCATGAACTTTATCAGAGCTGAGTACGGTGGTCTGAAATCAGATGTGCTCTACCTGTGTAGCAGTTGTATGAATTCAGTTACAAGACCCCAGTCAACTGTGCAAAATCATCTACACTTGTATGGGATGTCGGTCACATATACTAGGTGGGTTCATCATGGTGAAGCTGTGAACGTCAATGTTATTGACTACGTGGAAGCAACAGATCACCATCTTGATCTGCCTGATGCTCAGGTGGAAGAGGAGGAGGAGGTGGTGATGGCGGAGCCAGTGAGTTTGACCAACATTGAAACAATGCTACGAAATGCTCGTGCATTCCGTGAACTTTCACCTGCGGAAGAAAAGCGGTGGGCCCGCATGTTGGAACAATGCAACGTTGTTGTCACCCGGAAATAAGTTGTCAAGATTCTCAGCTATGGTCACCTTTCTTGGTGAAGACATCTGAGCGGATGACCAACAAATCATTCGATGCGATGTTGGCTGCTTTCATAAATCTTTCCCATATGCGTCTGAGCTGCCACACACCTACAAAAAATGAAGAATTTCCTTCATGCAGTTGGAATTGGATATGATATGATCCATGTTTGTAAGAATAATTGTGTTCTGTTCCGGAAGGATTATGCCAACTTAAGTGAATGCCCGAAATGCAAATCATCAAGATGGAAAGATGGCGAGGCTATGAAGAGGATTCCTCATAATGTTCTGAGACATTTTCCAATTACACCAAGATTGCAGAGGTTGTTTCATGATGTTTGAAACAAGAGAGGATGTCTTGTGGCATTCTAGGAACCAGGAGTACAGAGATCAGAATGTAATGAGCCATCCATCTCATGCTAGTGAGTGGAAAAGCTTCAATGATAAACACAAAGAGTTTGTTGCTGACCCGAGAAACATTAGACTTGGCTTAGCTTCAGATGGATTTAACCCATTTGGCCACCAGAGCGCCACATATAGCATGTGGCCAGTGCTTGTTATCCCTTACAACATGCCTCCAAATGTCTGCACTAAAGAATCAAACTATATGATGGCATTGCTCATCCCAGGTCCAAAAAGTCCTGGAAAGGATTTTGATTTGTTCATGGAGCCTCTTGTGGAGGAACTTCAATAGCTATGGAAGGGTGTTCTCACTCGAGACCTATATAGCAGCCCACCAGCTGATTTCTTTCTGTGTGCTGTTGTAATTTGGTGCATCCATGATTATCGGCTTTGGGCACTATGTCGTATGAGCGACACATGGTTACAATGCATGTGTTCACTGTGACAGAATCATTGTCATACACAATACTTAGCAAGATCTGTTATATTGGACACCGCCGCTTCCTTGCGAAGGACAAGCCGCATCGATCCTAGAAAATACCGAAGACATGTGTTCAATGGAAAGCATGAAAACCGTGATGCGCCAAAGAGGCTCACCGCCGATGAGTTGCAAGTGGAATTAGAGAAGGTCAGGCATATTACACCGAAACCATCCCGTAATGGTAGCGGAAAAGGAAGCGTGTACGGTAGAAGAGAGATTATTGTTTACCCGCAGGTCCACTTTGTGGGACTTGGAGTATTGGAAAGATTTGGATCTGCGGCATAATCTTGATGTGATGCACATCGAGAAAAATATATGTGACAACATTATCAGCACACTTCTTAACATTGAAGGCAAGACGAAAGATACCTTAAAATCTAGGATTGATTTGACACACCTGGGTATCAGAAAGGATTTGCAGGTGCAAGATGAAGGTAAACCACGGGATATGGCACCAGCTGTGTACGTCTTCGACAAGGTAAAAAGAAAAGAATTCTGCGAGGTCCTGTCACGTGTGAGATTCCCACATGGATTTGCCCAACCCTGAAAGGAGATTCAGTGCAGATGGAAACAAGGTACAAGGGTTGAAAACTCATGACCGCCACGTCCCACTTCAAAGGGTTTTACCTGTTATCCTTAGAGGATTGGGCATACGACTTATACTGAGCGATTGCAGAGTTGGGACAATTCTCGAGGAACTCTGCGGTAGAAATATCAGGATAGATGCTTTGGGCGTCTTAGAGACAAGATACCAACTATCCTATGCGACCTTGAGAAGATATATCCTCCAGCCTTCTTTGATGTGATGGTGCATTTGGCTGTTCATCTACCCGATGAGGCACTACTTAGAGGTCGATGACAGTATGGCTGGATGTACCCTATTGAAAGGCGGCTAGGCACTTTCAAGGGCTATGTTAGGAACAGAGCTAGACCCGAGGGTTCCATTGCAGAGGCCTACATTGCTCTGAAGCGTTGACATTCTGCTCAAAATACATTGAAACAGTGATCGACTTAGCAAAGAGGTGGGTGAAGACAATCCGGGCTCAATATTTTGATTATTCTGCTCGAAGTTACAGGAAGATTCGACAAGAGGACAAACATAAAGATTTGGACAAAATGGTTTGGTATGTGTTGAATAACTGTCCTGAGATACTACCTTATATCAAGTAAGTGTAGTAATGCAGCTTATACATCGTAATCTACTAAACTTGCAGCACATTCTTATATATTTAGATGTTTGACGCGATCACTATGTTGTGCAGCATCTACAAAGAGGAGTTACTGCCGCAAAATCCAAGAAACATTGACAAACTGGTTATGGCAGGATTTGCGAAATGGTTCAAGAACCATGTAAGCTTTTGAAGTGCACTGTTAGTTTTTTTTAATATATTGAGTACATAAGATGATCAACTTGTCTATTTTCTAACCATAGGTTAAGAATATGCGGGAGGATGGGCAGGCAGTTGATGATGCCTTTTACTCACTAGCAATGGGTCCTGATACTCGGGTAAGACATTATGAATCTTGCGTTGTTGGAGATGTGCGCTACAACACCCTTGCACGAGACGAAGGCAGGAAGACACAAAACAGTGCCATCATGAGCACGGATATGTATGACAAAGAGACAACTGAAATGTATGCTAACATAACAGACATTGTTCAGTTGCAGTATATCTCCAGTTTCGAGGATCATCGGTGTGTGGTTCTTTTGTGCTATCGTTGGTATAACGTGTTTTCCAGGATCGCAAAACCCAGAGCTGATGATTATTTCAAATCCATCAATGTCAAGGCGGCATACCAGACCAACGAGCCTTTTATTTTGGCAAATCAAGCAACACAGATATTTTTCTTGGAAGACACATTTGCACGTAGCGATGATGGAGAGTATTGCAAAGGTTTGAGCAGAGGAATTCGTTTAATGAAGTTGCACAACAAGATGATGCTTACTTCGCTCCCGATGTACAAGATAACACAGATGTTCCTAATATCTTTGAGAACCATCATGTCAATGGCGCTTGGCGAAAAGATTGCATGTCGTCTTGTGGACATACAAGAGTTGATCAAGAAGAAGCCAACGTTCTAGGACGTTGAGGACGAAGAAGAAGATGACACTGTGGGGAATTACGATTCAGACTGATACACATGGCGAAGATGTTGACGCTGCTGCTGCGGATGATGATTACATTGCTTTTTTTATATTTGCTGTCGAGACGTTTTTATCTACTATGTGAAATTGTGTTTGCTATGACAACTGAAACCTGATGAACATGTTGTTTAGTATTTTGCTGTGAGAACATCACTTGTTATGTATGCTGATTTGTGTTTGGTAGTTGTATGACAACTAAAACATGATGACATTGTTGTTTAGTTGTACTCATATTTGGCTGTGAAACTTGAATTTGATGACATAGTTTGCTGTTGGACTGCAATTTGCTCGACGTTTTCGAATGAGAACAAAGCTGACCCGACAGGGCCTCTGCTATTTATTTATTTATATGAGCAAAAGGGGATACCCCCTGATTTCCGTTAATAGAAATCATTAGATGTTCACAACACTACGCCCAGCCTGCTACATAGGTTTCATTCATTACTAGTTTCAGCAAAGTGCTCATGTCGTAGCCACTGAATACATCACGAGTGCTACATACACTGCAAATAAAGAGACAATCATCCTACAGAGCACATCGATTTTGCCCATTATCTTCACAAGCTCTTTCATCTCCTCATTGCGGTCAAGGTCGTTCATCAGCTATTGCTTGGCCATGATCAGAGGAACTGCATCTTTAACCTTCTGCTCTGCATCTTCCTCTTCTGCCATTCCTTCAGTTACTTGTCCAACACCCCAACCAAATAATCAGCGTAGTTGCATTCCCCCACATCAGCAACTTCCCAGAAATACAAATCACACGAATCTTCTCTTTCTGCACGAATCAAATTGGAAGATCATCAAGCAAACTATTAAAAAAATCAGCAACTGAAAGCAGCAGAACAACACTTAAACATATTATTACCCCATGATTCGGGCATTTGTAGAAGACTCGGCCAGGGTTGCAGATTGTGGTTGAGACGTGACGGATGACTCTGCATGATTTGCAGCAGTGGCACCACACCAACGGCAGTGGGTTGCGATGAGCAATCGGCTGCGGTGCGTGTGCCGGCGGGGGTGTGATGAGACCCACAGGCGATGGTACGGGTGGCGACTTGGCGCATATCTGGTTGTTGCCTGCTGAAGATCAGGTGGACGAGCAGCCAGCGGACATGGTTGCTGCGGCCGAGCTTGATGCTAGGCGAGTAAGTAGAGAAGAGGAGAAGCGAACGTTGGATATGTCAGTTTCATTACTTGCGAGTAGCATAGCACCATATATAGTCATAGTCTAGGTTTGGATTCGAACCAGCTACATGAGCACGTCTTTCTTTTTTCTAAAACTTGGCAACGTCTCTTTACTGGTACACTAGCTTGTTCTGTACGCCTTCCCAAGTCTTTGATTTTCTTTCCCTTTTTTTGCGAGGAAGGAAGGAGGACAAAATTTAGAGTTCCTCGGACTCGAACCCAAGACCTCTCGGTTGAACACCAAGGGTGCTAGTCACTTATGTGGCGAACGTTCCCTGTGAGGAGGACGGCAGACGAACACATTTTCCTCACAGTTTTCTTCCTATATATAAAAAAGTATGCTACTTGGTGTCCACTTAGTCAAAAAATGATTGTGCCAACCTTGACCGTTGGATTGACATTCAACGTCTGTCGCGTTTCTTCAGTCTCTTCTTCCTCGAGCCGCCAAAGCCAAACCAGCGCCGGCGGGACCGCTCTCCGCCTCCCGCACTGGCTGTGATCTTCCCAGCTCCTGTTCGTTCCCGTCCGAGGCCTCGCCATCGTCCTCCGCCTTGGTTCGCTCGCCGCGGCGCCGCCCTCTGGTGTTGTCAACATGGTCAACAACCGAGAGGAATAAGGAGATGACTGTACATGGTGAGGATGACAGTTGGGACCTAGCAGTGCGTGCAGTAATTTTGTTTTTTCGGGACGGAGAAGGGTATCAACTGAGTTGTGCGGGACCCGTGGCCCGTCTAGCCCAGGCTTTTATTTCATATGTTTAGCACATGACCAGCCCAGTTTGTTTTTTTTCCTTTTTGAAAAATGGCTAGCCAGCTATTTTGTTTTTTGCAGATAACCAACATAGGCCTACTTGCTTTTCTACCTGCTTTGGCCGTAAATCTTTCAAGGCGAGGAGGATGCATTTTGCCCAGAAAATGGGCTATAAGTAATAAGAAATGGGCTATAAGTAATAAGAAATGGGCTATAAGTAATAATAAATGGGCTATAAAATGAAAAAAATACAGCAAACAGGCAATTAGTTCCAAAATACTGTTTTCTTTCGGATTTTGATATTTTAAATTTCATTGTTTTTGTGCGGGTAAAATTTCATTGAATTTAAATTAAGGTATATTTACATTTAAAATCAATTTGAATCTGGCTAGAAATTTCGGGCTGTATGCTGTTTGGGACAGATTTGGAGGCTGACTTGTGGGTCTACTAGGTTGACATGTACTTTGGCTTTGTCAACTTAGTCCACAACTTAGTGACCGTTGGATGTTAATCCAACGGCCGTGCTGCTTATTCAATATCTGATCTTCTTGCTCCACGAACAACATCCATGGGCCGTGGACTGTACGCGCAAAATAATGATTCCTCCACCTGACAGCTGGGACACATCGGAAGGGCCTCTGTATTTCGCGAAAAAAACGTTCCCCCCGCTGACATGTCGGACCCACCAGCTATATCTTCGCACGCAAGGAAGTACTTCCTTATTACGCACAAAAAAGTGAATACCCCCTGCTAGCTGGGACCCACCATAGTGGGAGGATGGCTTGTGGGCCAACTAAGTTGATGGGGACGGAGGGCTTTGTCAGCTTAGTCAATATGAATGATTCTAGCTCCAGTGACCGTACGATGTCCATCCAACGGCTGTAGTGCTTCTTCAACCTCTGGTCCTCTTGCTCCAGCCGCCCAAAGCAGCGCCGGTCGTGCCGCATGCTCCTGCCTCCCGTGGCTGGCTGTGCTGCCGCGGAGGCCTCACCGCCCCCTACTATTCCCACCGCTGGCCAGGCCCTGCGGCGACGGCAGCCTCACACTGTAGCCGAACCAGTGAACCCTCGTACTCCTCTCCGCGCGGGCTTCCACTGCCGCGTCTTTCTCGGCTCCGTGTCATCCCCTTCCTAGGCCTCGCCGTCGTCCACCGCCGTGGTGCTCTCGGCGCGGCCTGGTCAACATGGTCAAGGAATGACTTCCATCAGACGTGGACTATACGTGGAGAGGCTGACAGCTGGGTCCACGGCCGCAACAAGGAAGTGCCTCCTTATTACGCGGAAAATAATGATTCCTCCACCTGACAGCTGGGACCCACCGGACGAGCCACTGTATTTCACGGAAAAAACGTTTCCCCCAGACTGCGGGGACCCACCAGCTTCATCTTCGCACGCAAGGAAGTGCGTCCGGGCAAAAAAAACGATTCGCCCTCCTGACTGCCGGGACCCACCAGCTACACCTACGCACACAAGGAAGTGCGTCTGGGCAAAAAAAAAACAAAATGATTCGCCCCCCTGACTGCTAGGACCCACTAGCTACGTCTTCACAGGCAAGGAAGTGCCTGACAGTCGGGACCCACCTGGTCGAAGCGTACGTAGCGTTGTCATCCTGGTCGCGAACATGTACGTACATACTAGTCGATGTAGAGGCGCGCACGTGTCGTAGTAGAGGCGCGCACGTGTCGTAGTAGAGGCACGCACGTAGCATGTACACATACGTACATCGTCCAGGGTGCAAGAAAGAAAATACGGCCACGTATATGTACATACGGGCGGGGTCTCGAACGCCTACTCGCGCATACGTACGGCCAGGGCTCGTGTACATGGCTGGGTCGGAACGGAGAAACATCATCGTCGTCGTGTTCATGGGGAGGCAACGGAATGCGTCGTGTTCATCGGGAGGCAATGGAACGCGTGGGAGCCAACCGGCTGGGTCGGAACAGAATGCTTCGTCGTGTTCATCGGGAGGGCTTGGACGGAATAGGCGATGGAAACAAGGCGTGGCATACCGCACAATGGAGGAAGCGGCCTTGTGTTCGACCGGCCACATTCGAAACGGGGTCCTGTTGATCGGGAGGGGTGTGGCATACCGCAAAACGAAGGAAACAGACCTCCTACGGTCGAAACGGGGGTCCTGTTGATCGGGAGGGGTGTGGCGTACCGCAAAACGGATGAAATGGACCTCCTTCGGTCGAAACGGGGGTCCTGTTGATCGGGAGGGGTGTGGCGTATCGCAAAACGGATGAAAGAGACCTCCTACGATCGAAACGGGGGTCCTGTTCATCGGGAGGGGTGTGGAGTTCCCCAAAACGGGACTCCATGGGATACTGTTCATCTCCACCGTCGACCTCCTCCAGCCCCCACGGGCTACCGTCGACCTCCTTCAGCCTCCACGGGCTCCTGTTCATCCAGCCTCCACCGTGCGCTACTCCACCGGCTCCTGTTCAACCACCCCTCCACCGTCTACTGTTCATCCAGCCCTCCACACCACGAGGTCCTATTCAACCACCCTCCACGGGCACCCCTCCATCGTCTACTGTTCATCCAGCCCTCCACCACACCACGGGGTCCTGTTCATCCAGAGGCAACGCCACCGCTCACTCGCTTCATCCAACCCCCGCAACGCCATCGTTCATCAATCGATCGGCTTCATTAGCAGCGATGGCGAAGAATCGCTCGATCGGGTTCGATTAACGAGCATCGATCGATCGCTCGGGTTCGATGTAGCGTAGCCTATAGTGCAATCGCTCGGGTTGATTAGAGCCCAACGCCTCGCTTCGGGTTCGATTAGAGCCAACGCCTACACACACGCAGCAGCGTGTACGAGAAACGCGCGCATCGCTCGGCCCCCGAACTCCCACCGTAATCGGGAACTCCCCAAAATTTTCCTCGCCCTCGCTTCTACCATGGTTTTATCCGTCATGGACGACCCAAAGAATGTCATGCAGCTGCGTCTCCGGCCCGCCCAGGACGAAAAGCCCATTTTCTGTCATTACTTTTTGTCATAGAAGTAGGAGCCCACAATTATCGTCATAGAAGTGTCATATGTATGACAGAAAAAAATTTCGTTCGGCCCAAAATGTCACGGATGTGTCTTTTTTTTGTAGTGATGGTGGAAGGCGATCCAGCTGCTGTTGACACAACGTTACTACCATTTATGAGAAGCAACTGTACCTATACCTCGGATATTGCTATGCTTCCCTACCGTCCCAATATGGGTCCTAACATAGGCCGCTTCAGCCTGGATGATCAGTCCTGCGTTGGTCTCAAGATTGACAGTAGCTGGCCATTCCCAGAGTATCACTTCTGGTTCAAAGCAAGCGTTTCCAACGCCGACGAGTGGTTGAGCTGAAGTTCATTTCATCGCTTTGTTATTTGTTGTGTGTGAAAAACTTTACTAGAATGTTTTGTTGGAAATGATCTATAATCCAACGTGTATCCTACTTGTCGTTGTGGGCTGATGACTTGTTGTATGTAATCAATGGTACATTTGCATATGCGTCCATCAACTGACGCCTGCTAGTGGTGTCCATATGAACAGTGCTAGTGATTTTAGTTGCAAAAATTAGAGAGTGCTAGTGATTTTTAGCTGCATATTTTGACAAATCGCAGTGTTACAAGGTTGACAAATGGCAATGTTACTAGATAAAAAATGTCAATCTTTCCAGTTTGACAAATGGCAACACACCCAAAATGACAGATATGCAAATCTTACCCAATTGTTTGTACATGGTTGCACACGGGTCATGCAAAACAACCGTTTGCGTTGAAGGGATGCAGAAATCCTGCTCGGCACATTTTCCCTTGGCTTCCTGGGGAAGCTGTCGGTTTGCATCCGGGTGTTCTAACTAAAACATTTGCGATGAGTGTTTTTTATTTAAAAACCATTGGCGTTTTTTTCAAAATAAAATCGTTTGATAAGTCTGTACATTAAGAGAGAAAAACGCAAGTTCGTTCAAACCATATCTTTCATTCAATCACACTGTGAATTTATATTCATATGATCGAGAATTCGAGATACAGTATTAAACCCCAAAAAGACTATTTTCAGCAGCGGCGGAGGCGGCATGCAGCGCCATCGTTGTCTGTCGTCCTCCGAGACACTGTTGTTGAAGTCTTCAAGGCAGCACAAAATGTTCTTCACTTGTAAATCAAACATCATGTCGTCGCGCGATCGACGGGCGGGCTACGGGAGGACGGCAACTGGCGCCGCTGAGAGGTAGCGGTCGACGACAACGTCCCATGCCGCTGAGGGGGGCACACGCATTGGCACAGGCGCGTCGGGTGCAGCCAAACGCACGGGGGCCGGCGCCACGGTGGGGGAGGGGCGTGCACGGGCACAGGCACGGGCGCTGGCGCTGGCATGTACACGAGCTTGCGCGGGTCCGTGGAGACCTCGCTGACGCCCGCGGCTTCCAGCTCTGCGATAGTGCTCGGCAACCAGCCCGTCAATGCTACAAGGATGGTTGCTGGTGCGGGCGCGGGGATGGGAGCTGGGACGGGAGCGGGGGCAGTAACCACCGTGGCCAGCTCGTTCTGGGCCATGTCCATGAGGCCCCATTCCTCCTTATTTTCTATCTACTCCGGCTTGGAGTCGACTTCACCAAACTTGAAGACTAGTGCCAGATGATCATTCTGCGCCATGGTGTTGGTGGAGGTCTGCGGGAGGGAGGGGAATGGGAGGCGAACAGTAAGGCCGCCGGTATTAAACAGCGGCTCGGGCGCCATTAGTAGAGAGGAAGGCTGGCGGCCATGGAAGTCAAAGGGCTCGCTTCCCAGTGAGCCTGCACAACATACAGCGTGCATGATTCCCGGTGAGCCTGCGCATTGGAGGACAGCTTGCACGCCTCTCGGTCAGCCTGCGCATCGGACTGCGCTCGCACGCCTCCCATTCAGTCAAGGTCAAGCAGAAGTTCGCATGGCACCTCCTACAACCATTAAAACCAAGACACGTGGCATCATGTGAATGGTTAACAGAACACACACGGTTTGAATTCTACAAACGTTTGAGATATTAAAGTGGCATCTATTTTTTCAAAATGCCTTTGTTGGCTGTCATTATTCGAGTGCGCCTTCTCTCAAAATGGACACGAAAAATGCCACAGCATGTCGAGTGCCATTCCATGATAGCATGCCAAGTTTCATGAATTTCAGACGAGTTTTGGATTTACTAGAATTTAAAAACTAGGCATCTCAATGTTTTTCCGGCAATCAACGGTGCCCTGGTGTTTGAAATTCATTTCCATTTCTTGCATGGGACCTAAGCATGCACCCGAGGACACATATTTGATTTTCCAACCAATTTATATGCACTAGAGCATGTGCATGTAGTTCAAATTTGAATTATGCACATAAATGCATTGTAACTCAGTTAATGCATAAAAATGTCCAAACGAACCCCGAAAAATCCCAAAAATTGACACAACACTCCTTTTGTTCTATGTTGACACGAGAAATTTTTTGAAAGCAATAAGAGGCAATGGATATCGTTTCCTCCCCAAAGGTCGGACGTTCCCTACCGAAACCATCATGCTTGTTGTGAGAAGCTCTGGTTTGTGAGAAGCATATACCCAAACCTGCCCCGAATGGGACAATTGTTTTACCACGGCATGTTGATGACGCTCCATGATAGCATGCCAAGTTTCATGAATATCAGACGAGTTTTGGATTTACTAGAATTTAAAAACTAGACATCTCAATGTTTTGCCGGCAATCAACAGTGCCCTGGTGTTTGAATTTCATTCTCATCTCTTTCATGGGACCTAGAAATTCACCAAAGGACACAGATTAGATTTTTCAACCAACTTTAGTGCAATGGAGCATGTGCTTGTGGTTCAAATTTGAATTATGCACATAAAATGCCTAGAAAACCTAGTTAATGTATAGAAAAGGCCAAACGAACCCCGAAAATTTCCAAGATTAAAAACAACACTCTTGTTGTTCTATGTTGACACTAGAAATTTTTCGAAAGCAATAAGAGGCAACGGATATCGTCCCGTCCCCAAAGGTGGTACGTTCGCTATCGAAACCATCATGCTTGTTGTGAGAAGCTCTGGTTTGTGAGAAGCTTATACCCAAACATGCCCCAAATGGGACAAAATTTTCACCACGGCATGTTGATGCCGCTCCATGATAGCATGCCAAGTTTCATGAATTTTAGACGAGTTTTGGATTTACTAGAATTTAAAAACCAGGTATCTCAACGTTTTGCCAGCAATCAACAGTGCCCTGGTGTTTGAAATTCATTCCCATCTCTTGCATGGGACATAGAAATTCACCCCAGGAGACACATGTGACTTTTCAACCAACTTTGGTGCATTGGAGCATGTGCTTGTAGTTTAAATTGAATTATGCACATGAAATGCCTAGAAAACCCAGTTAATGTATAAAAAAGGCCAAACGAACCCCGAAAAATTCGTTCCCATTTCTTGCATGGGACCTAAGCATGCACTGAAGGACACCGATTTGATTTTTCAACCAATTTGTATGCACCAGAGCATGTGCACGTAGTTTAATTTTGAATTGTGCACGTGAAATGGCTAGAAAACCAGTTTAACGTATAAAATGTCCAAACGAACCCTGAATAATTCCAATTCATTTACGACACACATATAGTTGCATGTTCACTGCAGATAAAAGGTCTAGCAATTCAAACAACGTCCATTGCTGTTGTGACCCCATTTTGTAATTCAAATCAAATAGATCCCACACAGTTTATTATCACCAACGGTGTGAGATGCAGTACAAAATATCTTTGAGCACCGTCGGTGTATAGTACGCCTATGGCTTACGCGAGAAGGTGCGTCGGCTACAGTCCACAGCCGGCGTGTCAAGGACACTAGCTCACTCCCCAAAAACTACCGCCTCTGCATCCCTCGCAGTCTCGAAAATATCTACCACCTAGAAGGTTTAAATGTTTGATAGCACACGATTAGTATGTGCAGACCGTGCGATGTCTGTTACTCCCGCTCTACTCCAGTCCCTTGATTCAAATTTTCAGTAGCCCCGACATTTTACTCCCGCCTCCGCATCCCTCGCAATCTCAAAAATATCTGCTCGCCCTTGATCCAAATTTTCAGTAGCCCCGCCTTGTCACTCCCGCCTAGTAAATTTTTCAGTTGCCGCAATATTTCCTCAAACACAACCTTGCCCCCCCCTCTCCACACACACCCCGAAACCTTCGCTCACAAAGACACACACAACCCTCGAAACCATTGGAAGGTCGCCACCATCGCCGGCGCCTCCATCCTCAACCTCTGCCTGTGTGCCGGGGAGCTTGAGGAGGCAGTGGCCAAAAAGAGGTTTATCGCGGCCTTTTCGCCCGACGCCGGCAAGGTGGCCGCTGAGGTGTCCTCGTCGTCCTCCGCGGGCCCAATCCGCCGTCGCTGGTACCCTGATCCGCCTGCCGCCGTGCCCTACACCGGTTCGAGGACTTCCCCGTCCTCCCTCGGACCCGGCAGCCGACGAAGTCCTACCTCGGGGTCCGGAAGCCGCGGTGGGGGACGTGGGTCGCCGAGATTACAGATCGAGAGACCCACACTCGATGGCGGCTTGGTAGCTTCCACACGGCTGCTACCTCTTGAGCACTACGTTGGATTCCCTTGAAGAGGAAAGGTGATGCAGCACAATAGTGTAAGTATTTCCCTTAGTTTTTGAGAACCAAGGTATCAATCCAGTAGGAGGCTACGCGCGAGTCCCTCGTACCTACACAGAGAAAATAACTCCTCGCAACCAAAGCGATTAGGGGTTGTCAATCCCTTCACGGTCACTTACGAGAGTGAGATCTGATAGAGATGATAGATAATATTTTTGGTTTTTTGTGATAAAGATGCAAAGTAAAATAAAAGAAAAGTAAAAAGCAAAAGCAATAAATAAAGTGATGGAAGATTAATATGATGGAGATAGACCTGGGGGCCATACGTTTCACTAGTGGCTTCTCTCGAGAGCATAGGTATTCTACGGTGGGTGAACAAATTACTGTTGAGCAATTGATAGAATTGAGCATAGTTATGAGAATATCTAGGTATGATATGTATATAGGCATCACGTCCGAGACAAGTAGACCGACTCCTGCCTGCATCTACTACTATTACTCCACTCATCGACCGCTATCCAAAGATGCATCTAGAGTATTAAGTTCATGAAAACAGAGTAACGCCTTAAGCAAGATGACATGATGTAGAGGGATAAATTCATGCAATATGATAAAACCCCATATTGTTATCCTCGATGACAACAATACAATCGTGCCTTGCTGCCCCTCATCATTGGGAAAGGACACCGCAAGATTGAACCCAAAGCTAAGCACTTCTCCCGTTGCAAGAAAAACCAATCTAGTAGGCCAAACCAAACTGATAATTCGAAGAGACTTGCAAAGATAACCAATCATACATAAAAGAATTCAGAGAAGATTCAAATATTGTTCATAGATAATCTTGATCATAAACCCACAATTCTTCGATCTCAACAAACACACCGCAAAAAGAAGATTACATCGAATAGATCTCCACGAGAGAGGGGGAGAACATTGTATTGAGATCCAAAAATAGAGAAGAAGCCATCTAGCTACTAACTATGGACCCGAAGGTCTGAGGTAAACTACTCACACTTCATCGGAGGGGCTATGGTGATGATGTAGAAGCCCTCCATGGTGGATGCCCCCTCCGGCGGAGCTCCGGAACAGGCCCCAAGATGGGATCTCGTGGGTACAGAAGGTTGCGGCGGTGGAATTAGGTTTTTGGCTCCGTGTCTGATTGTTTCGGGGTACGTAGGTATATATAGGAGGAAGAAGTACGTCGGTGGAGCAATGTGGGGCCCGCGAGAGTGGAGGGCGTGCCTAGGGGGGTAGGCGCGCCCCCTACCTCGTGCCTTCCTCGAAGCTTCCTTAACTTAGGGTCCAAGTCTCCTGGATCACGTTCGGTGAGAAAATCACGTTCCCGAAGGTTTCATTCCGTTTGGACTCCGTTTGATATTCCATTTCTTTGAAACTCTGAAATAGGAAAAAAAAAACAACAATTCTGGGCTGGGCCTCCGATTAATAGGTTAGTCCCACAAATAATATAAAAGTAGAAAATAAAGCCCAATATTGTCCAAAACAGTAGATAATATAGCATGGAGCAATCAAAAATTATAGATACGTTGGAGACGTATCAGGCATCCCCAAGCTTAATTCCTGCTCGTCCTCGAGTAGGTAAATGATAAAAACAGAATTTTTGAGGCGGAGTGCTACTTGGCATAATTTCAATGTAATTCTTCTTAATTGTGGTATGAATATTCAGATCCGAAGGATTCAAGACAGAAGTTCATATTGACATAAAAGTGATAATACTTCAACCATACTAACAAAGCAATTATGTCTTCTCAAAATAACATGGCCAAAGAAAGTTCATCCCTACAAAATCATATAGTTTAGTCATGCTCCATTTTCGTCACACAAGAATATTGTCATCATGCACAACCCCGATGACAAGCCAAGCAATTGTTTCATACTTTAGTAATCTCAAACCTATAAACTTTCACGCAATATATGAGCGCGAGCCATGGATATAGCACTATGGGTGGAATAGAATTTGATGATGGGGGTTATGTGGAGAAGACAAAAAAGGATAAAGTCTCACATCAACGAGGCTAATCAACGGGCGATGGAGATGCCCATCGATCGATGTTAATGCAAGGAGTAGGGATTGCCATGCAACGGATGCACTAGAGCTATAAATGTATGAAAGCTCAACAAAAGAAAACTAAGTGGGTGTGCATCCAACTTGCTTGCTCACGAAGACCTAGGGCACTTGAGGAGGCCCATTGTTGGAATATACAAGCCATCTATAATGAAAAATTCCCACTAGTATATGAAAGTGATAACTCAAGAGACTCTCTATATGAAGAACATGGTGCTACATTGAAGCACAAGTGTGGAAAAAAAGGATAGTAGCATTTCCCCTTTTTATTTCTCTTTTTTTGGGCCTTCTTTTTTATTTGGCTTTTCTCTTTTTTTGGGACAATGCTCTATTAAATGATGATCATTACACTTCTATTTATTTACAACTCAATGATTACAACTCGATACTAGAACAAAGTATGACTCTATATGTATGCCTCTGACGGTGTACCGGGATATGCAATGAACCAAGAGTGACATGTATGAAAGAATTATGTATGGTGGCTTTGCCACAAATACTATGTCAACTACATGATCATGTTAAGAAATATGACAATTATGAATGTGTCATGATAAACGGAATGGTGGAAAGTTGCATGGAAATATATCTTGGAATGACTATGGAAATGCCATAATAGGTAGGTATGGTGGCTGTTTTGAGGAAGATATAAGGAGATTTATGTGTGAAAGAGCGTATCATATCACGGGGTTTGGATGCACCGGCGAAGTTTGCACCAAGTCTCAATGTGAGAAAGGGCAATGCACGGTACCGAAGAGGCTAGCAATGATGGAAGGGTGAGAGTGCGTATAATCCATGGACTCAACATTAGTCATAAAGAACTCACATACTTATTGCAAAAATCTACAAGCCATCAAAAACCAAAGCACTATGCGCATGCTCCTAGGGGGATAGATTGGTAGGAAAAGACCATCGCTCGTCCCCGATCGCCACTCATAAGGAGGACAATCAAAGAACACCTCATGTTTCAAATTTGTTACATAACGTTCACCATACGTGCATGCTACGGGACTTGCAAACTTCAACACAAGTATTTCTCAAATTCACAACTACTCAACTAGCACGACTTTAATATTATTACCTCCATATCTCAAAACAATCATCAAGCATCAAACTTCTCTTAGCATTCAACACACTCATAAGAAAGTTTTTACTATTTGTAATACCTAGCATATTAGGATTATTTAAGCAAATTACCATGATATTTAAGACTCTCAAAATAATCTAAGTGAAGCATGAGAGATCAATATTTTCTTTAAAACAAATCCACCACCGTGCTCTAAAAGATATAAGTGAGGTACTAGAGAAAAACTATATAACTCAAAGGATATAAGTGAAGCACAAAGAGTATTCTAATAATTTTCAAATCATGTATGGCTCTCTAAAAAGGTGTGTAAAGCAAGGATGATTGTGGTAAACTGAAAAGCAAAGACTCAAATCATACAAGACGCTCCAAGCAAAACACATATCATGTGGTGAATAAAAATATAGCTCCAAGTAAAGTTACCGATGGAAGTAGACGAAAGAGGGGATGCCTTTCGGGGCATCCCCAAGATTTGACTTTTTGGTGTACTTAGATTATCTTGGGGGTTCCATGGGCATCCCCAAGCTTTGGCTGTTGCCACTCCTTGTTTCATAATCCATCAAAAGATTTCACCCAAAACATGAAAACTTCACAACACAAAACTCAACAGAAATCTCGTGAGCTCCGTTAGCAAAAGAAAACAAAAGACCACTTCAAGGTACTGTAATGAACTCATTATTTATTTATATTGGTGTTAAACCTACTGTATTCCAACTTCTCTATGGTTTATAAACTATTTTGCTAGCTATAGATTCATCAAAATAAGCAAATAACACACGAAAAACAGAATCTGTCAAAAACAGAACAGTCTGTAGTAATCTGTAACTAACGCAAACTTCTGGAACTCCAAAAATTCAGAAAAAATAGGACGACCTAGGAAATTTGTTTATTGATCAGCAGCAATTGGAATCACTATTTTATCATGTTCTGGTGATTTTTAACAATTGTTTTCGTGAACAGAAAGTTTCTGGAAATTACAGCAAGATCAAATAATTATCATCCAAGAAGATCCTATAGGTTTAACTTGGCACAAACACTAATTAAAACATAAAAACACATCTAACCAGAGGCTAGATCTAATATTTATTCCTAAACAGAAGCAAAAGCAAAAAAAAAATTGGGTTGCCTCCCAACAAGCGCTATCGTTACGCCCCTAGCTAGGCATAAAAGCAAGGATAGATCTAGGTATTGTCACCTTGATTCTTAATTTTTTAGCGGAGTTATGTTCGAATCCGGGAGGTTCTTTACGTTTCCCTTAATATTCAGAAATCTTGAGATCTAAAGAGACCAATCGCTTATTGCAAAGGGTAATCAACATATTCATGCGGTGGAGATTCCCACTAACACTCTTAAGAGGTTCAAGAGACTTTTGTAAAATCTTAGTTACTTCGCAAATTTTCTCAAAAACTTGCGTTTCCTCTTGGGTATGATGAGGCCCCTTTTGTTGAGGTAGAGTTCCTACTATACCTTCTATAATTTCATGCGCAATACTAGGATCAATTTCAATAAAATTTCCTTTAGCAACGCAATCCAAAAGTTGTCTATGAGACATATTTAGTCCAACATAAAAGTTGTGAAGAAAAATTCTAAAATTCACCTGTAAGGTACGATTACGATAAGATTCCATCATTCTAAACCAAGTGTCTTTTAAGTTTTCTCCTTGCCTTTGTTTGAAGTGAATAACCTCCAACTCGGGGGACAAAGGAGCAGATAAGGGACTAGCCATGACGACAAGCAAGCGAAAGAAGTGAACGGAAAAGAGAGGGCGAATAAAACGGCAAGGGTGAAGTGGGGGAGAGGAAAACGAGAGGCAAATGGAAAATAATGTAATGCCGGAGATAAGGGATTGTGATGGGTACTTGGTATGTTGACTTTTGCATAGACCTCCCCAGCAACGGTGCTAGAAATTCTTCTTGCTACCTCTTGAGCACTGCGTTGGATTCCCTTGAAGAGGAAAGGTGATGCAGCACAGTAGCGTAAGTATTTCCCTCAGTTTTTGAGAACCAAGGTATCAATCCAGTAGGAGGCTACACGCGAGTCCCTCGTACCTACACAAACCAAATAACTCCTCGCAACAAACGCGATTAGGGGTTGTCAATCCCTTCACAGTAACTTACGAGAGTGAGATCTGATAGAGATGATAGATAATATTTTTGGTATTTTTGTGATAAAGATGCAAAGTAAAATAAAATAAAAGTATAAATAAAAAGCAATAAATAGAGTGATGGAAGATTAGTATGATGGAGATAGACCCGGGGGACCATAGGTTTCACTAGTGGCTTCTCTCAAGAGCATAGGTATTCTACGGTGGGTGAAAAAATTACTCTTGAGAAATTGACAGAACTAAGCATAGTTATGAGAATATCTAGGTATGATCATGTATTTAGGCATCACGTCCGAGACAAGTAGGCCAAACCAAACTGATTATTCGAAGAGACTTGCAAAGATAACCAATCATACATAAAAGAATTCAGAGAAGATTCAAATATTGTTCATAGATAATCTTGATCATAAACCCATAATTCATCGGTGACGGTGTCCTGGACTAGGGGGTACTCACCACGTCGTCCCCCAATCGGTTAGATTGGGCCGAGGACCCCAGGGCCGCATACTCATGGGCCAGTCCGGACAGGTGCCACATACAAGGAAGATTCCACAAGACTTGGTGATCAAGACAAGGACTCCTCCCCCACCGGCGTATTCGGCTAGGACTCTTGTTATCCTAGGCCTCTGGTGCATTATATAAACCAGGGCCAGGCTAGTCGACACATATACAATAAACAACAATCATACCATAGGCTAGCTTCTAGGGTTTAGCCTCTTTGATCTCGTGGTAGATCCACTCTTGTAACACACATCATCAATATTGATCAAGCAGGACGTAGGGTTTTACCTCCATCAAGAGGGCCCGAACCTTGGTAAAACATCGTGTCCCTTGTCTCCTGTTACCATCCGCCTAGATGCACAGTTCGGGACACCCTACCTGAGATCCGCCGGTTTTGACACGACATTGGTGCTTTCATTGAGAGTTCCTCTGTGTGTTCGGCAAAAGGTCAATGGCTCGCCCGCAGATCAACTGCGACTTCGGCATATTCGTCACCAGCTCGACTGGTCACCTTGGTTCGACCAAGGACTGCACCCTATCTCCGATCGTCACGTTCGGATGAGGGCCCTCATCAACATCAGCTCCAATCTCTAAAAAGATCATGGAGGAATCATCCAGTGAGCCTGGGGGCTCAACGTCAACATTGCCCTCGGGCGACCGTGCTGTTTTCCTGGACAGCGAACTTGTATCCACCGTCACCGCCTCCTCGAGCATCGGTTTGACGATTGCTTCAGTGAAATAGTGCGGAATTGAGTCTACAACAACCTTGGAAAATTTCGCCGAGTTCCGATGGAGGAATCTCTGGCAATCCACGATATACCGAAGCCCTGTCAAATCTGGACGAGAATCTAGACGAGTTAGGGCGTGGTGTCCAGCTTCTAGCTCGGACGTCCTTTGGAAGATCCAACTCGTTGATCGGCTGCGGAATTCCTATATCTACCACCCCTCCAAATTTCAGCTCGATCCGACCGTCCAAACTCCGGGAACCTTCCAATTAGTACATCACTTTTCGGATCTGTTTTCTGCGCGAAAACGAATCCGACCCGAGTTCGTCTTTTTTATGAACGGGATTTCGGACATCCTTTTTGAAGGAAGTTTTGTATGGGGTATTGTGTTTTGTTTCCGAACACATCCCACTAACTTTATAATCTTTTGAACATGATCTTCAACATCATGCTGGTGTCAAACCAGTCCGGCAATATTGCTCCACGCCTGCCGACCTGCGCTAGACACGTCGTCACTTTGTTGAGCCACGCTCAACTTCTTCGGATCATGATCTCGGCAAGCCGAACAAGAGTCCGGCATCGCGAAGGATAAATCATCATCAACATCGCCGCCCCACAGATTACATGGAGCGGGCATACAGGCATCGCCGCACGGTCCCTTCATCAAGCTGGCATCGACCACGTCACGACCTGCATCGGCAGGGCCGCACCATTGCTTCTTCAAGCTAGTGTCCATCACGCCGACCTACTTCGACATCTCGGCTGGACAGGGGCTTCGCCATCTCTTCATCAACATACTCCGGACACTTCGGCGTCACTAGCTGACCAGCTCCGTCACGTAAGCTGGACCGAGGGCTTTGCCTCGGCGAGCCAACCTTTGCCAGCACTGCCATGCTGTCGTTTTATCGCCCATCAGGCAATGGGTGCGCGGATCGAGTCCCAATTTTGGGAATCACCTTTCTTCAGATTGCTACAACAAATAAACCAGGTGCTATTAATCCTAGTATTTTTTGCTTGTTTGGGTTCATTTTTCCCAACGAATTATTACTCTGGTTTGTCCATCATATGTACGCAGGTCTATCAAATGGTGGCCGCATTAACGAGGTCGCATGGTGGTTCGGTCAGTTTCCGTACATAGTCCGGCGAACGCCGCATCCGGAACTCGAACCGACCTGTGAATTCAGGCCTTGCCACGCCTTTATCGCATCACGCCGCCGCCCTACATCGACATTGACTTCGGCGCCAGGCCATATTTCTTTTATTACTTACTTTGCATAAATTATTTATTATGCAATGATTTTTTTAATTATTACTATTATATCTGGTTTGCACTATTTTTTGTGCACAGAAAAATGATCCAGCCGGACTATATCCTTTGACGTCACCTCGGCTGGTCGGGGGGCTTCGTCAACACTTCATTACCCCATGCCGGGGACTTCGGCATCACTCTGCCGTCCTGCATTGACCGTGCTATGTCACCACTTCGGAGTACAGAGCTCTTTGCTCCGCCACCTCGGGACCGGCTTGGGGGATGGAACCTTGTCCCCCATCAAGCTCGGACCACATCGTCAATACCGAACACATTAACCAGCTAAGTTGCCTTCATGCTCAAAGTTTTAAATTTTTAACTTGTGTTCGGCTCGACCAAGCATTATACTTTTTTGGAAAAAAGTGGCTTGTAATTTTTTTTCCTTGTCCAAACTTTGTTCGCACACACTTGACGCGCTAGCCGTGCTCATTATACCTGGGGGCATCTTTAACAGAAGCTTATTAATACGGGCTTTATGCCCAACACATGTGTCACACTTCCGCATGTACCTTTTATTCACCATTATATGCATCGATATGACTTAAGTTTTGGCCAAGCTGGGTTGCCTGGCTCCTGTGCTTACCCCTACGTTCCTGATTGTTCGGCTAGGTGGTAAAGGAGCACCTCTGCGATTATTACTGCCGGGTCAGCGGATGTGTACCTCGACTGGGTGAAGCCGAAAGCTAGCGTTCTTAAGGGAATACTCGGTCGGTGAACTAAAAGATGATTTCTTACCTATTCATTTACCTGCCCCCAGATGTTTTTCTGCTCTTTTCGCAGTTCGGACATGCACTTTAAGGCATGCCTCCCAGGGAAAGGAACCCCTAACGGAACTATTCTCCCTGGAAGATGTTTCTTACTAACCATGCACTATATCATAACTAGTTGGGCACTTGTCTGATAAAGCACTAATGACCCCTACGCCTGGTCTCCACGCATGCCCCAGTTTTTATAACCGCGAGGGTATTCGGACACACTCCAGACTATTGGGTCCAGAGGTTGAAGCGAAAAGGTCCGCTACGACAAACGATCTACAATCCGGCTAGAAGGCATTTTACATTCAACTTTTACCCAAGTCACTTGGGGGATATTATGTTTATTTGAGCCGTTTTATACTAAGTGTTTTTCTTCTTAGTCGTTGCAAAGTTTTTATTATTTATCACTCCTTTTTTCGACACGAGTGTGCGGTCACTAGCCGGGGAGCCTAATTTCTCTCTCAAAACCGCTAGAGTTTAGTTTTCTAAACTGGCCTAATGAGAAGTACTCCGCCTTCGGGATGGGAGACTGAAGCCGTAGGCTGACCCGCTTGAAGTCTTGAGATAGGATGTGTCATGTTAAAGCACGGCAGAAGCACTTTTTTTTCTCTAAAGTCCAATTTTCAGATTGGCACCAACACTTGACCTTGTTCGGACGTCATGTTTTTTGGCGTTTTTGGTTTTCAAGCTTTTGGCACTTTTAAACTATTTGTGTGTTTTCAGCACAAGTCTCAAAGGCAACGCCGGACTCCTTTAGAGATTCGGCAAAACATTCTCGATATTGCTATATATGCATCGGTTTCAATTGTGTCTTGGTCAATAGTTGGGTTGCCCGGCTCCTGCGCTTGCCTCCTATGTTCCGCTTTGTTCGGCTAGGTGTGCAAAGGAGAACCATCGCGATTGTGCTTCCAGCTCGCATGGTCAAGCACCTCGATGGAGAAAGCCAAAACCGATCTGTCACAATAGGTGTAAACTGGTCAGCGATCCGATGACTATATTAAATGACGGGCCATTCATCACATTGGCGAAGTGTTTCCGCTTGACCTCGATCGTCAGCCAACACTACCGGGGCTATTATCTGGCCTCCCAAACTAAATCCTCGATCTTTCGCTCTTACATTGGAGCTGAGGTTTCATGATCATGCTTAGCATGACAACCCAAAGAAAGGAACCGATAGTGGGACTATTTTCTTTGGAAGACATTACTTCTGTTTAAATAGTAATATAACATATCTCTCTGCGTACCTTTGTTTATAAAACCGTATGGCCAGATTGCCTTGTTTGTCATAAATCTTTGCCCTCATAAAGGCTTTATAAAGTAAGACAAACACTCCTCGGCTACTGGCCGAGGAGGTTGCAGCCGATGGTAGGTCAACAAAGTTTTGTACAATGCGGATCCGAGCATTAATGACATAAAGTACTTGGATACATAGAGTCATTACACATAATTTGTGATTTTACTATGGATATCGATCCTTAATTCGGCCACCCGTGCCCGCATTAAGGCTCGGGGGCTACTGGGCTTCGGGCTTATTATTTACAAATATTAAAGGGGCACATTGATCCCCTTATCTGGTGTTGCCACCCGACCAGTGTCTCGGGGGCTACTGCATTGCCTGTCCAATGCAGAAAATTTTAAGTGCAATACAGTCTCCGAGGAGATTTCGATCGTCAGGTTGGTCGGCCGCACCCAACCTGAGTCTTGAGGACTAAGCACGCCGCTTTTGGTGTCCCGAATTATTCTGCCGAGCTAGGACTTGATCCTCAGACCGACTTTGCAAATCAACCTGAGTCTCAGCGGCTACGGGGATCAGCGGTCTTATGTCATCCTTCGTATGCATCTCGGGTTTTAGACCGATACTCACCTTGAGGGCTACTGGCTATGTATCTCGGCAGAGAATAAATTGCACCAATCAAAAACATTGACAAAAATCGGCCCACATTCGGGGTGGTGCACCACCTCGGAAGCAGTCTGGCATAAAGCTTGGGCGCTAGTGACTGGCTCCATAGAGGGCATTTCCGGCATTAAGCTCGGTTAAAATCCTTCAAACTTATTTGAACCAAGGTGATTTACGACACCTCGGATACAGTCCGGCGTTGGAGCTCGGATACATAGTCCGGCGTTGGAGCTCGGATACAGTCTGGCGTTGTAGCTCGGATACATAATCCAGCGTTGGAGCTCGGATACATTCCGGCGTTAGAGCTGGGAAGCGGTCCGGCGTTGGTGCTCGGCTGCAAAAGATACCTCGAATGGAGTCCGGCGTTGGAGCTCGGACGCAAGAGGACGCTGCCGCCCGGGAACAACTTCAAACCCGAGGTGTGGCATAAAAATAACAAGGCATTGATAAAGGCCGAAAACTTAAAGGGGCTCCTTGGATACCCGACGTGTAAACTCGTCGAATGCATTTCGGCGATCCTCAAGATAGAAGATGATAAGATTTGTTGAACAAGTTTTCAAGACCGGCAACCGAAGATGAAGAACAGTTCGGAAGAATCGAGGAGCGTCCCTAACTTGAAGACCGGTTCAGGGGGCTACTGACGGTGTCCTAGACTAGGGGGTACTCACCACGTCGTCCCCCAATCGGTTAGATTGGGCCGAGGACCCCCAGGGCCGCATACTCATGGGCCAGTCCGGACAGGTGCCACATACAAGGAAGATTCCACAAGACTTGGTGATCAAGACAAGGACTCCTCCCCCACCGGCGTATTCAGCTAGGACTCTTGTTATCCTAGGCCTCTGGTGCATTATATAAACTAGGGCCAGGCTAGTCGACACATATACAATAAACAACAATCATACCATAGGCTAGCTTCTAGGGTTTAGCCTCTTTGATCTCGTGGTAGATCCACTCTTGTAACACACATCATCAATATTAATCAAGCAGGACGTAGGGTTTTACCTCCATCAAGAGGGCCCGAACCTGGGTAAAACATCGTGTCCCTTGTCTCCTGTTACCATCCGCCTAGACGCACAGTTCGGGACCCCCTACCCGAGATCCGCCGGTTTTGACACCGACAATCGGTCTCAACATACACACCGCAAAAATAAGATTACAGCGAATATATCTCCACGAGAGAGGGGGAGAACATTGTATTGAGATCCAAAAAGAGAGAAGAAGCCATCTAGCTACTAACTATGGACCCGAAGGTCTGAGGTAAACTACTCACACTGCATCGGAGGGGCTATGGTGATGATGTAGAAGCCCTCCGTTGTGGATGCCCCTTCCGGCGGATCTCCAGAATAGGCCCCAAGATGGGATCTCTTGGGTACAGAAGGTTGCGGTGGTGGAGTTAGGTTTTTGGCTCCATAACTGATCGTTTCGGGGTATGTAGGTATATATAGGAGGAAGAAGTACGTCGGTGGAGCAACATGGGGCCCACGAGGGTGGAGGGCGCACCAAGGGGGGTAGGCACGCCCCCCTACCTCGTGCCCTCCTCGAAGCTTCCTTGACTTAGGGTCCAAGTCTCCTCGATCACGTTCGGTGAGAAAATCACATTCCCGAAGGTTTCATTCCATTTGGACTCCGTTTGATATTCCGTTTCTTCGAAACTCTGAAATAGGCAAAAAACAACAATTCTGGGCTGGGCCTCCGGTTAATAGGTTAGTCCCAAAAATAATATAAAAGTAGAAAATAAAGCCCAATATTGTCCAAAACAGTAGATAATATAGCATGGAGCAATCAAAATTATAGATACGTTGGAGACGTATCAACGACCGAGCTCGCGGCCATGGAGCACGACCGCTGGCAGGTCCGCTACCATGGCGCGACGGCTAGGCTCAATTTCCCCTTCGGCACATGTCAGGTCCACCTCGTTCCGCCGAAGCCAGGGGTGGTGAGCTCGGCTATGGCGTGGGAGCGCCTCGAGGTCGAGGCCGCTGACGAGGCCTACATGCAAGAGCTCCGCCAGCAGCACCCGGAGCTCGTGGAGGTGAAGCGGGCGATCTTTGCCGCCGCGGAGGGCGGCGAGGTTATCACGCTCTCCTTCGATGACGAGGTCGAAGGCGGCGAGGACGGCGGCGTGGAGGGCCGTGAGGTTATCGCGCTCTCCTCTAATGACGAGGTCGAAGGCGGCGGCGACCGCGGCACCGAGGGCGTCGAGGTGGGCCCCATGGACGAGGAGATCGATGTCGACGAGTGGAGGAGGTGGCCCGACGACGGTACTGGCCCGGACCCGGCTCGTGGCACTCCGTACATGACGAGGAAGGATTGGCTCGACCTCTACTTTGACCGAAAGTAGTTTAGCTTAGTTCAAATTTATGTTTTATGTTCGGTTATGCAAAACTATCTATGTTTATGTTTGAACGCATGCTACTTTTGGTGGAACCTGCTTTGAACTTGATCAAATTGAAGTTTACAACCTTAAGTTTAGGGGATCGACTAGAAAAGGCCAAAATTGCTGGAGTATATATATATATATATATATATATATATATATATATATATATATATATATATATATACAACAATTGAAAAATGATGCACTAGGGGTTTTAGTCCTTTAACTTTTTAAGGATCACCTAGATATGTCCTTGTTACTTGTTTATTTCAGTTCTTCAAAATGTGATGCTCTATATGTGCAACTATTTGCCGTGCAGTTCAATTTCATCAATAACAATTTCAACAATACCACTATGAATTACGATATTTGGTTGCTGTTAAGGATATAGCAGTTAACATGCCGTCTCATTTTTCAATTGTTTTTTAGCAACATGCATTGTACTGAATGACTAAATATGCAATATCAGGCTACATAGCAACAAGGAAGAGTGTTACCTTAATGTTCTAATGATGTCTAGATATACAAGTAATAAAATCTTATATAATGGGATAGATGGAGTGTTGTAGTACATCATTTTTCAATTGTTGTTTAGCTTGTAATATTAACTTGGTGCTTTTAGGTACATGTATCATTGCCAAAGATCCACATTTCGACCCTTTCTGCTTATGAGGCAATGAGATATTCACGAACCAGCATCAAGTGAGGAAACTGATAAAAATTATTATTAAAATGGGTCAAAAGATGTCAATCGAACTATTTGTTCACACTTTATGCAAGACAACAGTGAACTGTAGGATGGTAAGTAAGAACCATATAGCCTTCTTTTTACTGCCCGTAATGAGTTGTGTTAGATGACAATATCTGAATCTTTTTTCTTTTGCAGTGGATCCTGAAACAGTTTACTCAAGATTACCTCTCAAACTACATGATTGACGGTCGGCCATCACAAGGGGTTGGACTAGAGTCCTGCATGCCTTCTGCATCCAGGAGAGTACAATAGGGCCATTCCGCTTCACCTTGTTCAGCAACTGGAATGTCTGTTGCCTCTTTCTTTACCATCTAGAATAGTACAAGTATAGAACCCTCGTACATCATTCTTTATTTGGTGCTTATGTGTAATGCCCCGGATGTAACTTTCCATAATTCTAACTCTAACTCTTGCCATTTCTGGCTATGTGATATGATATTTCCTTCGTGGTTGGGTTTTGTCTTTCGTTTTGCATTTTGTTCATGTCATGAATTTCATGTCATGTCATCATGTGCATCTCATTTGCATTCATGTTCGTCTCATGCATCCGGTCATTTTTCCCGTTGTCCGTTTCGCAATCTGACACTCCCACATGCACCCGTTGCACCTGTCTAATCTCGTTTCATGAGCGGGAGAAAAACACTCTCAGAATGGGCCGAGATTTGTCGAGTGGCCTTGGAACATCACCGGTAGGCCGCCTGTCAAATTTTGTTCCATTTGGAGGTTGTTTGATGCCCCAACAGTTAACCGGGTAACCGCAAAAGCCCTCACCCCATGCAGCCCAACACCCCTCCATAACAGCCCACTAATCCATCTAAACCCCTCCATGCTCTCCGTCTGGATCACGATCGTGTGGGCGAAAACCGCACCTCTTATGGACACTCCTAGCTCCACCTACCTATAAATATGCATCCCCGTTCCAAATCTTAGATGAAACCCTAGCCTCGCTCCTCCCGCGCCACCGGACGTGTCCGACCTCATCAGACAAAACCACGCCGCCGCCCCGCGCCAATCAGGGTGCGACATGTGTCGCCCACCGCCGCCGCCGCCCGCCTGCCAGGCCCCAGCAGCCGCCACCCGCCCGCTTTGCCGCGTCCTGCACCGCCGCCATCGATCCTCGCCAAGCGTCGCCCAGCTCGTCGCCACCCACAGACGCCGCCGCCAAGATCGCCCCACCCACGTCGCCTCGCCGCCAACCGCCGCCTCCACCATGAGCTCCGCCACCTCGCGTAACCGGCCGGATCCGGCCAGATCCGGCCCGGACTCGACCTCTCCGGTGACCCCCCGAGCTCCGGCCTCCTCCCTCATCTCCGGCGACATCCCCGACAAACCTCTTAATCCGTGCCCGAGCAACCCTAGAGGGGTATAATCTTCTAAGTCCCTAAATCTTCACATCATGTGCCCATGTTCATCATGCCATATCTCCATGCTCGTAGCTCCGATTTGCGTATATGATATACCGAAATGTTTGAATCGTGATGCTCTTCATGTTGGAGTCATTTGCATGCATGTTCTGTCCATATTGATGCCTTTATCCTTGTTGCAAATGTGCTATATGTTAACTGCTGGCATCTATCATAACTTTCTGATTTGTCATTTTCATTACATTTTGTGTGTGCATCCTATGAGCATCATGTCTACATGTTTTAGGAGCATCTCCATGCCATATTTACAGAGGTGCAATACTTGTATTTTTATGAGATTCGTGGCGACTAGCACAAGCATGCAAAGTAGATTCATGTTACATTTTGATGCCATGTTGTCTTGTTGCTACCAGTAGATTCATGCACTTTTTGAGGTAGTTCAGTAAGAGCGTTTTGAAGATGTGGTATTGCTCTATCCATTCTGGCCTCTGGTGGTAATTATGGATTAGTGTAACATGTCATTTCCATGCTCTACTTTGGCTAAATATTGTTCCTGGCAGATTGTTAACATGAAGTTCAATTTTGCCATGTGTTTTGCTAGTGATCCATGTATCCTATGGACTTGCTCTTGCCATGCCTAGCTTCATGAACATGTCTACTTACAGTTGGTTACCTTGCAATGCCATGAAATGCTTTGTGGTGAGTGGCATGAGCTTGCAAAGTTGCTATCATGAATCTGTTTTTGCCAAAGCTTGCAAAGTCTGAAACTGATCATATTTGCATTGATGCTACCATCTTGTCCATGCATTTTTGGTTAAAGTACAATAAGGGAGATTTGTTCTATGTCTTCCGTACTAGCATGCCATGCCTTTGTTTGCCATGATATGTTCCTGTAGCATGTTGTTTTCTAGCTCTAAACATTGCTACCTGATGCTGTTTTGACATGTTTAGTATTTTCTCCAAGTCCGTGAATCTGTTATCATTTGCATTTTTGCCATGCTATTTTGATTTTGTTCTAGTGAGTTCTAGCAGGACCTTTTTGTTCATGATTTGTAGAGCTTCACCTGTAATTTAACGCCATGTGCTTTGATGTATTGTTGGAGTGCTGTAGCATAGTCCCTTGTTGCATCTTGTGCTATGATGCTATTAATCACAGTTTTGCATCATTCTTGTTTTGCTTGTCATTTGCAAACTGTGCATCCGTTTCCGGTGATCCTTATATCGATTTCGACCAAAATCACTCACTCTTTCCAGCGGCAATACTTGGTTTGCCAAGTTGATGCCTTGATCTTCTTTTCCCTTCCGGAGTACCCATATGCATTACACAACATACCTTGCATTCCATGCCATGTCTTGCATCATGTTGCTTGTGCATTGCACCGTGATTGATTGTTGTTCCGTTGCTTGTGTTCTTGCTTTGGGTAGAGCCGAGAGACGAGTTCATGAACGAGGAGTCTGTTGAGTACGCTAACGAGGAGCATGCTTTCGATAACTCTAAGAACTTTGCAGGCAAGATGGCCATTACCCTCGATGTCACTTCTATCTTTGCTTGTTAGTTGATCGTTCTATCGCTATGTCACTCTACCTACCACTTGTTTATCATGCCTCCCATATTGCCATGTCAAGCCTCTAACCCACCTTCCTAGCAAACCATTGTTTGGCTAAGTTACCGCTTTTGCTCAGCCCCACTTATAGCGTTGCTAGTTGCAAGTGCAGAGCAGGTTGTTCCATGTTGGAACATGGACATGTTGGGATATCATCATATCTCTTATTTAATTAATGCATCTATATACCTTGAAAATGGTGGAAGGCTTGGCCTTTTGCTTGATGTTTTGTTCCACTCGTGCCGCCTTAGTTTCCGTCATACCGGTGTTATGTTCCTTGATTTTGCATTCCTTACGCGGTTGGGGTTAAGGGACCCCCTTGACAGTTTGCTTTGAATAAAACTCCTCCAGCAAGGCCCAACCTTGGTTTTAACATTTGCCTAACAACCTAAATTTTCCCCTAGGAAGTTGCAAACCCGAGGGTCATCTTTATTCAACCCCCGCGGGCCAGTGCTCCTGTGAGTGTTGGTCCAAACCGAGCAACCTGCGGGGCCACCTCGGGGAAACTTGAGGGATGGTTTTACTTGTAGCTTGTCTCATCAGGTGTGCCCTGAGAATGAGATATGTGCAGCTCCTATCGGGATTCGGCACATTCGGGCGGTCTTGCTGGTCTTGTTTTACCATTGTCGAAATGTCTTGTAACCGGGATTCCGAGACTGATCAGGTCTTTCCAGGAGAAGGAATATCCTTCATTGATCATGAGAGCTTGTGATGGGCTAAGTTGGGACACCCCTCCAGGGTATAAACTTTCGAGAGCCGTGCCCGCGGTTATGTGGCCGATGGGAATTTGTTAATATCCAGTTGTAGAGAACTTGACACTTGACTTTATTAAAATGCGCCAACCGCGTGTGTAACCGTGATGGTCTCTTTTCGGCGGAGTCCGGGAAGTGAACACGGTTTGGGTTATGTTTGAACGTAAGTAGTTCAGGATCACTTCTTGATCACTTCTAGCTTACGACCATTGCGTAGTTTGTCATCTTACTCTTGTACTCGTATGTTAGCCACCATATTTGCTTAGCGCTTGCTGCAACTCCACCTCATAACCACATCCTACCCATAAGCTTAAATAGTCATGATCTCGTGGGTTTTGAGATTGCCGAGTCCTCGTGACTCACAGGTACTACCAAAATAGTTGCAGGTGTCGATGATACCAGTGCAGGTGATGCTACCGAACTCAAGTGGGAGTTCGACGAGGACCTTGGTCTTTACTATGTTTTGTTTCCCGATGATCAGTAGTGGAGCCCAGTTGGGACGATCGGGGATCTAGCACTTGGGGTTTTCTTCTTTTCATTTGGTTTTGTCTGTTGTCGGACTATGTATGAACTCTGAATGATGTATGAATTATTTGATCATTGTGTGACGTGGCGATTGTAAGCTAACTATTTATTCTATCCTTGTTCTTGTACATGGGATTGTGTGAAGATGACCCTTCTTGCGACAAAACCAAAATGCGGTTATGCCTCTAAGTCGTGCCTCGACATGTGGGAGATATAGCCGCATCTTGGGCATTACATTATGTAATTCTTAAACATATGTACCTATGAATCGAATAATGCATTGGTTGTTTAAACCTGATGGATATGAATAAAGCTATAGCCTACTTTCAAGTTTAAATTAGGTACAATTTTAAATAGCAGCAATTAAATTAGGGCGAAATTACGTTGTGCAGGTCATTACGGCACACACGGTTGGTAAAACACAAACGTTTGCGATATACACCATGATCCGAGACGGTTCACAGAAAGGAAACGTGTACAAGCATGCACACAGTTGTCGTCTGCAAAGCGTGTGTGATGTCGGACACTATCACATACGGTGCGGGAAAACTAAATGTGTGTGATTGTCTACCCATCGTACACTGTTTATAATCATGAACTGCTTGTGATGTGCCAGGCATCGTAAAACTCCTGTGCCTAGAATCTGCCTGGAAAACTCCCGTGCCGGGAAGCTGTCTGGTTTTAGGCAGAACCACAAAAGTCCGACTACGATGGCAATGCGAACACAAACGAGTAGCAAGGATGAAGCGTTTGGGATATTCGAGATATCGGAAACGGCTATATAGGGACAAATGTATGCATCAAGGCTCCCTATCCCCGACGGTTTTTGGGTTGTGTGGGAAGGACCCACTATCGCCCACACTCACTTGGCGACGATTCCAAATGCCGTCGCGGAAAGGGGTTAAAAATCGTTTGTATAGGACCGACGCGTACCAGTGATCCCGCGATAAGCAGAAACGGTATCTGTTTTGATAAGACGTGCCAATAGAGGCCGCGCCTCGAAACGCGAAGCGGGAAGCAAAAAACGATATGAAATGTTAAAGAGCCCAGACGTGGCGTTTCGCCAAAAAAGTTGTCAGTTGACATACATTATTTTGATCAAGTATTTTTGCCTTCTTGGTTGAGGGTTGTGACTGTAATGCAGAGCCGGATACAGTTCCTTTAGTCAGAAGATTTCTTTGAAGTATCCGGGAGGAGGAACCTGCCTTGCAATGCCGAAGACAATCTGCGTGCCGAACATATCGTCATTGAAGACTAGTTCAGGGGCTACTGAGGGAGTCCTGGATTAGGGGGTCCTCGGGTGTCCGGGCTATGTGACATGGGCCGGACTAATGGGCCGTGAAGATACAAGGTAGAAGACCTTTCCCCGTGTCTGGATAGGACTCTCCTATGCGTGGATGGCAAGATTGGCGTCCGGACATGTAATTTCCTTCTTCTGCAAACCGACTCTGGACAACCCTAGGCCCCTCCTATGTCTATATAAACCAGAGGGTTTAGTCTTTAGAGTCTATCAGAATTCATACAGGCTAGACATTAGGGTTTAGCCATTACGATCTCGAGGTAGATCAACTCTTTTAACCCCTATACTCATCAAAGTCAATCAAGTAGGAAGTAGGGTTTTACCTCCATTAAGAGGGCCCGAACCTGGGTAAACATCGTGTCCCCTTTGCTCCTGTTACCTTCGATCCTCACACACACAGTTCAGGACCCCCTACCCAAGATCGGCCGGTTTTGACAGCGACAATCGGTGTGAACAATTACTTTTGAATCAACAATATAAGATCTAAATTTATCACAAGCAAACACCACTGCTAAGAATTCTTTTTTAGTATAGCATAGTTTCGTTGAGCACTGTCTAGAGTCTTACTAGCATTATTCAGTTTCTTATCAACTATTTGTCCTAGAACAACACCAACTGCATAATCACTAGCATCACACATAATTTCAAAAGGCAAGTTCCAATCAGGTGGTTGAACAATAGGTGCAGAAATTAAGGCTTTCTTGAGTGTTTCAAAAGCTTCTAAACAATCATCATAAAAAACAAAAGGAATATCCTTTTGCAAAAGATTCGTAAGAGGCCTACAAATTTTAGAAAAGTCTTTGATAAATCTCCTATAGAAACCAGCATGAACTAAGAAACTACGAATACCTTTAATATCTTTAGTACATGGCATTTTCTCAATTGCATCAACCTTAGCTTTGTCCACTTCAATACCTCTTTCAGAAATTTTATGGCCCTAGATAATACCTTCATTAACCATAAAGTGGCACTTTTCCCAGTTCAAGACAAGATTTGTTTGCTTGCATCTCTGCAAAACTCGGTCCAGATTGCTTAAACAATCATCAAAAGACTTCCCATACACAGATAAATCATCCATAAAAACCTCAGCAATCTTTTCACAAACGTCAGAGAATATAGCAGTCATACATCTTTGAAAGGTAGCAGGTGCATTGCATAAACCAAAAGGCATACGTCTATAAGCATAAGTTCCAAAGGGACAAGTAAAAGTGGCCTTTTCTTGATCAGGTTGGGAAACATGTATTTGTGGAAAACCAGAATATCCATCAAGGAAGCAAAAGTGTGTGTGCTTAGATAACCTTTCTAGCATTTTATCAATAAAAGGCAGAGGGTAATGATCTTTTCTAGTTGCTTTTGTTTAATTTTCTAAAATCAATTACCATTCGATAGCCTGTAACAATTCTTTGTGGAATAAGTTCATTCTTATCATTAGGAACAACAGTAATACCTCCTCTCTTAGGGACACAATGAGCATGACTTACCCATCTACTATCAACTATGGGATAGATTATACCTACTTGCAGAAGTTTTAATATTTCTGTTCTTACCACTTCTTTCATCATCGGATTTAACCGACGTTGGTGATCAATGATGACCCACAAGTGTAGGGGATCTATCGTAATCCTTTCGATAAGTAAGAGTGTCGAACCCAACGAGGAGCAGAAGGAAATGACAAGTGGTTTTCAGTAAGGTATTCTCTGCAAGCAGTGAAATTATCGGTAACAGATAGTTTCGTGATAAGGTAATTTGTAACGAGTAACAAGTAATGAAAGTAAATAAGGTGCAACAAGATGGCCCAATCCTTTTTGTAGCAAAGGGCAAGCCTGGACAAAATCTTATATAAAGGAAAGCGCTCCCGAGGACACATGGGAATTATCGTCAAGCTAGTTTTCATCACGCTCATATGATTCGCGTTCGTTACTTTGATAATTTGGTATGTGGGGGGAGATTTGATGATAACCCCCCTAGGCCACTTAAACCCCACATGTCAGAGACAGCGGCGGGGGGTATATGATCAAGGATTTGCGAACAAGGGGGGTTATCGTCAATTATCCCGTATGTGGGTGGACCGGTGCTTGGGTGCTGTCCTTTCTTGGACAAGCATCCCACTTATGATTAACCCCTATTGCAAGCATCCGCAACTACAAAAGTATTAAGGTAAACCTAACCATAGCATGAAACATATGGATCCTAATCATCCCCTTACGAAGCAACTCATAAACTAGGGTCTAAGCTTCTGTCACTCTAGCAACCCATCATCTACTTATTACTTCCCAATGCCTTCCTCTAGGCCCAAACAATGGTGAAGTGTCATGTAATCGACGTTCACATAACACAACTAGAGGAAAGACAACATACATCTCATCAAAATATCGAACGAATACCAAATTCACATGACTACTTATAGCAAGACTTCTCCCATGTCCTCAGGAACAAACATAACAACTCACAAATCATATTAATGTTCATAATCAGAGGGGTATTAATATGCATAAAGGATATGGACATATGATATTCCACAAATAAACCAACTAGCATCAACTACAAGGAGTAATTAATCAACACTACTAGCAACCTACAGGTACCAATCTGAGGCTTTGGGACAAAGATTGGATACAAGAGATGAATTAGGGTCTGAGAGGAGATGGTGCTGGTGAAGATGTTGATGGAGATTGACCCCCTCTCGATGAGTGGATCGTTGGTGATGACGATGGCGATGATTTCCCCCTCCCGGAGGGAAGTTTTCCCGGCAGAACAGCTCTGCCGGAGCCCTAGATTGGTTCCACCAAGGTTCCGCCTCGTGGCGGCGGAGTTTCTTCCCGAAAGCTTGCTTATGATTTTTTTCGGGGTAAAAGACTTCATATAGCAGAAGATGGGCATCGGAGGCCTGCCAGGGGGGCCACGAGGCAGGGGGCGTGCCCAGGTGGGTAGGGCGCGCCCCCACCCTCGTGGCCAGGGTGTGGGCCCCCTCTGGTACTTTCTTTCGCCAGTATTTTTTATTAATTCCAAAAATAACTTCCGTGAAGTTTCAGGACTTTTGGATCTGTGCAGAATAGGTCTCTAATATTTGCTCCTTTTCCAGCCCAGAATTCCAGCTGCTGGCATTCTCCCTCTTCATGTAAACCTTGTAAAATAAGAGAGAATGGGAATAAGTATTGTGACATAACATGTAATAACAACCCATAATGCAATAAATATCGATATAAAAGCATGATGCAAAATGGACTTATCAATCCCCCAAGCTTAGACCTCGCTTGTCTTCTAGCGGAAGCCGATAACGAAAAATATGTCCAGATGTTTAGATATAAAGGTGTCGATAAAATAAAATACGGACGTGAGGGCATCATGATCATTCTTATAACAGCAACATATATGGATATTGTCATATGATTTCTTATGCTCAAGTAATAATCTATTCAAAATGTAAAGTATGAATCAGAAACTTCATTGAGAACCAACAAACTAAAATCTCAGTCATTGAAGCAATTGCAATTTATCATAACATCGGAAAGAGTCAATATAAGAGCTTTTCAGCAAGTCCACATACTCAACTATCATTTAGTCTTTCATAATTCCTAACACTCACGCAATACTTATGGGTATGGAGTTCTAATCGGACACAGAGAAAGATAGAGGCTTATAGTGTTGCCTCCCAACCTTTTACCTCAAGGGTAATGTCAACAATAATAATTCATGCTAATTTACATCCAATTGAGTATATATATCAGGATCTTTCCAACACAAGGTGCTTGCCAAAGGATAAAATGTAAAAAGGAAAGGTGAAGATCACCATGACTCTTGCATAAGGTATAAGACGAAAGTAAAAGATAGGCCCTTCATAGAGGGAAGCAGAGGTTTCATGTGCTTTTATGGTTGGATGCATGAAATCTTAATGCAAAAGAACGTCACTTTTTATTGCCACTTGTGATATGGACCTTTATTATGCAGTCCGTCACTTTTATTGCTTCCATATCACAAGATTGTATAAAGCTTATTTTCTCCACACTAATAAATCATACATATTTAGAAAGCAATTTTTATTGCATGCAACATGACAACTTACTTGAAGGATCTTACTCAATCCATAGGTAGGTATGGTGGACTCTCATGGCAAAATTGGGTTTCAGGATATTCGGAAGCACAAGTAGTATCTCTACTTGGTGTAAAGAATTTGGCTAGCATGAGGGGGAAAGGCAAGCTCAATGATACGTCTCCGTCGTATCTATAATTTTTGATTGTTCCATGCCAATATTATACAACTTTCATATACTTTTGGCAACTTTTTATACTATTTTTGGGACTAACCTATTGATCTAGTGCCCAGTGCCAGTTCCTGTTTGTTGCATGGCTTTTGTTTCGCAGAAAATCCATATCAAATGGAGTCCAAACAGAATAAAAACTGACGGAGATTTTTTTGGAATATATCTGATTTTTGGGAAGTGGAATCAACGCGAGACGATGCCCGAGGGGGCCACGAGGCAGGGGTGCGTGCCCCAGAGGGGCAGGCGCACCCCTGACCCTCGTGGACACCCCATAAGGCGGTTGTTGCCCTTCTTTCTCCGCAAGAAAGCTAATATCTGGATAAAAATCGTGTTCAAGATTCAGCCCAATCGGAGTTACGGATCTCCGGTTATAAAAGAAACGGTGAAAGGGTAGAAACCAGAGCGCAGAAACAAAGAGACAGATCCAATCTCGGAGGGGATCTCGCCCCTCCCACGCCATGGAGACCATGGACCAGAGGGGAAACCCTTCTCCCATCTAGGGAGAGGGTCAAGGAAGAAGAAGAAGGAGGGTGGCTCTCTCCCGGCCCCTCGCTTCCGGTGGCGCCGGAACGCTGCCGGGGCCATCATCATCACCGTGATTGTCGGTGTCAAAACCGACGGATCTCGGGTAGGGGGTCCCTAACTGTGCGTCTAGGCGGATGGTAACAGGAGACAAGGGACATGATGTTTTTACCCAGGTTCGGGCCCTCTCGATGGAGGTAAAACCCTACTCCTGCTTGATTAATATTGATGATATGGGTAGTACAAGAGTAGATCTACCACGAGATCAAAGAGGCTAAACCCTAGAAGCTAGCCTATGGTATGATTGTTGTTCGTCCTACGGACTAAAACCCTCCGGTTTATATAGACACCGGAGGGGGTTAGGGTTACACAGAGTCGGTTACAATGGGAGGAGATCTACATATCCATATCGCCAAGCTTGCCTTCCACGCCAAGGAAAGTCCCATCCGGACACGGGATGAAGTCTTCAATCTTGTATCTTCATAGTCCAGGAGTCCGGCCAAAGGTTATAGTCCGCCATCCGGACACCCCTAATCCAGACTCCTCAAGAGCCCCTGAACCAGGCTTCAATGACGACGAGTCCGGCGCAGATTGTCTTCGCATTGCAAGGCGGGTTCCTCCTCCGAATACTTCATAGAAGATTTTGAACACAAGGATAGTGTCCGCTCGCAAAATAAGTTCCACATACCACCGTAGAGAGAATAATATTTACACAAATCCAATCTGCTGACATATTCCGCAGCGTGACATCACACCACGGCCAAGCCTTTATTCGAATCGTCTTTACTGTCCCACCACAGCGCACTTAGCGAGGCGGTTTCCTTGGCACGTCTTGTCGAAGCAGATATCGTGTCCCCTTATTCCTGGATTCTCATCAATACGGGCGTGGGTAACCCAACCGTGCCATTAATTACGGTGCTTGGGAGATAAGCGAGTTTTACCAGGCTGGTGGGGGGCACATAGTTTAGTTCGCCCATATAAGGGGATAAGGATCCACCTTTCTCATCTACGCCTTCTTCCTCCTTTGCTTATCCATTTTCGCGCACTCGAGCTCCAGCGCCCAAGTCCGCACACCCCACCTCAACCTTCTCCAGCCATGTCCGGAGCGGGAGGCAAGTGGATGGTCTCCGCCATCATGGAGGGACACATCAAGAAGCCGAGGGAGTCCGGATACTTGTCTAACGACATCGCGCACCAGCTCCCAGACAAGGGGCAGCTCATCCCCACCCCCAGGCCCCATGAGAGGGTGGTGTTCCTCACCCATTTCCTCTGCGGACTAGGTTTCCCACTTCACTCATTTGTCTGGGGGCTCATGTTCTACTACGTCCTGGATTTCCACGATCTAGCCCCGAACTTCGTCCTCAACATCTCGGCGTTTATCGTCGTGTGCGAGGCCCTCCTCCGCATCAAGCCCCACTTCGGCTTATGGCTGAAGACCTTCAATCTCAAGCCGAAGGTAGTGGGCGGCCAACAAGCGGAGTGCGGAGGTGCCATGGTGGGCAAGATGCCCAACGTTACATGGCTCGAGGGCTCCTTCGTGGAGACCATAAAGGGGTTGCAATCGGGGTGGTTCTACATCACCGAGCCGCGTGACTCTGAATGGGCAGCGCCCCCAATTCGATCTGCATCCCCACCCGCTCACCTCCTGGAAAGAGAAGGGCCTGTCGTGGGGTAATTCGGAAGAGCGGACCGGACTCCAAACCTTTGTCCAAGACCTGTTGGACAAAAAGGTTAAACTCGTCAATGTAGTCCAGGTCATGCTCATCCGCCGGATCCTCCCGTGTCAACGACGGGATTTTAACTTATGGGAGTTCAACCCGGCCCAGCACCAAACTCTGACCAGGCTCTTTGACACATCGCATGAGGATGCCTGGAAGGTGCTATTCAAGGGCTCCGAGGTTCCCCCTCCCATCACCGAGGATCGTGGATTCCGCGCGAAGCACCAAGCCAGCATAGTAAGCTTATTTTACCCTTTACGGGATACTTGTTTTTCATAGTTTGACTCTATGCGGGATCTAAGCTCCCGTTCCTTTGACTGGAATGGCAGAAGAAGACCGGACAGATCGACTGTCCGGCTCCTTTGCCCGAAGATCCAGCGGACGCCCGCTGATAGGGTTGCTGGTTCCGCACCTTACGCCAGCCGAGAAGAAGGCCAAGAAAAAGGCCGCGGGAACTCGAAGAGTTCCCGGCTTCAGCGGTGCCGGATTCATCGTCCGATGACTCAAGGCGCACTCCTCCCACGAAGACGAGGAGGAGGAAGAAGAGGCTCTCCCCTCCGGTGGGGCAGGGCCAGAAAGGAAGGCCGCCCCAATCGGGGGCGGAGGGTCCAAGAAGGAAGGACCTTCATTCGGACTACTCCACCAATGCCGACGACGGCGAAGAGGAGGGCCATCCAGGCCAAGCCTCGCAAAATCGTAAGTATCCGGATACCGAATAACTCATGGCGCCTTTATTGCACAAGATCTTCGATGCCAAATATAATCATCCAGTCCACCATGCCCAGCTCGACGCTTCGCCGAGTGGATCTCGGATTCGCCGGATGTGAATAGCCTTTCACTTCCGATTGCTACCTCCTCGCCCCACGGGCGATGCCGAGGTGGAGTCCCAAAGGGTCCAAGCCAGAGGGGTGGTCTCGAGGCGCCGCAAGGCGACCTCCCTGACTCCAAAGCAAAGGGATAAAACCTCCAAGGGCTCCATGTCTGGCCCTGGGCCGGATACCGCACCGGAACCTTCAACGGTTCCGGAATCCGGCAGGCGGCCCCCTAGTAAGAAGGGGAAGCCTACGACACCGGTGACCTCCGTCCAGCCGGGGGCACCGGATAATTTGCTGGAGGTGCTTAACGGCGCCTCCATCGACGAGGAGCACCACACTATTATGAGTGTGGTGATCCAGAAGGTTCAGTCCGCCAAGAGCGTGCTGATTGAAGCATGTGCCAGCCTTCTAACTGGCTTTGAGGTATGTATTTAAGATATGTAAAAATATTACCGCATAGACAGTAGCCCCTGATGCTCAGTTTGGTGTTCGGAAAGAAAAGCCAAACTAAGGATTAAAAAGATATACGCAGGAGTCTAACATATGTATGTCAATATGGGAATGCAGGCTGCGCTGCTGACCTCTGCCGCCCTGACTGCGGAGGTCGATGCACTGAAGCAGAGCCTCGAGCGGTCCGAGAACGAGCTCGGCCTTGCCAAGAAGCAGCTTGAAGACAAGGAAGGTAAGTAATACCTTATGTAAGTATATAAAAGATGTGGTTGCAAAAAATGACAGGACCAACGTGAGTATTACAGGGGCCACAACCGAGGTGGCGACCCTGAAGGAAGCGTTGTCCAAGGCCGAAGACAAGGCGGCCGTGGAGCGCACCGAGCGAGAGAAGCAGGAGGCGTGGGTGGCGGAGGTGCAACAAGAGCTCCAGGCTCTCATGGAAAAACACGAGAGTTTGGAGCTTGACTCAAAGACTCGAGAGTCCGAGGTCGCCTCGGCCCTTGAGAGAGCCAAATCTGCCAAGGCCGAAGCCCAAAAAGCCCTCTAGGAAATTGAGGCGATGAAGAAGATAGCGGCGGGTAAGGCATTCTTTATGCAAAGAAAGCACGTGAAAGTGAATTACTTGTTACTTACCCGAGTCCGGAGCTCTCCAAGAGCATTCGCAGATCATCCCCGGAGTGTGTCCGACGCTGCCGCATTCTACCGAGCCAAAGAGGGGAGCTTGACGGAGAAGGTGTTCTTGTCTCAGTATGCTGAGGCCGGACACCCGATGCCCTTGAGCGACCAGCTGAAGCAGCTGGTCGAGCTCCATAAGGTGGCCGAACAGGCCATGAAGGGTCTCATAGTCCGGCTGTGGCCTGAGGAAGCCATGCCTGGGAGCTACTTCGGGCCGGTGAGGCGGCTGGTGGATGCCTGTCCATGGCTTGAAGTCATCAAGCGCTCTGTATGCATCGAAGGTGCCCGTAGGGCCCTTGCCCGTGCTAAAGTGCACTGGGGCAAGATGGACGCTGAGAAGCTTGTGATGTACGGACCACCGCCGGGCAAGGAGCATCGCAAGCCCGAGATGTATTATGAGGGCGTCCTGAAGGGTGCCCGCCTTATAGCAGATGAATGCTCCAAAGATGTAATGTTTTGAGTAAACTCGCATTTGTGATCCTGTACGCTGAAAACTTGTTCATATGCGCTAAGCAACGCTTTTGAATTTAAAATATTGCCTTCTGTGCGGCCGTTTATTAAATTTGAGAGATGGCGAGTCGTCGGCTTCTACCCCCATGCCACGAGTGCTGGGGTGTTCGGGATAAACTTGAGCGCTCTTTTTCCCATTCTTGGGTCCTTCGAGGGAGGCGCTCAACACAACGAACAAGGAAATCAGACTATAATGCTTGAACACTCTCGCTTAGCCATAGAATTCTATAATTTTAAATTTCGGCAAAGCCCCTAGTATTCAGAAGACCGAGTTTGGGGCGCTATCCACGCCTAGGCCGGACAAAGCCGACTCCTCGCTCTAAGCGGCATAAATCTTTAGGGACTCGAAAACCTCTCGAACAGCGACCAGCTCTCGCCCTATCATGACGGTCAGTTTTAGCTTTCTCCACTAAGGTGCTTAGCCCAGTTCAACCGGGGCACAATCACGGTGGTTCTCCCAGCGCTACCTTAGCCGATATAACGGAAACATAAGGTACCAAAACATGGGAGCCGGGCTAACCCAACTATTGACCCAAGACATGATTCGGAGCCGATGCATATAATGCTATAAGTTCGGGGTGCCGCACTCATGAGAGTGTTCGGACTTCTCACACCATATTCTGGGGTACGTAAGCCCTCGGTGTATTGGCCGCACTAAAGTGTACGGTTGCATAATGTCATAACTGAACATATTTTTATAAAAAATGAATGCAATAATAGACAAAAGCTATGTATTGTTTATTCAAAAAGGCTGCGGTAAAAGTAGGACGATACAAATAGTGCGATAAGCAAGAGATGGGACTATTTGACATGTCCTCTCCGAGGCGAGCTGCGAATGATATGTGAAACAAGTATACTGCTCGTTATAGAGACCACCTGGACACTCGACGTAGCTTTCTGCCTCCCTGGCTGTTGCATCGTGTGTTCGGCAATTGTACTGCCGGACAGGCCTTCCGTAGAGTGGAGTCCTGAAAGTAAGAAAAATAATGACAAAATTGGGAGCCCCTAGTGCGGTTGAGCCGCATTTTGGGCATGCCGTGGTCGTGCCCCTCCCCCTACGCCCATGGTATTTCTAGAGCATAGTTATGTACGCGTAGTACTGGTTTCGCAATTTTGCAAGAGCTAGGGTTGGGGCCGCATTGCTACGCTTGCTCGGAACGTGCCATGCATCTTATTGTAGGTTACTCCGGGCGCGCTTGACGTTGTCCGGACGTTTAATAGCCAGACTGGAGAATTGCCTTGAGAGGCTGCTTTGTACTTCCGCCGCGAGGGCTGGCGTATGCTCCTCCGTTCGGAGAGAGCGTTCAGTGTTTCCATTGACCATAATGACTCCTCGAGGGCCTGGCATTTTGAGCTTGAGGTATGCGTAGTGCGGCACCGCATTGGACTTTGCAAATGCGGATTCGTTCGAGCAGTCCGTGATAGCCACTGCAGAACGGGACAATGTCTAAGATTAACTCCTCGCTTCGGAAATTATCCGGGGATCCGAAGACCACCTCAAGTGTGACCGAGCCTGTACAGTTAGCCTCTACACCTGGTATGATGCCTTTAAAGGCCGTCTTTGTGGGTTTAATCCTTGAGGGATCTATGCCCATTTTTCGCACTGTATCCTGATAAAGCAGGTTCAGGCTGCTGCCGCCATCCATAAGGACTCTAGTGAGGTGAAATCCGTCAATGATTGGGTCTAGAACCAATGCGGCGAATCCGCCATGGCGGATGCTAGTGGGTTGGTCCCTTCGATCAAAAGTGATCGGGCAGGAGGACCATGGGCTGAACTTTGGGGCGACTGGCTCCAACGCATATACGTCCCTGAGTGCACGCTTCCGCTCCCTTTTGGGTATGTGGGTTGCGTATATCATGTTCACCGTCCGCACTTGTGGGGGGAAGCCCTTCAGTCCCCTATTGTTCGGCGGCCGGGGCTCCTCTTCGTCATCTCTATGCAGCTCCTTGTCACTGTTTTCGGCATTTAACTTGCCTGCTTGCTTGAACACCCAACAATCCTTGTTGGTGTGATTGGCTGGTTTTTCGGGGGTGCCGTGTATCTGGCACACGCGATCGAGTATTCGGTCCAAACTGGATGGGCCCGGAGTATTTCTTTTAAATGGATTTTTCCGCTGACCGGGTTTAGAGCCTCTGAATCCAGCATTAACTACCGTATCCTCCGCATTGTCGCCGTTAATACGGCGCTTTAGCTTGTTAAGATGCGACCTGCCATTGCTGTCCTTGGTATCCGAATTACCAGGGCTCTTGGTCATATTATTACTACGAGCTAGCCAGCTATCTTCTCCCGCGCAAAAGCGGGTCATGAGTGTTGTGAGGGCTGCCATGGATTTCGGCTTTTCTTGTCCTAGGTGCCAGGCAAGTCACTCGTCACGGATGTTATGCTTGAAGGCTGCGAGGGCCTCTGCGTCCGGACAGTCGACTATTTGGTTTTTCTTGGTTAGGAACCGTGTCCAGAATTGTCTGGCCGATTCCTCTGGCTGCTGAATTATGTGGCTTAGGTCATTGGCATCTGGTGGTCGCACATAGGTGCCCTGGAAATTGTCGAGGAATGCGGCTTCCAGGTCCTCCCAACAACCGATTGATTCTGCTGGCAAGCTATTAAGCCAATGCCGAGCTGGTCCTTTAAGCTTGAGTGGGAGGTATTTGATGGCGTGTAAACCATCACCGCGGGCCATGTGGATATGAAGGAGATAATCCTCGATCCATACCGCGGGATCTGTTGTGCCATCGTATGATTCGATGTTTACGGGTTTGAAACCCTCGGGGATTTGATGATCCATTACTTCATCTGTGAAGCATAGTGGGTCTGCGGCGCCTCTGTACTGGGCTATATCATGACGTAGCTCAAACGAGCTTTGTCTACTTTGTTCGGCCCGGCCGGATTTACCATATCCGGCATGACGGTTATCGTCACGTGTCGTTGGGCGCCCACGCGATCCATAGATCGATCTTGTTTGCCTTGCCTTGTCCTCCAATATATCTTGCAGGTCTGGCGCATTTCCCCGTGCCTTGGTATTCTTTGAGCGACGCCGGGGTGCGGCTTGAGTGGAGGGCCGAAAGGCCTCTCTATCGCGGCCACGAGGTGGCCGGTCGGCCGCGTCGTGCGCTGGTGATGTAGGTTTAGGTGCTTCCTCCTCTAATCGGGGTAGCAGCCTGCGCTTTGGGTAGCTCTTGGAGGGGCGTTCGAGTTCGTACTCTTTGGCCACAAGGACTTCAGTCCATCTGTCGGCTAGCAAGTCTTGGTCACCTCTAAGCTGTTGCTGTTTTTTCTTGAGGCTGCTCGCCATGGCCATAAGCCTGCGTTTGAAACGCTCTTGTTCGATGGGATCCTCAGGCACGACAAATTCGTCGTCGTCAAGGCTTGCCTCGTCTTCGGAGGGAGGCATGTAATTATCGTCCTCTACCTCTCATGCTCGCGCCTCTCATGAGGGCTGGTTTCTCCATCCTCCCGCGCTGAATCCTCTTTGGAGGGGTTGTCTTCGCACTGTCCGGGTGTTATTGTCTCCCGTGCCGGAATCACTGTTTTTGCTTTGGCGGGATTTAGAGCGGCGCCGCTGACGCCGGCGCTTAGGCTGCTTCTTGGAGGGGTCATCCTCCGTTGTTCCATCGCCGTTCCCTTCTTTTTGGGTGTCCACCATGTATATGTGATACGATGAGGTGGCCTTCCAGTGCCCTGTAGGCGCTGGTTCTTGGTCGTCTCCAGCATCCGCGTCCATACCGTCGATGTCATCGGAGTCGAAGTCGAGCATGTTGGTTAAATCATCGACAGTGGCTACGAAGTGGGTGGTGGGTGGGCTTTGAATTTCTTCGTCGTCCGCATCCCAACCTTGCTGACCATAGTCCGGCCAGGGCTCTCCTGATAAAAAGAGAGACTTTAGTGAATTCAAAATGTCGTCGAAGGGCGAGTGCTGAAAGATGTCCGCGGCGGTGAACTCCATGATCGACGCCCAATCGGATTCGATTGGCAGGGCGCGGAAGGTTCGAAGTCCAGAGGGGAGTCTGGCATCTTGGAGTCACAAGCTTCGCAAAGGACAAGGCTGGTGTTTGGCTCGATCGCCGTAGAGATTGCAGCCCCCGAGGCGGTGTCCAGCCACCCGTCCTCGATTGCCGCAGTTGGCTCCGAGCTGAGGGTCGGAGCGGACACTGGTGCGGCCTCCAGGGCACTGTTCGGTGGCAGAGCTAAATCATGCCCATCGTGATAAAGGCGGGCGTGTTCGGTTGTGGCACGAATCCGTCAAGATCAAGTCTCCGCGACGCCGGCCGTGTAGTTCAAACTTCCAAATCTGACCTGATGGCCAGGGCGAAGCTTCGATCTGCTCTAGATGGCTGCTTAATTGGCCCGCAGCAGCAAAGCCGCCGAATCGAAGATCTGTCCAGGAGAAAAGTCTCACCTGGACCGCATCGTTGTTGATGATCGGAGGAGCCACGGGCCTAAAGATGACGACACACGAGGAACTCTCAATGAAAGCACCAATGTCGGTGTCAAACCGGCGGATCTCGGTAGGGGTCCCGAACTATGCGTCTAGGCGGATGGTAACAGGAGACAAGGGACACGATGTTTTTACCCAGGTTCGGGCCCTCTCGATGGAGGTAAAACCCTACTCCTGCTTGATTAATATTGATGATATGGGTAGTACAAGAGTAGATCTACTACGAGATCAGAGAGGCTAAACCCTAGAAGCTAGCCTATGGTATGATTGTTGTTCGTCCTACGGACTAAAACCCTCCGGTTTATATAGACACCGGAGGGGGTTAGGGTTACACAGAGTCGGTTACAATGGGAGGAGATCTACATATCTGTATCGCCAAGCTTGCCTTCCACGCCAAGGAAAGTCCCATCCGGACACGGGACAAAGTCTTCAATCTTGTATCTTCATAGTCCAGGAGTCCGGCCAAAGGTTATAGTCCGGCCATCCGGACACCCCCTAATCCAGGACTCCCTCAGCGATCTACACCAACAACTTCACTGCCATCATTACCAACTCTTCCCCCTCTATGCAGCGGTGTAACCCCTCTTTTACCCGCTGTAATGTCTACTTAAACATGGTGCTCAATGCTATATATTATTTCCCAATGATGTATGGCTATCCTATGATGTTTGAGTAGATACATTTTGTTCAATGGGTTAATTGATGATCGTGATTGGCTTGAGTTGCATTTTTTTATTATTGGTGATGTCCTATGGTACTCTCTGTGTCACGCAAGCATGAGGGATTCCCGCTGTAGGGTGTTGCAATACGTTCGTGATTCACTCATAGTGGGTTGCGTGAGTGACTGAAACACAAACCCGAGTAAGGGGATTGTTGTGTATGGGATAAAGAGGACTTGATGCTTTAATGCTATGGTTGGGCTTTACCTTAATGATCTTTAGTACTTGCGGATGCTTGCTAGAGTTCCAATCATAAGTGCATATGATCCAAGAAGAGAAAGTATGTTAGCTTATGCCTCTCCCTCAAATAAAATTGCAATAATGATTACAGGTCTAGTTATCGATTGCCTAGGGACAAATAACTTTCTCATGACAAAAAGCTCTCTACTAAAACTAACTTATTTGTGTCTTTATCTAAACAGCCCCTAGCTTTTATTTACGCGCTCTTTATTATCTTGCAAACCTATCCAACAACACCTACAAAGTACTTCTAGTGTCATACTTGTTCTAGGTAAAGCGAATGTTAAGCGTGCGTAGAGTTGTATCGGTGGTCGATAGAACTTGAGGGAATATTTGTTCTACCTTTAGCTCCTCATTGGGTTCGACACTCTTACTTATCGAAAGATGCTACAATTGATCCCCTATACTTGTGGGTTATCACTCAACATGTTGGATGATCCATGAAAATATACTTTATTTCAGATATAAGAAAACATAACCCATATACGTTGTCTTACTTGTCCAACATCAACTCTTTAGCATGTCATACTTTAATGAGTGCTCACAATCATAAAAGATGTCCAAGATAGTATATTTATATGTGAAAACCTCTCTTTCTTTATTACTTCCTATTAATTGCAACGATGACCAAAACTACGTTTGTCAACTCTCAACAACCTTTATTCATCATGCTCTTTATATGTGAAGTCATTACTCCCCATAAGATCAATATTATCTCTTTTATTTCTTTTTATTCTTTCTTTTTTTCTTACTTCCCTCACGATCATAGCAAGATAATCAAGCCCTTGACTCAACACTAATCTGTATTATATATAGCTCACGGACTCGATTACATAGAAGGATCATAAAGCAAAACTCAAAACTAAATCATATTAAAACTTTATTCTACTAGATCAAGATATTACTAAAAGGATCGAACCAAGAAAAACTGTAAAGATAGGAGTGTGATGATGATACGATACCGGGGCACCTCCCCCAAGCTTAGCAGTTGCCAAGGGGAGTGCCCATACCCATGTGATTATATCTCTTTCTTCGGAGGTGGTGATGTGATATTCTTGGTGATGATGCCCTTCAGGATACGATTCTCTTCCTCGAGCTTATTGACTTATTGCTTGAGATCCATTACTTCCTTACGGAGCTTAACCGTGATGGTTAAAGCTCCTTGCACCCATGGATGCTGCATAGCTGCGGGAGAACATGTAACACTCTTTTTCATATTTTCATAAGAGAGAAATTTAACATTGGAGGGGATGACCGAGTTTGGGATAGCTGAGCTCTGTAGTTCCCCCATCGTGAATCCTACCTGGAAACGAGAAGTAACTTCTTGATCCTCCTCCATGGCATCTATCCTTTTCAAGTCAGCTTCCATCTCTTCCTCCGTTGATGGCCCAAAGCGATATGCATCGCTGTTTGCCCCTGGACCAGGTGTTGGATGAGACACCCGGCTCTCCCCGACTGACTCTTGAGAAGACATCTTGCTCTAATCTGCGACACAAACAACTCGAAACAAAAACAGAGGATATTTGCGTGGTACGGTGGTAAAAACCTTTGGGAGATTATATAATGAATTTTTACCAACCAAAAGAAGTATCGTGCAAGAAAACGGAGTCCGGAGGGCACACAAGGTGCCCACGAGGCAGGGGGCGCGCCCAGGGGGATAGGGCGTGCCCTCCACCCTTGTGGACGCCTCATGTCCTTCCCAGACTACTTCTTATTTTCCTATTATCTTAAATATTCCAAAACGGAGAAAAATTGCCATTAGAACTGTTTTGGAGTCAGTTTACTTACCGTACCACGTATCTATTCCTTTTCGGAGTCTGAAACATTCTAGAAAGTGTCCCTTATGTATTCCTCCGGGGTTACGGTTTCGATAACATTAGTTTCAACATTTATGGGATTACCTGAGATATATGTTTGATTCTTTGACCGTTCACCACCTTCAGATTTGTGCCTTCGAAGTTGCTGATTTTTATGGCACCGGAACGATAGACCTCCTCCATAACATAAGGACCTTCCCATTTAGAGAGAAGATTTCCTGCAAAAAATCTTAGGCGAGAGTTGAATAGCAACACATAATCACCTACATTAAACTCACGCTTTTGTATCCTTTTGTCATGCCATCTTTTAAACTTTTCTTTAAAAAGTTTGGCATTCTCATAGGCCTGGGTTCTCCATTCATCAAGTGAGCTAATGTCAAATAGCCTCTTGTCACCGGCAAGTTTGAAATCATAGTTGAGCTCTTTAATGGCCCAATATGCCTTATGTTCTAGTTCGAGAGGTAAGTGAAATGCTTTTCCATAAACCATTTTATATGCAGACATACCCATAGGATTTTTATATGCAGTTCTATAGGCCCATAATGCATTATCCAGAGTCTTGGACCAATTCTTTCTAGATCTATTAACAATCTTTTGCAAAATTAATTTGAGCTCTCTATTACTCAATTCTACTTTACCACTAGACTGTGGGTGATAAGGGGATGCAATTCTATGATTAACATCATACTTAGCAAGCAATTTACCGAAGGCAGCATGAATAAATTGAGAACCACCATCAATGATTAGATATCTAGGGACTCCAAACCTCGGGAAAATAACTTCTTTAAGCATTTTAATAGAGGTGTTATGATCAGCAGTACTAGTTGGAATAGCTTCTACCCACTTAGTAACGTAATCAACAACAACTAAAATATGTGTATACCCATTAGAGGAAGGAAACGGTCCCATATAAACAAAGCCCGAAACATCAAATGGCTCAATAACAAGTGAATAATTCATAGGCATTTCTTGACGTCTACTAATATTACCAATTCTTTGACATTCATAACAAGACAAGACAAACTTACGGGCATCTTTGAAGAGAGTAGGCCAATAAAAACCGGATTGCAATACCTTATGTGCAGTTCTATCTCCAGCGTGGTGTCCTCCATAAGCTTCGGAGTGACACTTGTGTGGGATGTGTTCCTGTTCATGCTCAGGTATACAACGTCTAATAAAACCATCTACTCCTTCTTTATAAAGGTGTGGGTAATCCCAGAAGCAATGTCTTAAATCATAGAAAAACTTTTTCTTTTGCTGGTATGTGAACTAGGTGGCATTAATGACATTTAATTGTTCATCAGGAAAGCTATCATCAATAGGTAGTGGGTCATCAAGAATATTCTCTAACCTAGACAAGTTGTCTGCAACGGGGTTCCCAGCTCCCTTTCTATCAATAATATGTAAATCAAATTCTTGTAGCAAGAGAACCCATCTAATAAGTCTAGGTTTAGCATCTTTATTTTCCATAAGATATTTGATAGCAGCATGATCAGTGTGAACAGTTACTTTAGAATCAACAATATAAGTTCTGAACTTATCACAAGCAAATACAACTGCTAAAAATTCTTTTTCAGTAGTACATAATTTCTCTGGGCATTGTCTAGAGTTTTACTAGCATATTGGATACCATTTAATTTCTTATCAACTCTTTGTCCTAGAACAACACCTACAGCATAATCACTAGCATCGCACATAATTTCAAATGGTAAATTCCAATCAGGTGGTTGAACAATAGGTGCAGAAACCAAAGCTTTCTTAAGTATTTAAAATGCTTCTACACAATCATCATCAAAGACAAAAGGAATATCTTTTTGTAAGAGATTAGTCAGAGGCCTAGAAATTTTAGAGAAGTCCTTAATGAACCTCCTATAAAAACCGGCATGACCAAGGAAACTTCTCATACCTTTAATGTCCTTGGGACATGGCATCTTTTCAATAGCATCAACTTTAGCTTTATCAACTTCAGTACCTCTTTCAGAAATTTTATGCCCCAAGACAATAACTTCATTAACCATAAAGTGGCACTGCTCCCAATTCAGGACAAGGTTAGTTTCTTCACATCGCTGCAAAACTCGATCAAGGTTGCTCAAGCAATCATCAAAAGATGTTCCATATACGGAGAAATCATCCATGAAAACCTCAACAATCTTTTCACAAAATCAGAGAATATAGCCATCATGCATCTTTGAAAGGTAGCCCAAAAGGCATACGTCTATAAGCAAAGGTACCGAAAGGGCACGTAAAAGTGGTCTTCTCTTGATCCTCTTTTGACACAGGTATTTGAGAGAAACCGGAATAACCATCTAGAAAGCAAAAATGTGTATGTTTGGATAATCTTTCTAGCATTTGATCAATAAAAGGTAAAGGGTAATGATCCTTTTTAGTAGCTTTATTTAATTTGCGGAAATCAATTACCATTCTATAACCTGTAACAATTCTTTGTGGGATCAATTCATCTTTATAATTAGGAACAACAGTAATACCTCCCTTCTTAGGGACACAATGGACATGACTTACCCACTAACTATCAGCAACGGGGTAAATTATACCTACCTCCAGAAGCTTTAGTATTTATTTTCTTACCACTTCTTTCATCTTAGGATTTAACCATCATTGGTGGTCAACAACTGGTTTAACGTCTTTCTCCAATTTAATTTTGTGTTGGCATAGAGTGGGACTAATGCCCTTAAGACATCGAGAGTATATCCAATAGCAGCACGGTGCTTCTTCAGAGTTTTCAATAATTTCTTTTCTTCATGCTCTGAAAGGTTAGCACTAATAATAACAGGATATATCTTCTTTTCATCAAGATAAGCATAATTAAGGGTATCAGGTAATGGTTTAAGCTCAAACACGGGATCACCCTTGGGTGGAGGAGGATCCCCTAGGATTTCAACAGGCAAGTTGTGTTTCAAAATAGCTCCCTATTTAAAGAATACTTCATCTATTTCAATTATTTCATTCATAAACATATCATTTTCATGGTCTAGCAAATATTGTTCTAAAGATTCATTAGGAGGCACGACAATAGAAGCAAGACCAATAATTTCATCTTTACTAGGCAATTCCTCATCACGGGGTTGTCTACGAAATTTAGCAAAGTTAAACTCATGAGACATATCCCCCAAACCAATAGTAACAACATCCTTTTTGCAATCTATCTTAGCATTAATAGTATTCAAGAAGGGTCTACCAAATATTATGGGGAAAAAGCTATCTTGTGGGGAACCAAGAACAAGAAAATCAGCAGGATATTTAACTTTCCCACACAAGACTTCAACATCTCTAACAATCCCGATTGGTGAAATAGTGTCTCTATTAGCAAGCTTAATTGTAACATCAATTTCCTCTAACTCAGCAGGTGCAAGTCATGCATAATTTCTTTGTATAAGGAATGAGGTATTGCATTTTCACTAGCACCCATATCACATAAGCCATGATAACAGTGATCTCCTATTTTAGCAGAAATAACAGGCATGCCTACAACAGGTCTATGTTTATTTTTAGTATCAGGCCTAGCAATTCTAGCAGCTTCATCATAGAAGTAAATAACATGCCCATCAATATTATCAGCCAAGAGATCTTTAACCATAGAAATACTAGGTTCAAATTTAATTTGCTCAGGGGGTTTGGGTGTCCTAATATTACTTTTGTTGACTACAGTTGAAGCTTTAGCATGAACCTTTATTCTAACAGGGAAAGGTGGTTTCTCAATATAAGCAGTAGGAACGACAGGATCATTATAAGTGATAGTCTTTTCTTCAACTTTAATAGGAGAAACTACTTTTAATTCAATAGGAGGATTATATTTAAACCAGTTCTCCTTAGGGAGATCAACATGAGTAGCAAAGGATTCACAGAAAGAAGCTACTGTCTCAGAGTCAAGTCCATATTTAGTGTTAAATTCACGGAAAACATCGATATCCATAAAAGATTTAACACAATCAAACTTAGGTTTTATACCTGACTCCTTACCTTCGTCGAGGTCCCAATCTTCAGAGTTGCGTTTAATTCTTTCCAATAAATCCCATTTGAATTCAATAGTCTTCATCATAAAAGAGCCAGTACAAGAAGTATCGAGCATGGAGCGATTATTGAGAGAAAGCCGAGCATAATTTTTTTGAATAATCAATTCTCTTGAGAGCTCATGATTCGGGCATGAATATAACATTGACTTAAGCCTCCACCAAGATTGAGCGATGCTTTCTCCTTCGTGAGGCAAAAAATTATATATATAATCACGATCACGATGAACAAGATGCATAGGATACAACTTCTGATGAAATTCTAATTTCAATCGGTTGTAGTTCCATGATCCCATATCATCACATAGCCTAAACCATGTCAATGCCTCTTCCTTTAAAGATAAAGGGAAGACCTTCTTCTTGATAACATCCTCGAGCATACCTACAAGCTTAAATAATCCACAAACTTCATCCACATAGATTAGGTGCAAATCGGGATGTAATGTTCCATCTCCTGTAAAAGGATTAGCTAGCAGTTTATCTATCATACCCGAAGGAATTTCAAAGTAAACATTTTCAGTAGGTTCAGTAGGTTGAGGAGAAACTCTCTGCTCTACTGGTCGGGGCGAAGATACCCCGAACAAGCCCCTCAAAGGATTACTTTCCATAGTAACAAGTGACAGTAAATTTCAGCACACTATATAAAATTTTCCTTACCAAATTCCACCTACCAAAGGCGCTTCACTCCCCGGCAATGGCGCTAGAAAAGAGTCTTGATGACCCACAAGTGTAGGGGATCTATCGTAATCCTTTCAATAAGTAAGAGTGTCGAACCCAACGAGGAGCAAAAGGAAATGAAAAGCGGTTTTCAGTAAGGTATTCTCTGCAAGCACTGAAATTATCGGTAACAAATAGTTTCGTGATAAGGTAATTTGTAACGAGTAACAACTAATGAAAGTAAATAAGGTGCAGAAAGATGGCCCAATCCTTTTTGTTGCAAAGGACAAGCCTGAACAAACTCTTCTATAATGGAAAGCGCTCCCGAGGACACATGGGAATTATCGTCAAGCTAGTTTTAATCACACTCATATGATTCGCGTTCGTTACTTTGATAATTTTCTATGTGGGTGAACTGGTGCTTGGGTGCTGTCCTTTCTTGGACAAGCATCCGACTTATGATTAACCCCTATTGCAAGCATGCGCAACTACAAAAGAAGTATTAAGGTAGACCTAACCATAGCATGAAACATATGGATCCAAATCAGCCCCTTACGAAGCAACTCATAAACTAGGGTTTAAGCTTCTGTCACTCTAGCAACCCGTCATCTACTTATTACTTCCCAATGCCTTCCTCTAGGCCCAAACAATGGTGAAGTGTCATGTAGTCAACGTTCACATAACACCACTAGAGGAAAGACAACATACATCTCATCAAAATATCGAACGAATACCAAATTCACATGACTACTTATAGCAAGACTTCTCCCATGTCCTCAGGAACAAAAGTAACTACTCACAAATCATATTCATGTTCATAATCAAAGGGGTATTAATATGCATAAAGGATCTGAACATATGATCTTCTCCCAAATAAACCAACTAGCACCAACTACAAGGAGTAATCAACACTACTAGCAACCTACAGGTGCCAATCTGAGGCTTTGGGACAAAGATTGGATACAAGAGATGAAGTAGGGTTTGAGAGGAGATGGTGTTGGTGAAGACGTTGATGGAGATTGCCCCCTCCCGATGAGAGGATCGTTGGTGATGACGATGGCGATGATTTCCCCCTCCCGGAGGGAAGTTTCCCTGGCAGAACAGCTCTGCCGGAGCCCTAGATTGGTTCCGCCAAGGTTCTGCCTCGTGGTGGCAGAGTTTCTTCCCGAGAGCTTGCTTATGATTTTTTCCAGGGTAAAAGACTTCATATAGCAGAAGATGGGCACCGGAGGCCTGCCAGGGGGCCCACGAGGCAGGGGGGCGCGCCCAGGGGGTAGGGCGCGCCCCACCCTCGTGGCCAGGCTGTGGGCCCCCTCTGGTACTTTCTTTCGCCAGTATTTTTTATTAATTCCAAAAATAACTTCCGTGAAGTTTCAGGACTTTTGGAGCTGTGCAGAATAGGTCTCTAATATTTGCTCCTTTTCCAGCTCCGAATTCCAACTGCCGGCATTCTCCCTCTTCATGTAAACCTTGTGAAATAAGAGAGAATAGGCATAAGTATTGTGACATAACTTGTAATAACAGACCATAATGCAATAAATATCGATATAAAAGCATGATGCCAAATGGATGTATCAATTAACAATGGGTTTAGCATCATGTTCCATATTAATTTTGTGCTGACATGGAGTGGGACTAATGCCCTTTAAATCATCAAGAGTATATCCAATAGCAGCTCGGTGCTTCCTTAGAACTTTCAGTAATCTTTCTTCTTCATGTTCTGAAAGGTTAGCACTAATAATAACATGATATATCTTCTTTTCATCAAGATAAGCATATTTCAAAGTGTCGGGCAATTGTTTTAATTTAGACACAAGATCACCTTTAGGTGGAGGAGGACCTCCTAGAGTTTCAATAGGCAAATTGTGTTTAAGCAGAGGACGTTGCTCAAAGAAAATCTTATCTATTTCATTTCTTTCATGCATATGTTAATCATTTTCATGGTCTAGCAAATATTGTTCTAGTGGATCAATAGGAGGCACAACAATAGAAGTAAGACCAATTAATTCATCTTTACTAGGTAATTCTTTTTCATGAACCTTTCTACTAAACTTGAAAAAATTAAACTCATGAGAGTCATCACCAAAACTAACACCGACAGTTTGCTTCTCACAATCTATTCTAGCATTAACGGTGTTCAAGAAAGGTCTACCAAAGATAATGGGAAAAAGTCATCTTGTGGGGAACCAAGAACAAGAAAATCAGTAGGGTATTTTATTTTCCCACACAAGACTTCAACATCCCTAACAATCCCAATTGGTGATATAGTGTCTCTATTAGCAAGTTTAATACTAACATCTATGTCTTCTATCTCTGCGGGTGCTATGCCATTCATAATCTCTTGATATAAGGAAATAGGAATAGCACTCACGCTAGCACCTCTGTCACATAAAACATGATAACAGTGATCTCCTATTCTAACTGAGACAACGGGCATGCCAACAACAGGTCTATGTTTATCCTTTTTATCAGGTTTGGCAATTCTAGCAGCTTCTTCGCAGAAGTAAATAACATGCCCATCTACATTTTCTTCCAAGAGATCTTTAACCATAAATACTAGGTTCTACTTTAATTTGTTCATCAGGTTTAGGTGTTCTAATATAGATTTTGTTGACCACAGTTGAGACTTTAGATGTTCCTTTATCCTAATAGGGAAATGTGGTTTCTCAATATAAGCAGTAGGAACAACTGGATCAACATTGTAAAGTATAGTTTCTTCTTTAACTGTTACCAGTTCTATAATTTCTTATTTATTAGGTGGGTGATATTTAAACCACTTCTCTTTAGGGAGATCAACATGAGTAGCAAATGATTCACAAAAGGAGGCTACTATCGCAGAGTCAAGTCCATACTTAGTGCTAAATTTTTGAAAAGCATCGGTATTCATAAAAGATTTAACACAATCATACTTAAGTTTAATACCTAACTCTTTACCTTCGTTGAGTTCCCAATCTTCAGAGTTGTGTTTAATTCTCTCCAAAATATCCCACCGGAATTCAATAGTCTTCTTCATAAAAGAACCAACACAAGAAGTATCAAGCATGGTTTGATCATTACGAGAAAGCCGAGCATAAAAATTCCGGATAATAATTTCTCTTGAGAGATCATGATTGAGGCATGAATATAACATTGACTTAAGCCTCCCCCAAGCTAGAGCGATACTTTCTCCTTCATGGGGCCAAAAATTATATATATAATTCCGATCACGATGAACTAGATGCATAGGATAAATATTTTGATGGAACTCCAATTTCAATCGATTCCAATTCCAGGATCCAATATCATCGCATAGCCTATACCATGCCAATGCTTTCCCCTTCAAAGATAAAGGGAAAACCTTCTTCATAACTCCATCTCCGGGTAAACCTGTAAGCTTGAACAATCCAAAAATTTGTTCTACATATATCAAGTGCATATCAGGATGTTCGGTTCCGTCTCTTGCATAAGGATTAGCTAGCAGTTGCTCTATCATGCTCGAAGGAATTTCATATTCAATATTTTCAATAGGTGCAGTAGGTTGAGGGGTAGCTAATTGTGGTTCCGATCGAGGTGAAGATACCCCGAACAAACCCCTCAAAGGAATGTTTTCCATAGTATCAAGTGACATTAAATTTTAGCACACTATATAAATGTTTCCTTACCAAATTCCACTTACCAAAGCCGCTTCACTCCCCGACTGAAAGGATCGAGATGGACCTAGAGGGGGGGGGGGTGAATAGGTACAATTACAAAATTTAATTATTACTTAGCAATTTTAGGCGATAATGCGAAATATGAAAGTGAGCCTAACAATTGCAAGTATGATGCTAAGAGCTAGGCAAGGTAAACAAGTAACACAACAATGTGAGTAAGCAAGCACAATATGATATAAGTAAGGACTAAGAGACAAGTAACCACAAGTAGAGAGTTAGGGTTAGGAATAACCGCAACTCCGAGAGACGAGGATGTATGCCGATGTTCGCTTCCTTGGAGGGAAGCTACGTCACCGTTAGAGAGGTGCATGTTTCCATGAAGGCACACCAACGCCACGAAGGCTCACCCTATTCTACCTTTGAGACAACACCACGAAGGCGTTTCTCAACCACTAGTGGTAGACCTTGGGGTGATCTCTAAACCCTCACAAACTTTCCGGGGGCAATCACAATGATTGATTCCTCTCCGAATGACTCTGATGTCTGCTAGGACTATGTCGGTATTTCCCCAAAGAGGAAGGGATGATGCAGCACAGCGACGGTAGGTATTTCCCTCAGTGATGAGACCACGGTTATCGAACCAGTAGGAGAACCAAGCAACACAACGTAAACAACCTCTGCACACAGATAACAAATCCTCGCAACCCGGCGTGTTAAAAGGGTTGTCAATCCCTTTCGGTTAACGGCGCCTCAAATTGGCAAATGGACGTGAGATAAATTATAGTAGATTGTTAGATCGATGCCAAAAAAATAATAAAAAAACACAGCAAGGTATTTTTGTATTTTTGGTTTAGTAGATCTGAAAATAAATGCAAAGGAAAAGTAGATCGCAAAGGCAAATATATGAGAAAGAGACCCGGGGGCCGTAGGTTTCACTAGTGGCTTCTCTCGATAAAAATAGCAAACGGTGGGTGAATAAATTACTGTTGAGCAATTGATAGAACTTCAAATAATCATGATGATATCCAGGAAATGATCATTACATAGGCATCACGTCCAAGATTAGTAGACCGACTCCTGCCTCCATCTACTACTATTACTCCACACATCGACCGCTATCCAGCATGCATCTAGTGTATTAAGTTCATGGAAAAACGGAATGCAATAAGAATGATGACATGATGTAGACAAGATCTATCTATGTAGAGATATACCCCATCGTTTTATCCTTAGTAGCAATGATACATACATGTCGGTTCCCCTTCTGTCATTGGGATCAAGCACCGTAAGACTGAACCCACTACAAAGCACCTCTTCCCATTGCAAGATTAATAGATCAAGTTGGCCAAACAAAACCCAAATATCGAAGAAGAAATACGAGGCTATAAGAGATCATGCATAAAAGAGATCAAAGAAACTCAAATACTTTCATGGATATAAAAATATATAATTGATCATAAACTCAATGTTCATAAGATCCCAACAAACACCACAAAAAGAGTTACATCATATGGATCTCCAAGAGACCATTGTATTGAGAATTCAGCGAGAGAGAGGAAGCCGTCTAACTACTAACTACGGACCAGAAGGTCTACAAAGAACTAGTCATGCATCATCGGAGAGGCACCAATGGAGGTGGTGAACCCCATCTGAGATGGTGTCTAGATTAGAACTGGTGGTTCTGGACTCTGCGGCGGCTGGATCAATATTTCGTCCACTCCCCTAGGGTTTTGGGAATATTGGGGTATTTATAGAGCAAATAGGCGGTCCGAGGGGCACCCGAGGTGGGAACAACCTACCAGGGCGCGCCTGGGCCTCCTGGCGTGCCCTGGTGGGTTGTGCTCATCTCGGAGCACCCCCAGGCATAGCTAGGGCCCATTAGGTGTTTTCTGGTCCAAAAAAAATCTCCATGAAGTTTCGTTGACTTTGGACTTCGTTTGGTATTGATTTCTTGCGATGTAAAAAACATGCAGAAAATAGCAACTCGCACTTGGCACTATGTCAATCGGTTAGTACCAAAAAATGATATAAGATGACTATAAAATGATTATAAAACATCCATGATTGATAATATAACAACATGGAACAATAAAAAATTATAGATACGTTGGAGACGTATCAGCATCCCCAAGCTTAACTCCTACTCGTCCTCGAGTTGGTAAGTGATAAAAACACAATTTTTGATGTGGAATGCTACCTAACATGTCATATCATAATCTTTTCTTTATAGCATGGACATTTGGACTTTTATGTGATTCAAAGCAATAGTCTAGTTTTGACATGATAATTTAAATACTCAAGCATATATATCAACAAGCAACCATGTCTTTCAAAATATCAATGCTAAAATAAGTTATCCCTAGCCCATCATGCTCAACCATTGATCCATTGATGGAACACACTCGCATATTAACTACACCCAATACTCAAGTACGATCATATTACCTCCTAGTCGGTGCTTTTATAAGAAAAGATGGAGACTCAAATTCAAAAATAAAAATTACATAAAGTAAAAGAAAGGCCCTTCGCGGAGGGAAGTAGGGATTTGTAGAGGTTCCAGAGCTCAAAGCGAAAAATTTAGAGATAAAACCATTTTTGGAGGTGTGTCCTTCCCACCAAAGAAAACGACTTAGAGTTCCCAACACTTTCCATGCTAGATATATCATAGGCGGTTCCCAGAAAGAAAATAAAGTTTATTCCTTTTTCAAACATACTTTCACTTTCCATGGCTAGCCATATCCATGGTTTCCCTCCATACCAACACTTTCCAAGGAATTTATTATTTGATAACATAAAGTAAATTAATTTTTCATTTCGGGACTGGGCTGTTGGGGAACGTAGTAATTTGAAAAAAATTCCTACGCACACGCAAGATCATGGTGATGCATAGCAACGAGAGGGGAGAGTGTTGTCCACGTACCCTCATAGACCGTAAGCGGAAGCATTATGACAATGCTGTTGATGTAGTCGTACGTCTTCATGATCGACCGATCCTAGTACCAAAAGTACGACACCTCCGTGATCTGCACACGTTCGGCTCGGTGACGTCCCACGAACTCACGATCCAGAAGAGTGTCGAGGGAGAGCTTCGTCAGCACGACGGCGTGATGATGGTGATGATGAAGCTACGGACGCAGGGCTTCGCCTAAGAACTACAACGATATGACCGAGGTGGATTATTATGGTGGAGGGGAGCATGACACACGGCTAAAAGATCAATGATCAACTTGTGTGTGTATGGGGTGCTCCCCTCCCCCGTATATAAAGGAGTGGAGGATGGGGAGGGCCGTTCCTGTACTATGGTGCGCCCTGGGGAGTCCTACTCCCACCAAGAGTAGGATTCCCCCCTTCCAAGTAGTAGGAGTAGGAGAGAAGGAAGGGGAGGAGAGAGGGAAGGAAGGGGGGGGCACCCAATTCGGATTGGGCTAGGGGGCGCGCCCTCCACCTTTTCCCTTCCTATCCTCTATTCCACTAAGGCCAATAAGGCCCTTATACTCCGGGGTTCAGTAACCTCCCAGACTCCAAAGAATGCCCGAACTCTTCCGGAACCATTTCGATGTCCAAACATAGGCTTCCAATATATCGATCTTTACGTCTCGACCATTTCGAGACTCCTCGTAATGTCCGTGATTATATACGGGACTCCGAACTACCTTCGGTACATCGAAACACATAAACCCATAATACCGATCGTCACCGAATGTTAAGCGTGCAGACCCTACGGGTTTGAGAACTATGTAGACACGACCAAGACTCTTCTTCGGTCAATAACCAATAGCGGAACCTGGATGCTCATATCAGTTCCTACATATTCTACGAAGATCTTTATCGGTTAAACCGCATAACAACATACGTTGTTCCCTTTGTCATCGGTATGATACTTGCCCGAGATTCGATCGTTGGTATCTCAATACCTAGTTCAATCTCGTTACCAGCAAGTCTCTTTACTCGTTCTGTAATGCATCACCGCAACTAACTTGTCGGGGAAGCTGATCCACGAACACCTATGGGACCGGTGGACCGAGCCCCTTTCGGTTCGGCGGGGGGCGGAGATCGCACGAAGAGCAGATCAAGGCGAAGCACACGAGCAGTTTACCCAGCTTCGGAGCTTGCCGGAGAGATAACACTCCTACTGCTGCATGTCTGAGTTGTATTGTGTTCTTGCTCGGGAGCGCCGAGTGCTACTGTACACACCAGCTGCTAACGAGACCGAGCATGAGTGTTTTTCCAACCTGGCCAACCCCCCTCTACGTTGCGCATGGGCCTCCTTTTATATGCTCAAGGGGTCTCCGACAGGTGGCAACGTAGACAAGGGCAAAAATGGAAAAGGAATTGCGGTTGGTACAACTACCTGAACAGTGTACCATACCTAACCCTGACGGCAGGGGACAAAGGCATTAAATGCCCGTCTACATCGCCCAAACAGTGCAGAAAGGGACCGTCAGGGACGCCACCGCTTGACATGATGGCAATCTTGTCAGCGCCGCTGCCTCCACAAGACCGCTGGCTGCACAGCCTTCTTGCCACGCTACCGCTGGAAAGGTCCTGTATGGCGACACGCTGGTGGATGTCTGGAGCCTGGTCAGAGTGGTAAGCTGTCGCGGCAAGCACCTTGCCGCTGTCGTTGTCTTGTTGCGTCCGGAAGCTTGTCGCTCACCGGGCCTCGCTGGGACGCGTGGCGCGTCGCGGCAAGTTCCTTGAGATGCCTTGGTTGGCCTTCCCGGCAAGCTCCTCTTGCCGGGGTCTTGTCTCCTTGGCTCGAATACTGCCTTCCCGGCAAGCTCCTCTTGCCGGGGCCTTGTCTCCTTGGCTTGAATACTTTGTTCTTGAATGGCTCCAAAGGAACCACGGAGGACCTTGGCGGTCACCCGGCAAGCCTTGCCGCGGGGTGCTGCAACTGCCCGTGCACAAGTTCGGGATACTAGGGTACCCCTACTCTAGTGCACCGACAGGAGCCCCTGGGCCTGGGCCACACACGGCGCCGAGCGCTGTTGGGCCAGGCCCAAAACAGGGCACGGGCACGCGCGGCCTGGATTACGCCGTAACTCACTCCGTATCCACTGCGCCCTCCTCAAACGGCACGCGTCGAATGCGGCGTCGTGGGAGAGATCGTGGGTGGTTTCTTTATTCGGAAAGATGGAACGTCTGCCCCCTCCCTCTTTATAAGCAGGGGAAACAGGGGCAGTTCGCCCATCTCGCCAGTTGCTACTCCAATCTCAAAAACCTCCGCCGCTCCCCCCTTCTTCCCAAGGCTGAAAAGAGAGCAGGGCTCCGCCCACCATCGCCACCAGCATCACCAATGCCGTCGATCTCCCCCACCACCTCCGCCATGGCTCCGAAAGCCGACAAGGGGAAGGTCGTGAAGTCGGCCGAGGCGCAGCGGCTCGCGGCGGTGCGAAAGGAGTGGGCAATCTCCCCCCCCCCCCCAGCTCGCCGCGAAGGAGCTGAGGGAGTACTACTACCTCTTCTAGTCGACGGAGACGCGAGCGCATCCGCGCACGAAGGTACTCCCAGCTGTCGCTTCGGAACTGGCTCCGACTGGATACCCTTTCTTCGCGCTGTTCTTCTACTGCGGGCTCTGCCCGCCTTTCTCTGAATTTTTCTGTGATATCATGAACACCTATGGGTTCCACCTCCTTGACTTCACCCCCAATGCTGTTCTGACCATGGCAGTTTTCGCTCATCTCTGCGAAAAATTTGTTGGAGTCTATCCAAACGTAGCCCTTTTCCGCCACTTCCTTATGCCCCGAGTTGAGAGAGGGGAGCCTCTTTCCAGTGGAATCGCTTGGATCTCGAGAGCCGGCAAGAAGGAAGCTTATCTGGAGGGGGAGCTCCGCAGCAAGTGGGATGAATGGAGAGCAGACTGGTGCTGGATTGTCGAGGAGAACCCGCAGCCGTTTACCGCCCAGCGCCAATTCCCAGTAGTGCGCGGCAACGATTGGAGCAGCGTGGCCCCGGAAGACGCTAGGTTGAAGATTGCCGTCACCCGGATCCTACGCCTTAGGCTTGCCGGACTCACTGTAGGCGCCGTTGGCGCGGATTTTCTTCGTCGCCGCATCGCCCCCCAGCAGGAGAGGAGGAGACCCGCATGGGAGTTCCAGAATGCGGCGGATATCATGAGGCTGCGCCCGGGCCTCAACTTCAACTTCACTGTCCTGGAACTGGACGCGATGCTCCTGGAACGGTTCAAGCACGATCCTGATCATCCCGAAGTGTTCAGGTTGCCGAGGGGTGTCGTTCCGCTGTGCAACAACTCCTCGCTCGACCGCATCCATGCAATGATGCCGCTGTGTGACTCGCATGGAATTGTCCCAACTTGGCAAGAGCCTGCAGACGACGTCGTGCGGGAGTTCTTTGACGGCTTGGTAGAAGTGCCGGTCCGCCCCGATGAACAGAGGAGCCTCACCCGCGACACCACCAATGATGAGATGCAGCGCATCGCCACCAGGCTGGAAGAGGCGGCCGCAGCCGCTGCCGCGGGCGAGTTTGGATTCACCATGGAGGAGGCAGAGGCAGCAGAGGCGGCAAGCCTTGCCGAGCAAGAGGAGTTTGCCGGCGAGGGAGAGCTTGCCGGGTCTGAAGCTGAGCCGAGCGAGCTCGCCGAGGGCGCGAGCGACTCGTTGAAGATCGACTCCTCCAGCTCGTCGCAAGCGGAGCCCCCAGCTCCACCAAGAAGGCATCTCCGCAAGGCCGGGGACGTAGTGGGGCGGCAGACGGGTCAACAGCCGCCGCGCCACGCGACGCGCTCCACCGCGGCAAGCACTGTTGCCGCGGGAGCACCCCATGCCGCCATGCAACCGGAGCGGGCCCTCCTGCACCACCGCTTCTGCTCCCGCCAAGCGGCCAAGGGAACCTACTCCTCCGCCTCGTCGCGCCGAAGGTGGGCCGGACTTCGACCTCTCTGCGCTCAGCTCCGACGATGAAGAGGAAGAGTAAGATTCTTTGCTGTACTTGTAGTTCTTCAATTTTGTTGCTGTTTCATCTTGTATCTGATTTGCTTTACTCCGAACCCATTTCTTTTCAGGACTCTGGCCCAGAGAGCGGTGAAGAGAGCCAAGGTCCCGGTGATTGTCATCGAGGACGAACCCACCGCAGCAACGGGTGGTGTGTCTGAGACCACCTTGCCGGACCCGGCAACTATTCCCCAAAGCAGCCCCCAGCGCAGCCCCCAGCGTAAGTATATAGTTTACTTCCTGCTGTCCGGCGCGCTTGGGTGCTCTTTCTTTGTTGATATCTGACTGTTGGTTTGTGTAGGTGCAGAGCAGCCTCACCAGGAGTGCCCGGAAGCCGCTCCCGAAATGCCATCTGCTTCGACTACACCGCCAAGGGAGGATTCCCCGGCAAGGGAGCGTTCTCCGGCAAGGGAGAAGTCTCCGGCAAGGGGCAGTTCTCCGGCAAGGGATAGCACCAGTGACCCTCCGGTGGTTGATACCACGACTGCAGATCCTAGTACATGTAATCCTCTTGCTTGAAAACTTCCCTTGGGTTCTTCTTCTTCTGATTTTCTTTTTGAATATTTGCTTGATTTTTCTTCTTTCTCCGGTCGTCAGATCCATTTGCCACGGATCCGATGGAAACCGAGGTCGGCGGCGAGGAGAACGCGCGCGGCAATACCGACGACGCCGCTGCCACCGAAGGAGAAGCCGGCGCTGATGATCCCGCCGGCGAAGAGGCCGCCAAAGCTGCCGCCGCAGAAGCTGGCGAGGGATCCGGCGATCGCACTGACGGCCCCGAGGCCGCAGGAGCGTCAGGCGCTACACCGACCGCCGATCCCTCCGCCGCTGCTGCAGCGCCAGGCTCCGAAGAGCCCCAGCCCGACGCCTATTTGAAGGCCGGCGACAGCATCTTCATCAAGCTCCCCTGGACGTCAAGCTCCAGGGCGCCGGTCGAAGGAGAGATCTTGGATGGAGAAGTGCTCGCCTCCGCTGGGCTGCCGCTGGTCGACGCGCCGAGCAGCAGCAGCGGCGAGCCTGAGGAGGAGCAGCTGCTGCGGAAGCTCTTGTCGCTCTACCGCGCCCGACAGGCCAAGCTGGAATCCCGAGAAGCGCTTGTCGCGAAGGCGGGAGCAGACATCGAGAAGCGTGCGGAGGAGCTCCGGGGCCTCAACCAGGAAGCTCTCCGATCCCTGGCAAATCAGCGGGAGCAACTTGCCGAGGAGCGTAAAGCCTTCCTCCTCGAGAAGGCTGAAGTTGAAGAGCAACAGCGGCTTGCCGCCGAGAAGCTGTCTGCGCAGGAAAGCGAGTTGGTGCAGCGGAAGGTCAATCTTGACAGCCACGAGGAGGAACTTGCCATGCGCGAGCAAACATTTGGCGGGGCTCTCAAAGAAGCAGAGGATGCTGCCGCAGCTGCCGAGGCCGCCAAGAAGGAGTTGGAGACGAAGGTGACGCACATGGAGGCCGATCTCAAGGTGTGCGGCGAGAAGGACGCCTACACCCTTGGCGAGCTGCAGGGTCGTCTCGGCGAGAGGAGCAAGGAGCTTAGCGCCGCCAAGGACTCCAACACAGATCTTGAGCTGAAGTTGATTACTTTGACTCAGACGCTGGACGGCACCATGGAGAGGGAGGTGGCCTTGACGGAGAAGATCAAGGCCGACGAGGCGCTGCTGGCGAGTGCTGCTACCGCCCAGAGATGCCGCAGTCATCGACAGGGAGCTGGCGCAGCTGGGGATGGAGGACCTTGGGTATTCCTCCGATGAGCACCTCCAACCCAGCGCCAAGCTCAGCTTGTTCTTCAAAGGCATGGCGACGGCCCTCCAGCGGCTCCGGGAGAGGATCCCAAAGCAGCTGGCCGACGAGTCGCGCCAGATCTGTGCGGGAGCTCTTCAAAAGGTGCTGGTGAAGGTGGCCTTCCGCAACCCAGGCCTCAACCTCACCAACGTCCTCAAGACCTTGCCGCCGGAAGGAAGCGCTCAAGGCCCTTGTCGCACCCATTGTGGACAAGGTGAGCGGGATCAAGAGGGTTGAGGGCGATCGCGTAGATTAGGCCGCCCGTTTTCTCCCTTTTTTTCTTTGTCGCTGCTGGTCATGTTATGAAAACAATCTGTTAGAGCTGCGACAAGCTATCTTGTAATATAACTCTATTTCGGGTAGAGATTGCTATGTTATTTCCTTTACTTGATTCCTTCCTTTGTATGTTTTTGCCCTACGCTTTTAGGGAACTTGTCGGCGAGGGCACCTTAGTCATGAAGCGCCGAAAAGGGACGTCAAGAGCCTCTCAAGGTGCCGCTACCGACAAGAAACCTTGTCGCAACTAGTCGCAGCTCACTTAAGTTGTTGAGCGGACTCGAAACAAAGTAAGGGCGCAACTAGCTACGAGTTGGTTCCTCCGCGCACAGGTTTTCCATACAAAGTACGGTCGTTCGAGGAAGATAACTTAAAAATTTTAAAACTGATTGCTCAAACTTTGGCAACTTAGCTTTTCTGTCGTTTGCTTTCCGGTAAGGCGAAACTTCCTTGAACGACGCCTGGTCCACACCATTATCTTCTCCTTTCCCCCCGGCAAACTTGTGGGCGAGGGAACCTTCCTTTCTTTGAGTAAGAGAAAGAAGAGAAAATAAAGATATGGAGCCTTATAGCTCGTTATTGCTTACCGGGGGTAGGTGCTGCACAAAGTGTCAGATAACACATGCAAATAAAAAGAAAGCATGAAATTGACGAGATGTGCGGAGCACATGAGCTTTACTTATGCACGGGGTCTGCGCCCGGCTTTGTACAAAGGATTACATGCAACATCGGCAAGACTTGTATAAAAGGTGGTTGCGGAACAGGTTCTCATAACCGCGCCCTCTACGGGTAAAACTTACGAAGATGCTCAATGTTCCAGGAGTTGCTCACCGGAATGCCATCTTCGGTCTCAAGGCGGACAGCGCCAGGCCTAGTGACTCGTTTCACCCGGTAAGGGCCTTCCCACTTTGGCGTCAACTTGTTAGAATTCTTGGTGGACTGAACGCGCCGAAGAACAAGGTCGCCTTCCTCGAGACTTCTGGCATTAACTTTGCGGCTATGGTAGCGGCGCAAAGCTTGCTGGTATCGAGCAGCTCGTCCAGCAGTCTGAAGACGGTCCTCCTCAAGGAGCAGCGCGTCATCTTGTCGCAGCTGCTCTTGCTCAAACTCATCATAAGCGAGCACTCGAGGCGACCCGTATATAAGTTCCGTGGGGAGAACTGCCTCTGCTCCATAGACTAGAGCGAAAGGTGTCTGGCCAGTGGCTCGATTTGGCGTCGTCCTGATCGACCAAAGAACCACTGGCAGCTCCTCAATCCAGTTCTTTCCGCACTTGCGCAGCCTGTCGAAAGTCCTGGTCTTGAGCCCGCGCAGCACTTTAGCATTTGCCCTCTCCGCTTGACCGTTACTTCTATGAGCAACAGAAGCGAAGCAGACCTTGGTGCCAAGATCATGGACGTACTGCATGAAGGTGCGGCTCGTGAATTGCGTGCCGTTGTCGGTGATGATCCTGTTAGGGATCCCGAAACGGCAAACAATCGACTTGAAGAACTTGACTGCTGACTGTGCTGTCACCTTCCTCACTGCTTCTACTTATGGCCACTTTGTGAACTTGTCGATTGCAACGTACAAGTACTCAAAGCCCCCGACAGCTCGGGGAAAGGGGCCGAGGATGTCGAGCCTCCAGACCGAAAATGGCCAGGATAAAGGGATCGTCTGGAGAGCTTGAGCTGGCTGGTGTATCTGCTTGGAATGGAACTGGCACGCTTCACACTTGGTTACTTGTGCAGTTGCATCCTGGAGGGCTGTCGGCCAAAAGAAACATTGCCGGAACGCTTTGCCGGCAAGTGCTCTTGCGCCAATGTGGTGACCATATATGCCTCCATGTATCTCTGCCAACAGCCTTTGTCCGTCTTCCCGGTGAATACACTTCAATTTCACACTGTTGAGTCTTCTTCTGTACAGTGTGTTGTCGACAAACTGGTACATACTTGACTGCCGGGCTACTCTTTCCGCTTCTTCTTGCTCTTCGGGAAGTTCTCCTGTCTGAAGGAAACGGACAATCTGCTGTGCCCATGTTGGAGCTTGCGGCTCGACAACAAGGACTAAAGGCACATCTGCTGCTGCGGGAACATCCGCTTCTACGGCGAGAACCTGTGGGTCAGCCGGAGCTTGATGTTCCCCGGCAAGCTTGCCGGAGCAAAACTTGTCGGGAGCGTCTGCTTCAACGGAACAAACCCTAGGGCTTTCCGGAGCAGACTGCTCCTCAGCACCATTGGTGTTGATCTTGAGGACCTTCTTCGCGGCCGCTTCGGGGAGCTCTGCCGGAAAATAGTCACCAGAAATCAACTTTCTCTTCTTGCTCTGTCCAGTTGATGGCGTTACAGACGGTTGAGTCAGTTTGAGCACAAAGATTCCTGGTTCCACAGTAACTTCAGTCTGGCGACTTTGACAGCCATCGGCAATGTCATTCGAGCTCTTGGAACATGTTCCATCTCAGAGGCCGTCAAAGTGCTCTTCTAGCTTTCTCACTTCATCAACGTAAGCTTCCATCAACGGACTCGATAATTTTTGTTCACTTGGCGGACGACAAGCTGTGAGTCACCCCGATAATGAGTTTCTTGATCCCAAGGTCTGCTGCGATCTCGAGACCGGCAAGCAAACCTTCATACTCTGCGGTATTGTTCGTTGCTTGCTCCTTGGGAAAGTGCATCCGGACTACGTGCTTGAGGTGCTCTCCGTGGTGCGATAAGTAGCACGCCAAGACGGGCGCCTTTGCAGCGAGAAGGCACCATCAAAGTACATCAGCCACTCTTTGCTTGCCTCCTTGACGGGATGCTCGCTTCGAATTTCTTCATCCTGTGTTGGCGCCCATTCTGCTATGAACTCTGCCAATGCTCGCTTTGGATAGTTGAAGTGCTCTCAAACTTGAGGCCAAAGCTTGATAGTTCCAAAGGCCCACCGACAATCCTGCCTATTGCTTCGGATTTTGCAGATCCTCTTCAGCGGAAAACGAGTGACGACCGTGATCTCATGTGCTTGGAAGTAATGGCGCAGCTTTCTCGAGGCCATGAGAAGGCCGAAAAGCAATTTCTGCACACCAGAGTACCTTGACCTAGCCCCCTGCAGAAGGGAACTGACAAAGTAAACTGGGCGCTGCACCATCCTTTTCTGCATCTTCTCACGCGCCTGCGCAGATCCATCTTTGTCGGGACCAGAGCTTGCCGGTGAAGTCCCTTGCTTGTCGCTGGATGCATCTGCCGTGGTTGTCGGCTCATCATCCGCCTCCCTCTCCGCTACTAACGCAGCACTAACCACTTGATTGGTTGCCGCTATATATAGCAGCAACTTCTCTTGTGGCTTAGGTGCGACAAGTGTTGGAGTGGAGGACAGGTACCTCTTTAAGTCCTGCAGCGCAGCCTCCGCTTCCAGAGTCCATTTCATTGACCTGCCTTTTCAATATTTTGAAAATGGCGAGGCGCCGCCAGCAGACCTAGAGATAAACCTGCCGAGAGCAGCTACGCATCCGCAAGTCTTCGACATCCTTGACGCGCTTTGGTGCTTCAATCTGCTCAATGGCCTTGATCTTGTCGGGATTGGCTTCAATTCCCCGCTGAGACACGAAGAACCCGAGAAGCTTGCCGGAGTGGACTCCAAAACACACTTCTCGGGTTAAGCTTGAGGTTGATCTTGCGCAGATTTGCAAAGGTTTCAGATAAATCTTGAATCGAGTCGCCTTGTCCTTGCTTTTGACCACTATGTCATCCATGTAGGCCTCCACATTTCGTGTATTTGTGGCTCAAAAGCGCCATGGACTACCCTTGCAAATGTTGAACCAGCATTCTTTAAACCGAAAGGCATCCGTGACGAAACAAGATGTGCCACATGGGGTGATGAATGCCGTCTTCTCCTCATCCTCTTCGCCATGAAGATCTGATGGTATCCTCGAGTATGCATCCAGAAATGAAAGCAAGTCACATCCGCCGTGGAGTCAACAATCTGGTCGATGCGCGGCAAGGAAATGGGTCTTTGGGACAAGCTTTATTGACATCGGTAAAGTCGATACAAAGTCTCCATTTCCGCTTGCTTTATGCGATGACTACAGGGTTGGCCAACCACGAGGATGGAGCACTCCTCTGACAAGGCCTGCTGCTTCCAATTTCTTGATTTCTTCTGCGATGAATTCTTGGCGCTCCACTGCCTACTTCCTGACTTTCTGCTTGACGGGCCGCGCATGAGGGCAGATGGCAAGATGGTGCTCGATTACTTTCCTGGGAACACCGGGATGTCGACGGTTGCCACGCAAATACGCCGACGTTACGCGCAGGAAAGCAACGAGCACGCTTTCCTATTTAGGGTCGAGAGTGGCACTGATGGTAAAGGTACCACCAGTGCCATCCTCCTTGGCGGACACCTTCTTGGTCTCTGGTGGAGCTGCCATCGTCTTCTTACACTTGCCGGTGGAGCTCGATGGTGCGTCCTCAACGGTAGCGCAGCACTCCGAAGAGGTGCGCTTGCCGGAGTAGGCATCAGAGCTCTTGCCGGACTTGATCTTCTTCTTCGCCCCGGGAGCTTCAACGGCAAGTGACTTGCAATCTGTTGCGGCTGCTGCTTCCCGGTAGATCTTGTCGGCGCAGATAAGAGCATCCTTCTTGTCGCCAGGGACAGAGATGACACTTATCGGGCCTGGCATCTTCAGCATGTTGTACGCATAGTGAGAGGCTGCCATGAATTTGGCGAGTGCTGGACGACCGAGTATCCCATTGTAAGGCAATGGAAAATCAGCAACGTCAAAAGTGACCCTCTCAGTCCTGAACTTCAACTCGCTGCCAAATGTCACCGACAACGTGATCTTTCCCTTCGGCTTGCTCCTTCCCGGATTGATTCCTTGGAATGTGCCGGTCTCTTCGAGCTCGCCATCAGGGATCTGGAGTTTCTAGAGTACCGCAGAGGAGATCAGGTTCAAGCCGGCCCCGCCGTCAACTAGCATCTTAGTGACCTTGAGGTTGCGGATAGTTGGTGAAACCAACATCGGCAAGCACCCGACCGCAGTTATGCGATCAGGGTGGTGATCAATATCAAAGATGATAGGCGTGCTGGACCATTTCAGAGGCTTGCAGGACTCGACGGATGGTTCTGCCGCATTGACTTCCCGCACCCACTGCTTGAGCTGGCGGTGTGAAGTATGCAGAGAAGCACCTCCGTCAATGCACAAGACCTCTGTGGCTTTCTGGAACTCCTGCTCATCGGTCTCGTCATCATCCATATCTTCATCGTCGTCGTCATCTTCATCCTTGTCGTGACCGCGGGGAGGTCTGTCTCCTTGCCGCTGCTTGGCCTTGCCGCGGCGTCCTCCTCGGCCGGGACGTTTCTTGCCGGCTCCTCCAGCACCTTCCTGAGCCTTCTCCTTGTCGCGTCGCTCGTATTCAGCCTTCTGCTGCTCGACAAGCTGCTCGACCTTCTTGCAGCTCTGGAGGTCATGGCCCTTGGTGCGGTGGATCTTGCAGTACTACTTGTTGGTGCTGTCCTGCTTGCCGGCGACCGCCACAGCCTGGTAGTTGGTGCCTGCGGCAATCTCCTTACCGGAGCTACCAGCTTTGGCTTTCTTGGCGCCACCTCCATTGCCGGACTGCTCAAGGACTAGCACATCTTTGCCTTTCTTCTTCTTGTTGTTCCGCCGCCGGTTTTTCTTTGCCGGGGCAGTCTCCTCACTATCAGATCCTCCTGCTCAGATTCTCTCCGGGAGTTTCTCCTTCCTCAAAGACATGCACACTTGTAGGCCAGGGCATATAGCTCACCGACGCCTCTCGATCTTGCACATCGCCATCTCCTCCCGCATCCTGCGGTTTCGCGACGCTCGATGGAACGCGCTGATTACCGCGGGGTGGACATCTGAGATGTTGTGCAGACGCTGGCTGAATCTCTCAATGAACTTGCGCAGGGCTCTCCTTCCTTCCGGGCGGCAGTGAAGGTCGCTTCTTGGCCATGAGGCTTGTGGCCGCCTGTAAAGGCGCCGACAAACTGGTGGTATAGGTCTGCCCAGGAGGATATGGAGTTGTCCGGCAAGTGCATGAGCCAGGATCTGACATTGGGCCTGAGCACCAGCGGGAAGTAGTTGGCCAGGATCTTGTCGTCCTGCCCCCCGGCAGCTTGCACCGCGATGGTGTAAATGCTGAGGAACTCCGACGGATGCGACTTGCCGTCGTACTTCTCTGGTACGTCTGGCTTGAAATTCTTCATGCTGGGCCACTGGACTTGCCGCAACTCATGAGTGAACGCAGGGCAACCTACACAGACGGCAAGTCGCTGGTTCCCCTGTGCATGCATGTCGACAGAGGGCCCAGCCGCTGGTCTGATTGACGCCGCTTTCTTCGGCGCCGATGCGAAGTTCGAAGGCTTCTTCTTGTCGCCGTGAAGAACTTGGCGCTGATCGCGACGAGCTCGTGGATCTGATGATGCGGTGGAGCCGCTGTCGAGGTGGATCCGGCGAGTCGGCGATCTTGGCCTTCGAGGTGGAGAGTGCATGGTGGTTGCACCCCCACCGGTTTTGTTGCCATCGGCTCGTGCCTTGCAGTCCTGCCGCGGCAGCGATGTACTTGGTTGCCGCGGAGTGTCGCCGTTGGCAAAGCCGATGAGACTCTGAATGGTGGCCCTCCATTCATCGATCTTGTCGGCTGTTGGAGGATAATCCAGGAGCAGATGAGCTCGCGCCAAAGCTTCTGCTGGAGTGGTGGGCGGCAGTGGCGAACGGCGCGAGGAGCGGGATATGCTCGAACTTCTAACTATGTTAGAAGGAGCAGTATCCCGTCCTGGCGACCGTGCCTCGCTCATGCCAGCGTGTTGGCGTGCATGCTGGTCTTGAACACCCCGAGATCCACCAGCTCGATCTTGGTCCAACGGACGTATGGCATTGTGAATACCATGAAGCTGTCGGTCCCGCGCCTCCTGAGATGGGCGCGGTGCATGTACGGACGCCGAGGTCTGCGCAGCCTTGTCCTTGGACCTGGCAGCACCGTGGACTCCCTCGTCGATGCCCGTTCTTCCACCGGTGTCTACCCCACCACCCGTATGCTCCGGTGGCGGTGGGATCGACGTGGACGGAACAGCTGCCTCCGGAGCCTTCTTCTTCGGTGGCATGTCGATGAAGATGATGAAGATCTAGCTCGTGTGAACGCCGGATCAGGTTCACACAATCTCGACGCCCCCTACCTGGCGCGCCAAAGATGTCGGGGAAGTTGATCCACGAACACCTATGGGACCGGCGGACCGAGCCCCTTTCGGTTCGACGGGGGGCGGAGATCGCACGAAGAGCAGATCGAGGCGAAGCACACGAGCAGTTTACCTAGCTTCGGAGCTCTCCGGAGAGATAACACTCCTACTGCTGCATGTCTGAGTTGTATTGTGTTCTTTCTCGGGAGCGCTGAGTGCTACAGTACACACGAGCTGCTAACGAGACCGAGCGTGAGTGTTTTTCCAACCTGGCCAACCCCCCTCTACGTTGCGCATGGGCCTCCTTTTATATGCTCAAGGGGTCTCCGACAGGTGGCAACGTAGACAAGGGCAAAAATGGAAAAGGAATTGCGGTTGGTACAACTACCTGAACAGTGTACCACACCTAACCCTGACGGCAGGGGACAAAGGCATTAAATGCCCGTCTACGTCGCCCAAACAGTGCAGAAAGGGACCGTCAGGGATGCCACCGCTTGCCACGATGGCAATCTTGTTAGCGCCGCTTGCCTCCGCGCACTGCTGGCTGCACAGCCTCTTGCCACGCGCGCCTGGAAAGGTCCCAGGGCGACACGTTGGTGGATGTGCTGGAGCGCGGGTACAGAGTGGTAGCTTGCCGCGGCAAGAACCTTGCCGCGATCGTTGTCTTGTTGCGTCCGGAAGCTTGTCGCTCACCGGGCCTCGCCGGGACGCGTGGCGCGTCGCGGCAAGTTCCTTGAGATGCCTTGGTTGGCCTTCCCGGCAAGCTCCTCTTGCCGGGGTCTTGTCTCCTTGGCTCGAATACTGCCTTCCCGGCAAGCTCCTCTTGCCGGGGCCTTGTCTCCTTGGCTTGAATACTTTGTTCTTGAATGGCTCCAAAGGAACCACGGAGGACCTTGGGTCACCCGGCAAGCCTTGCCGCTGGTGTCAGAATCGCCCGTGCACAAGTTCGGGATACTAGGGTACCCCTACTCTAGTGCACCGACATAACTCATTAGTCACATTGCTTGCAAGGCTTATACTGATGTGCATTACCGAGAGGGCCCAGAGATACCTCTCTGACAATCAGAGTTTCAAATCCTAATCTCGATCTATGCCAACTCAACAAGTACCATCGGAGACACCTGTAGAGCACCCTTATAATCACCCAGTTACGTTGTGACGTTTGGTATCACACAAAGTGTTCCTCTGGTATTCGGGAGTTGCATAATCTCATAGTCATAGGAACATGTATAAGTCATGAAGAAAGCAATAGCAATATACTAAATGATCAAGTGCTAATCTAACAGAATGGGTCAAGTCAATCACATCATTCTCTAATGATGTGATCCCGTTAGTCAAATGACAACTCGTGTCTATGGCTAGAAACTTAACCATCTTTGATTCAACGAGCTAGTCAAGTAGAGGCATATTAGTGACACTCTGTTTGTCTATGTATTCACACATGTACTAAATTTCCAGTTAATACAATTCTAGCATGAATAATAAACATTTATCATGATATAAGGAAATATAAATAACAAAATTATTATTGCCTCTAGGGCATATTTCCTTCAGTCTCCCACTTGCACTAGAGTCAATAATCCCATGGAGTCTTGGTGCTAATCATGTTTTGCTCGTGAGAGAGGCTTAGTCAACGGGTCTGCAACATTCAGATCCGTATGTATCTTGCAAATCTCTATGTCTCCCTCCTTGACTTGATCGCGGATGGAATTGAAGCGTCTCTTAATGTGCTTGGTTCTCTTGTGAAATCTGGATTCCTTTGCCAAGGCAATTGCACCAGTATTGTCACAAAAGATTTTCATTAGACCCGATGCACTAAGTATGACACCTAGATCGGATATGAACTCCATCATCCAGACTCCTTCATTTGCTGCTTCCGAAGCAGCTATGTACTCTGCTTCACACATAGATCCCGCCACGACGCTTTGCTTAGAACTACACCAACTGACATCTCCACCATTCAATATAAATACGTATCTGGTTTGTGACTTAGAGTCACCCGGATCAGTGTCAAAGCTTGCATCGACGTAACCATTTACGACGAGCTCTTTGTCACCTCCATAAATGAGAAACATATCCTTAGTCCTTTTCAGGTATTTTAGGATGTTCTTGACCGCTGTCCAGTGATCCACTCCTGGATTACTTTGGTACCTCCCTGCTAAACTAATAGCAAGGCACACATCAGGTCTGGTACACAACATTGCATACATGATAAAACCTATTGCCGAAGCATAGGGAATGACTTTCATTTTCTCTCTATCTTATGCAGTGGTCGAACATTGAGTCTGACTCAACTACACACCTTATAACACAAGCAAGAACCCTTTCTTTGCTTGATCCATTTTGAACTTCTTCAAAACTTTATCAAGGTATGTGCTTTGTGAAAGTCAAATTAAGCGTCTTGATCTATCTCTATAGATCTTGATGCCTAATATATAAGCAGCTTCACCGAGGTCTTTCATTGAAAAATTCTTATTCAAGTATCCTTTTATGCTATTCAGAAATTCGGTATCATTTCCGACCAACAATATGTCATCCACATAATATCAGAAATGCTACAGAGCTCCCACTCACTTTCTTGTAAATACAGGCTTCTCCAAAAGTTTGTATAAAACCATATGCTTTGATCACACTATCAAAACGTTTATTTCAACTCCGAGATGCTTGCACCGGTCCATAAATGGATCGCTGGAGCTTGCACACTTTGTTAGCATCCTTTGGATTGATAAAACCTTCAGGTTGCATCATATACAACTCTTCTTCCAGAAATCCATTCAGGAACGCAGTCTTTCCATCCATTTGCCAAATTTCATAATCATAAAATGCAGCACTTGCTAACATGATTCAGACGGATTTAAGAATCGCTACGGGCGAGAAGGTCTCATCGTAGTCAACTCCTTGAACTTATCAAAAACCTTCTGCAACAAGTCGAGCTTTGTAGACAGTAACATTACCGTCAGCGTCAGTCTTCTTCTTGAAGATCCATTTATTCTCGATGGCTTGCCGATCATCGAGCAAGTCAACCAAAGTCCACACTTTGTTCTCATACATGGATCCCATCTTAGATTTCATGGCCTCAAGCCATTTCGCGGAATCTAGGCTCATCATCGCTTCCTCATAGTTCGTAGGTTCGTCATGGTCAAGTAACATAACCTCCATAACAGGATTACCGTACGACTGTGGTGCGGATCTTACTCTGGTTGACCTACAAGGTTTGATAGTAACTTGATCTGAAGTTATATGATCATCATCATTAGCTTCCTCACTAATTGGTGTTGGAGTCATAGGAACAGATTTCTGTGATGAACTACTTTCCAATAAGGGAGCAGGTACAATTACCTCATCAAGTTCTACTTTCCTCCCACTCACTTCTTTCGAGAGAACCACCTTCTCTAGAAAGGATCCATTCTTAGCAACGAATGTCTTGCCTTCGGATCTATGATAGAAGGTGTACCCAACAGTCTCCTTTGGGTATCATATGAAGACACATTTCTCCGATTTGGGTTCGAGCTTATCAAGTTGAAGTTTTTTTACATAAGCATCACAGCCCCAAACTTTAAGAAACGACAACTTGGGTTTCTTGCCAAACCACAGTTCATAAGGTGTCGTCTCAGCGGATTTAGATGGTGTCCTATTTAATGTGAATGCAGCCGTCTCTAAAGCATAAGCCCAAAACGATAGCGATAAATCAGTAAGAGACATCATAGATCGCACCATATCTAGTAAAGTACGATTACGACGTTTTGACACACCATTACGCTGTGGTGTTCCGGGTGGCGTGAGTTGCGAAACTATTCCGCATTGTTTCAAATGAAGACCAAACTCGTAACTCAAATATTCTCCTCCATGATCAGATCATAGAAACTTTATTTTCTTGTTATGATGATTTTCCACTTCACTCTGAAATTCTTTGAACTTTTCAAATGTTTTAGACTTATGTTTCATCAAGTAGATAAACCCATATCTGCTCAAATCATCTGTGAAGGTGAGAAAATAATGATACCCGCCGCGAGCCTCAACATTCATCAGACCACATACATCAGTATGTATGATTTCCAACAAATCTGTTGCTCGCTCCATTGTTCCAGAGAACGGAGTTTTAGTCATCTTGCCCATAAGGCATGGTTCGCAGGTACCAAGTGATTCATAATCAAATGATTCCAAAAGTCCATTAGAATGGACTTTCTTCATGCGATTTACACCAATATTACCTAAACGGCAGTGCCACAAATAAGTTGCACTATCATTATCAACTCTGCATCTTTTGGCTTCAATATTATGAATATGTGTGTCACTACTATCGAGATTCAACAAGAATACACCACTCTTCAAGGGTGCATGACCATAAAAGATATTACTCATATAAATAGAACAACCATTATTCTCTGATTTAAATGAATAACCGTCTTGCATCAAACAAGATCCAGATATAATGTTTATACTTAACGCTGGCACCAAATAACAATTATTCAGGTCTAAAACTAATACCAAAGGTAGATGTAGAGGTAGCGTGCCGACCGCGATCACATCGACTTTGGAACCATTTCCCACATGCATCATCACCTCGTCCTTAGCCAATCTTCGCTTAATCCGTAGTCCCTGTTTCGATTTGCAAATATTAGCAACAGATCCAGTATCGAATACCCAGGTGCTACAGCGAGCATTAGTAAGGTACACATCAATGACATTTATATAACATATACCTTTGTTCACCTAGCCATCCTTCTTATCCGCCAAATACTTGTGGAAGTTCCGCTTCCAGTGACCAGTCCCTTTGCAGTAGACGCACTCAATCTCAGGCTTAGGTCCAGAATCGGGCTTCTTCACTTGAGCAGCAACTTGCTTGCCATTCTTCTCGAAGTTCCCCTTCTTCCCTTTACCCTTTTTCTTGAAACTGGTGGTCTTGTTGACCATCAACACTTGATGCTCCTTCTTGATTTCTACCTCCGCAACCTTTAGCATTGCGAAGAGCTCGGGAATTGTCTTATCCATCCCTTGCATATTATAGTTCATCACGAAGCTCTTGTAGCTTGGTGGCAGTGATTGAAGAATTCATCAATGACACTATCATCGTGAAGATTAACTCCCGCTTGAATCAAGTGATTGTTATACCCGACATTTTGAGTATATGCTCACCGATGTAACTATTCTCCTCCATCTTGCAGTTGTAGAACTTATTGGAGACTTCATATCTCTCAATCCGGGCATTTGCTTGAAATATTAACTTCAACTCCTGGAACATCTCATATGCTCCATGACGTTCAAAACGTCGTTGAAGTCCCGGTTCTAAGCCGTAAAGCATGGCACACTGAACTATCGAGTAGTCATTAGCTTGGCTCTGCCAGACGTTCATAACATCTGGCGTTGCTCCTACAGCGAGTTTGGCACCTAGCGGTGCTTCCAGGACGTAATTCTTCTGTGCAGCAATGAGGATAATCCTCAAGTTACGGACCTAGTTCGTGTAGTTTCTACCATCATCTTTCAACTTAGCTTTCTCTAGAAACGCATTAAAATTCAACGGAACAACAGCATGGGCCATCTATCTACAACAACATAGACATGCAAAATACTATCAGGTACTAAGTTCATGATAAACTAAAGTTCAATTAATCAAATTACTAAAGAACTCCCACTTAGATAGACATCCCTCTAATCATCTAAGCGATCACATGATCCATATCAACTAAACCATGTCTGATCATCACGTGAGATGGATTAGTTTTCAATGGTGAACATCACTATGTTGATCATATCTACTATATGATTCACGCTCCACCTTTCGATCTCAGTGTTCCGAGGCCATATCTGCATATGCTAGGCTCGTCCAGTTTAACCCGAGTATTCTGCGTGTGCAAAACTGGCTTGCACCCGTTGTATGTGAACGTAGAGCTTATCACACCTGATCATCACGTGGTGTCTCGGCACGACGAAGTTTCGCAATGGTTCATGCTCAGGGAGAACACTTGTACCTTGAAATTTAGTGAGAGATCATCTTATAATGCTACCGTCGAACTAAGCAAAATAAGATGCATAAAAGGATAAGCATCACATGCAATCAATATAAGTGATATGATATGGCCATCATCATCTTGTGCCTTTGATCTCCATCTCCAAAGCACCGTCATGATCACCATCGTCACCGGCGCGACACCTTGATCTCCATTGTAGCATCGTTGTCGTCTTGCCAACTATTGCTTCTACGACTATCACTACCGCTTAGTGATAAAGTAAAGCAATTACATGGCGATTGCATTTCATACAATAAAGCGACAACCATATGGCACCTGCCAGTTGCTGATAACTCTGTTACAAAACATGATCATCTCATACAATAAAATTTAGCATCATGTCTTGACCATATCACATCACAACATGCCCTGCAAAAACAAGTTAGACGTCCTCTACTTTGTTGTTGCAAGTTTTACGTGGCTGCTACGGGCTGAGCAAGAACCGTTCTTACCTACGCATCAAAACCACAACAATTTTTCGTCAAGTATGTGCTGTTTTAACCTTCAATAAGGACCGGGCGTAGCCACACTCGATTCAACTAAAGTTGGAGAAACTGACACCCGCCAGCCACTTGTGTGCGAAGCACGTCAGTAGAACCAGTCTCGCGTAAGCGTACGCGTAATGTCGGTCCGGGCCGCTTGACTATTATCGCCCACAACTCACTTGTGTTCTACTCGTGCATATAAGATCTACGCATAAACCTGGCTCAGATGCCACTGTTGGGGAACGTAGTAATTTCAAAAAAATTCCTACGCACACGCAAGATCATGGTGATGCATAGCAACGAGAGGGGAGAGTGTTGTCCATGTACCCTCGTAGACTGTAAGCAGAAGCGTTATGACAATGCGGTTGATGTAGTCGTACGTCTTCACGATCGACCGATCCTAGTACCGAAAGTACGGCACCTCCGCGATCTGCACACGTTCGGCTCGGTGACGTCCCACGAACTCACGATCCAGCAGAGTGTCGAGGGAGAGCTTCATCAGCACGACGGTGTGATGACGGTGATGATGAAGCTACCGACGCAGGGCTTCGCCTAAGCACTGCAACGATATGAACGAGGTGGATTATGGTGGAAGGGGCACCACACACGGCTAAAAGATCAATGGTCAACTTGTGTGTGTATAGGGTGCCCCCCTCCCCCGTATATAAAGGAGTGGAGGAGGGGGAGGGCCGGCCCTCTACTATGGCGCGCCCTAGGGAGTCCTACTCCCACCAGGAGTAGGATTCCCCCTTCCAAGTAGTAGGAGTAGGAGAGAAGGAAGGGGAGGAGACAGGGAAGGAAGGGGGGCAGGCCCCCACCCAATTCGGATTGGCCTAGGGGGGGGGCTCCACCTTTTCCCTTCCTCTCCTCTACTCCACTAAGGCCCAAGGCCCATATACTCCCCGTGGGGTTCTGGTAACCTCCCGGTACTCCGGTAAATGCCCGAACTCTTCCGGAACCATTCCGATGTCCAAACATAGGCTTCCAATATATCGATCTTTACGTCTCGCGACCATTTCGAGACTCCTCGTCATGTCCGTGATAATATTCGATACTCCGAACTACCTTCGGTACATCAAAACACATAAACTCATAATACCGATCATCACCGAATGTTAAGCGTGTGGACCCTACGGGTTCGAGAACTATGTAGACATGACCGAGACTCATCTTCGGTCAATAACCAATAGCGGAACCTGGATGCTCATATTGGTTCCCACATATTCTATGAAGATCTTTATCGGTCAAACCGCATAACAGCATACGTTGTTCCCTTTGTCATCGGTATGTTACTTGCCCGAGATTCGATCGTCGGTATCTCAATACCTAGTTCAATCTCGTTACCGGCAAGTCTCTTTACTCGTTCCGTAATGCATCATCCCGCAAACTAACTCATTAATCACATTGCTTGCAAGGCTTATAGTGATGTGCATTACCGAGAGGGCCCAGAGATACCTCTCCGACAATCGGAGTGACAAATCCTAATCTCGATCTATGCCAACTCAACAAGTACCATCGGAGACACCTGTAGAGCACCTTTATAATCACCCAGTTACGTTGTGACGTTTGGTAGCACACAAAGTGTTCCTCCGGTATTCAGGAGTGTCATAATCTCATAGTCATAGGAACATGTATAAGTCATGAAGAAAGCAATAGCAATATACTAAACGATCAAGTGTTAAGCTAACGGAATGGCTCAAGTCAATCACATCCTTATCTAATGATGTGCTCCCGTTAATCAAATGACAACTCATGTCTATGGCTAGGAAACTTAACCATCTTTGATTCAACGAGCTAGTCAAGTAGAGGCATACTAGTGACACTATGTTTGTCTATGTATTCACACATGTACTAAGTTTCCGGTTAATAAAATTCTAGCATGAATAATAAACATTTATCATGTTATAAGGAAATATAAATAACAACTTTATTATTCCCTCTAGGGCATATTTCCTTCATGGGCATCCCTAATACCTTTGCCTTACTCTCGTGCAATGACAAGTGAATAAACACTCATCGTGAGAATAACACATCTAGCATGGAAAATATTAGGCACCCCTCACCGCTCCGCGAGCGGAACAAACATACAAAAGAGAAGTTTATTTTGAAAATTAGAGATGGCACATACAAATTTACATAGAACGACAAAAGAATACCGCGTATAGGTAGATATAGTGGTTTCATGTTGAAAAACTAGTTTAAAGGTTTTTGGATGCACAAGTAGAGATCATACTTAGTGCAAAATTAAGGCTAGCAAAAGATTGAGAAGCGACCAACCAAGAAATCAATAATCTCATAAGAGAGCATTAAGCATAATTAACACTGAATAATGCACCATAAGTAGGATATAATTTCATCGCATAATTATTGACTTTCGTGCTTGCATAGGGAATCACAAACCTTAACACCAATATTCTTACTAAAGCATAATTACTCATCAACATAACTCACATATCACATCATCATATCTCAAAACTATTACAAAAGATCAAGTTTATTTTGTCCAGTGATCTTGATGAAAGTTTTTATTATATCCTTCTTGGATATCTATCACATTGGAACTAATTTTCAATTGTTGCTTTTGACAAGCTCAAACAAATATAAGTGTAGATCATGAGCATAATTTTTCTTTCTCTCAAATAATTTAAGTGAAGCAAGAGATAATTTCTTGAAAATTTTACTAACTCTCAAATAAATTTAAGTGAAGCAAGAGAGCATTTCTTAAAAATACTAAAGCACACCGTGCTCAAAAAGATTTAAGTGAAGCATAGAGAGCAACTCTAACAAGTCATGACATAATTTTGGCTCTCTCAAATAGGTGTGTCCAACAAGGAATCAAGACTTAAAACAGAAAATAAAACAAGCAAAGACTAATATCATACAAGATGCTCCAAGCAAAACACATAGTATGTGACAAATAAAAATATAGCTTCAGTAAAATACCGATGGTCGTTAGAAGAAAGAGGGGATGCCACTCGGGGCATCCCCAAGCTTAGTTGTTTGCTCATTTTTTTGATAATAGCTTGGGATGCCGGGGCATCCCCAAGCTTAGGCTCTTCTTACTCCTTATTCCTTCATCCATCGTAAGATAACCAAAACTTGAAAACTTCAATCATACAAAACTCAACAAAACCTTCGCGAGATCCGTTAGTGTAAGAAAAATAAATCACTACTATAAGTACTGTATCAAACCAATTCATATTTTATTTTTGCATTGTATCTAATGTATTCCAATTTTTCATGGAAAAAACTCATCAAAGAAAACCATAGAGCCATCAAAATAAGCACACAACGCAAAGAAAACAGAATCTGTCAAAACAGAGCAGTTTGTAGCAATCTGATTTGTTCGAATACTTCTGAAACTCCAAAAATTCTGAAAAATTAGGACGACCTGGGTAATTTGTATATTAACCTACTGCAAAACTTTTTGGTAATTTATCACGCTCTGGTAAAAAATAAGAATTGTTTTCGTGAGCGCAAAAGTTTCTGTTTCAGCAAGATCAAACAACTATCACCCAAGAAGATGCTGAAGGCTTTACATGGCACAAACACTAATTAAAACACAAAAAACACAATCACAATAGTGGCATAATTGTGTAAACACTAAAGAATATAAAGAAAAAAGCAAAAATAAATTTTATTCATTGGGTTGCCTCCCAACAAGCGCTATAGTTATACGCCCTTAGCTAGGCATAAAGCAAGGATCTAAGTTTGGTCATCTTTGTTTCAAGATCCATAAGATGCTCTCATGATTTATTCATAAGGTGGCCTAATTCTTGTTCTAGGAAAGTGTTCCATACCCTTCCTAAAGGGAAATTGGAACTTAATATTGCCTTTTTTCATATCAATCACGACACCGATAGTGCGTAAAAACGGTCTACCAAGAATAATTGGACAAGACGGATTGCAATAAATATCAAGAAAAATAAAATGTATGGGCAAGAATAATAACATCATTAATTCTTCCCATAGGCTTTTTAATAGTAGAATCCGCCAAGTGCAAGTTTAAATAGCATTCTTCAAGATCGGTAAGACCAAGCACATCACATAAAGATTTCAGAATTGTAGAAACACTAGCACCCAAGTCACACAAAGAAAAACACTCATAATTTTTAATCTTGACTTTGATAGTAGGTTTCCATTCATCATGCAATTTTCTAGGAATTGATACTTCTAATTCCAATTTTTCCTCAAAATCTTTCATCATAGTATCAACAATATGTTTAGTAAAAGCTTTATTTTGTTCATAGACATGGGGTGAATTTATCATGGATTGCAACAAAGAAATTCAAACAATCAAAGAGAAACTATCATAATTAAAGTCTTTGTAATCCAAAAGAGTGGGCACATCACTAGCTAAAGTTTTGACCTCTTCAAACCCACTTTCATCAATTTTCTCAACAAGATTTTCACCCTCCGAATTATCGGGACGCCTTCTAGCTAAAGTTGACTCTTCCCCAGTCCCTCTTTCATCAATCGTAAATTTACTAAACAAGGAATTAGTAGAAGAACACCAATCATTTTAAGATCTTCATCACTTTTGCGAAATTAATTACTAGAAAACGTTTTTTCTGAAAATTCTCTTTTAGCTCTAAGCATGGCAGTTATTTTCTTACTTTAATCCATAAAAACATAAAGAGCTTTAATTGATTCATCAACCTTAGGCACAAAAAATTTAATCTTGAGATTTTCCACATCATGAGAAATTCTATCGACACTTCTAGACAAATCATCAATCTTACTCAACTTTTCTTCTATGGAAGTGTTGAAAACTTTTTACGTGTTGTTAAATTCTTTAATATTATTATCAAGATCAGAGGTGTTCCTATTATTATTATTATAAGATTGATTTCCATAATTACCATAATTATTAGAGGAATTACAAGGAAAAGTCCTTGGATTAAAATTACCTACATTGTTGTTGAAATTATTTCGAGAAATAAAATTCACATCTACGGCATCACTATTTTGCTCAATCAAAGTATACAACGGCATACCATTAAAATAAATAGGAGCACTTTTACTAGCAACCAATTTCATAAGAGCATCAACTTTTTCACTCAAAGAAGAAATTTCTTCAACCGAATTAACCTTTTTACAAGTAGGAGCTCTTTCGGTATGCCTTTGCGAATAATCTAACATAATATTATCAAGAAATTTGGCGGCTTCACCCAAAGTAATTTCCATAAAAGTACCACCCGCGGCGGAATCTAAAAGATTACGAGAAACAAAATTCAATCCCGCATAAAAAATTTGTATGATCATCCAAAGATTTAACCGATGAGTTGGGCAATTCCTTAGCATCATTTTCATCCTTTCCCAAGATTGTGCAACATGCTCATGTTCAAGTTGCTTGAAATTCATGATGTGAGTTCTACGCGAAATAATTTTTGCGGGCGGAAAATACTTAGTGATAAAAGCATTTTTGCACTTATTCCAAGAATCGGTAATTGCCAGGCAAAGAAGAGAACCAATTTTTTGCAGAATCACGCAAAGAATACGGAAATAATTTCATCTTCACCACATCATTGTCCACATCTTTTTTATTTTGCATATCGCATAATTCCACGAAGGTATTAAGATTGGACACGGCATCCTCATTAGGAGTACCGAAAGATTGATTTTTCATAGCAAGATTCAGCAAAGCAGTATTTACATCACAAGACTCCGCACTAGTGGCGGGAGGAGCAATCAGAGTGCCGATAAAATCATTGTTGTTGGTATTTGAGAAATCACATAAGTTGGTGTTCTCTTGAGTCATGATGACCACACAACAAGATTGCACTAAAAAATGGATCCGGCAAGAAAATGGCGAGCGGAAAAAGAGGGGCGAATAAAACGACAAATTTTTGTGAAGTGGGGGAGAGGAAAACGAGAGGCAAATGGCAAATAATGTAAAATGCAAGGAGATGAGATTTGTGATTAGGAACCTGGTATATGTTGAAGATCCTCCCCGGCAACGGTGCCAAAAATTCCTTTTGATGTCTGCTTGGACTACGTCGGTATTCCCCCAAAGAGGAAGGGATGATGCAGCACAGCGAGGTGGGTATTTCCCTCATTGATGATACCAAGGTTATCGAACCAGTAGGAGAACCAAGCAACACAACGTAAACAGGCCCTGCACACAGATAACAAATCCTCGCAACCCGATGTGTTAAAGGGGTTGTCAATCCCTTTCGGGTAACGGCGCCTCAAATTGGCAAACGGACGTGAGATCAATTGTAGTAGATTGATAGATCGAACGCCAAATAAAATAAATAAGAACAAAATGCAACAAGGTATTTTTGTATTTTTGGTTTAGTAGATCTGGAAATAAATGCAAACGAAAAATAGATCGCAAAGGCAAATATATGAGAAACAGACCCGGGGGCAGTAGGTTTCACTAGTGGCTTCTCTCGAGAAAACTAGCAAACGGTGGGTGAACAAATTACTGTTGGGAAATTGACAGAACTTCAAATAATAATGACGATATCCAGGCAATGATCATTACATAGGCATCACGTCCAAGATTAGTACACTGACTCCTGCCTGCATCTACTACTATTACTCCACACATCGACAGGTATCCAGCATGCATCTAGTGTATTAAGTTCTTGGAAAACGGAGTAATGCAATAAGAACGATGGCATGATGTAGAAAAGATCTATCTATGTAGAGATAGACCCCATCGTTTTATCCTTAGTATCAATGATACATACGTGTCGGTTCCCCTTCTGTCACTGGGATCAAGCACCGTAAGATCGAACCCACTACAAAGCACCTCTTCCCATTGCAAGATAAATAGATCAAGTTGGCCAAAGAAAACGCAAATATCGGAGAAGAAATACGAGGCTATAAGAGATCATGCATAAAAGAGGTCAAAGAAACTCAAATACTTTCATGGATATAAAAAGATATAACTGATCATAAACTCAAAGTTCATCAGATCCCAACAAACACGCCGCAAAAAGAGTTACATCATATGGATCTCCAAGAGACCATTGTCTTCAGAATTCGGCGATAGAGAGGAAGCCATCTAGCTACTAACTACGGACCCGAAGGTCTACAAAAACTACTCACGCATCATCGGAGAGGCACCAATGGAGGTGGTGAACCCCATCCGAGATGGTGTCTAGATTGGATCTGGTGGTTCTGGACTCTGTGGCAGCTGGATACATATTTCGTCCACTCCCCTAGGGTTTTGGGAATATTGGGGTATTTATAGAGCAAAGAAGCAGTCTGGGGGGCACCGGAGGTGGGCACAACCCACCAGGGCGTGCCTAGGCCTCCTGGCGCACCCTGGTGGGTTGTGCTCTCCGCGGAGCAACGCCCAGGCGCAGCCAGGGCCCATTAGGTGTCTTCTGGTCCAAAAAATTATCCGTGAAGTTTCGTTGCATTTGGACTCCATTTAGTATTAATTTCCTGCGATGTAAAAAAACATGCAGAAACAGCAACTGGCACTTGGCACTATGTCAATAGGTTAGTACCAAAAAATGATATAAGATGACTATAAAATGGCTTTAAAACATCCAAGATTGATAATATAACAGCATGGAACAATAAAAAATTATAGATACGTTGGAGATGTATCAGACTCCTACCGCCTAGGAGTCTCCAACCTCCAAGAGGAACAAGAACAATGGGAAATGCTCAAGAACTTGCTCAAATCACGAATTCCTTTGGTGAGAAGAACGGGAAGGAGTGGATCTATCACTTGATTGGAGAACTTCTCTCAAATGCTCCCAAATCCCTTGGGGATCTAGGATTTGGTGTAGGGGATCAAGAGAGGGAGTGAAATGTGTTCTTGGAAAGATCAAAGTGAATGGTCAACCTTATCCCGTGGAGCGAGGAGGATATATATAGTAGCAGTGTAAAAACTGACTGTTGAACCACATAATGTATTGGAGTCGTTGGACGTCCGCATAGTACCGGACGTCCGGTGGCACAGATTGGACCGGATGTCCGGTCCTTGCCGGCCGTCCGATCGCAGGGAATCCACCAGGCCACATAGCAGGACGAGACACACAACCACCGGACATCCGGAATGTGCCGGTCGTCCGGTGAGGACCGGAAATCCATTAATAAGTGTTCTGTTGAGGCTGTACCGGATTTCCGGAGAGAAACGGACGTTCGGTGACCGGTCGTCCGGAGAGGACTGGATTTCCGCTATTTTTCTTTCTGTGAAGATGCACCGGACATCCGGAGAGTGCCAGATTCCCGGTCGGTTGTGAGGGGTCAGACGTCCAAAGAATTTCGGACGTCCGTGATAACAGAGCACACTAGCTCGGGATCACAACAGACTTTGTGCACAAGGTAGTGGTAGAACTAGAGATGAAACATAGATGTTGTGAGAGGATACTTTGTGGGTTTTGAGCAAGTCTTTCACGAATGCCGACGATCCCCTCTTAATAGTGTGGGATCCCTATACTCAAGAACAAACCAAAAAAGAGCCAAAGCTATTGTCTTGTATATCTGCTCTTGAGTGATATATATTTGTCCGTATACATGATCCACACACGGCCCTTGAGACTTTATCCTGAGATATACTTGATGAACATGATTAGTCCCCTATATGCATGTTGTCATCAACATCAAAATAAGATTAAGGGCATGATTGCACTTCCAATCTCCCCCTTTTTGGTAGTTGATGACAACATACATGCACTTCTCAATATGTAAAAAAAAAACTTTTGAATATCTAAAGGATTTGTTGCGGAGCTCCCCCTAAACATGTGCATAAATAAAATAAGCATGAGGAGAGCTCCCCCTCAATATGATACCAACACAGCCAAATCTCATAAAGTAAACAAGATACCATAATACCATAATAGGCTCAATATATAGGTGCATTACTCAACCCATAAAGGTTCATCACTCATAGCATAGTACATAAAACGACAATAAACATAACATGGTTCGATACAAGCTAATATCACAACATTACATAATAGATAAGTGCCTACTCCCCCTTGACATCAAGTACCCAATAGGGGTCAGAACATCATAAAACAGCATCATCATCATCATGAGCAGCACTGCCACCAGCCTTGTCAAAGAAGTCAGACCACTCAGGACCCGAGGGAAAGCCAAAGTCAGAAGGTGGTTCCTCAGGAAGACATTCATCATCACTCACATCAAAAATTCCGGAGTCTCTAAAACGAGCCTTCAGAGCATTCCTGGAAGTGACCAGGCAAGTGACAACATCGTGATTTTGGGAGAATTGAAAGGTAAAAAGCTTCATCATGGTAGAGTGAGCCTTCCCAAGAAAGCGAGCAATGCGCCCAAAAGATGCAGATCCGGAAGGAGCAGTAGGAGGAACGCTAGCGGCAGTTTGGCGAGCATTAGCAGAAGAGGAAGAGTCCCTAGGGACCCAATCATCTGCCATGTGAGCTGGAATGACCCACCGCTCATGCAAGTGAGTGCGGACAATGGGAAACAGAGCCACACTCTCGATGAATGCCTGAAGAAAGGGAGCATGAGGAAAGGCCCGCTTGTGCTGAAGACAAGCGAGACTGATCTCATGCTACCGAAAATGAGGGACCTTGATCTTCCCTTTGGGAGATGCATAGAGGCGATGCATGAGATCGATGCAGTAGCTATTGCAAGACCCCTTGTCACCCATCTTGGGATACATGGTGCGAGTGACACACTGAAAGATAATGTAGAAAGGAGATCTCCAAATGGAGAGTTGGTTCAGACCCTTCTTTTTCTCCTCATTAGTCATTTCATCTATGGGTTTGAGAAGATCGGCACATGCCTCAGTGCCCTTGCGCCTATGGTTGGAGTCATCCTTATGAATTTTGAAACCAGTGTCAAGAAAACCTAGGGCAGCAACAAATTGAGAATAAGAAGCCGTAAGCACGGTGTCGGAGGTCATCCAAGGGACATTGTTATTTGTACCAAAGAAACATGTGACATAGAATTAATGAATGGCAGCTTGGTTAAAATCGTGCTAAAATGCAAACGGATTAGCAAGATTTGACGACTCGATGAGCTCAATAGCCCCCGGATATTTCACCGGATGAGCACGAATGTGCTCTAAGTCAACGCACACATGTAGAGACAGACCCTTAGGAATGATGACAATGGTAAAAATGTCTGGCTGGATGCTAGTGCGAAAGCAATTGTCCTGAGAGTCGCTAGCAACCGAAAATTGGTCAACATCACGACGAAGCTTAAGATAGGAAGCAATGGGAACCACGTTGAACCTTTTAACTTTGCGGCCGAGTGGTAGAGGAGATTCAAGAGAGATGTGACGAGCATCACCTTGAGGTTGCACTGGAGGAGGAGGAGGCTTGAAAGTGGGCCGCTGACTTCCCGACTTGCGTGCAGTGGTGCGAACAGCAACAAACTCGGCCCGCTCAATATGTTCCAGCTCATCCTCATAGTCGAATTCCTCCGTTGAGGAGTCGCTAGCAGGGCTGTGAGGCTAGGCAGCACGCTTCTGAGGACGATCCCGTTCTTGTGAATCATCGGAACTACCACGACGAGACGGACGAGAGGACCCACATGGGGCCTCCTTGCGTGCAGAGTGCTTGGTCCTTAGCATCCCGACCTAGAGGTGGAGGGAGACACAAATCAACAATCCACCTCCATAGATCGAAGGAGAATTCGATTTATGAGAGGAGGAGAAGAAGGGTGCTACCTCAGAGGGACGAACGAGACCGAGGGAGATGCACGGGCTGGCGCCGGTTGCGCGACGGTGACTGGGGCGACCCGGGCTGCGCTGAGACGACGAGGGGCATGGCCGGCGCGCGATCGCAGCAAGGAGCAATGAGACAGGGTGAGCGGCGGCGGCTGACGAGAGAAAGGGGATCGAGCGATTTAGGTTAAGAAACTACCCCAAACGCACCCCGCCCTATATATACGGGCCATAAAATGACCGGACGACCCGTGCGTTACAGACGTCCGGTGCCTGGGAGGAATCGCCAGATGAGCCAGGTACCAGACGACCGGAAAAACCGGACATCCTATGCAAGGAGACAGAGTTGAAATTTATGGAAGACCGGTCATACCGGACGTCCGGCATGAGTACAACAGAAAAGAATTACGGACGTCGGGAACGTACCGGACGACCAGAAGCACTCAGGAATTTTTGAGGAGGACAAGGAATGTTTTGGTGCCAATGACAATGGTAGTGAGATGATGATTTCAATATGAAGTAAGAAGAAAAGACACAATGTTAAGCAGTGAATATCCTATGCCAAAGAAAATAAAACACACCGCTCAGATAATGTTCTAACCGATAAGAGTGGTGGTCGATGCCACCATGTTTGAGTATTTGTGACATGGCACCGCAAGGATTTGAACTTTGGGTGCATAATCACTACTCCATCATTTAAAGCACCATAATTACAATAACATGGTAGCTTTGAGAGTGTTTGTTCTATTAATGCATTACATAGGGTGAGAGTACTCATGAGTTGAGTGTCTCCCCCTAAATATATGCCTACATCAAGACAAGACATGATGAAAATGCTTGCATGGGTACTAGATTTCACATAATGTTGTCAATCTCCAAGATACCAAGTTCACGCGTAAGTTGACCGAACCTTGCTACATCCAATGGCTAGGTGAAAATCTCTGGAAGTTGCATATTTGTACCCACATGAGCAATATCAATGTCACCCTTTTCCACATGATCTCGCAAGAAATGATACCTACTATCAATGTGTTTGGTGCGAGTATGATCTTTGGATTCTCAGCAATATTGATGGCACTTTCATTATCACATAGAAGAGGCACATGTCTATAGGTGATACCGTAATCCTTCAAAGTTTGCCTCATCCATAGTAATTGAGTTGCACAACTGGCGGTTGCAATGTATTCAGCTTCGGCGGTGGAGAGAGCAACACAATTTTGTTTCTTTGAGGACCAACTTACCAAGGAGCGTCCAAGAAATTGACATGGACCGGAGGTGGACTTACGATCCACTTTGTCTCCAACCCAATCCGCATCCGTGTACCCAATGAGATCAAACTTAGCCTCCTTGGGGTACCATAGACCCAACTTTGGGGTGTGAACAAGGTATCTAAGAATATGCTTATATTAACCTCCTTATGATGACTTTCCATAGGGAAAGCTTGAAATCTAGCACACATGCATACACTGAACATGATGTCTGGTCTAGATGCACAAAGATAAAGCAATGAACCAATCATAGAGCGGTAGATTGATGGGTCGAAAGGGATACCATTTGTGTCTTCAGTGAGTACAATTTTGGTTGGCATGGGTGTCTTACATGGACTAGCATCAGACATGCCAAACTTCTCTAGGATATCCTTGAGGTATTTTGCTTGAGACAAGAAAATTCCTTCTTGAAATTGTTGAATTTGGAATCCGAGAAAGAACTTCAAATCTGCATTGAGTGACATTTCAAAAAATTTGGTCATGGAGGCCGCAAACTTCTTGCACAAATGAATGTTAGGAGAACCAAAAATGATATCATATACATGGATTTGGCATAAGATCAAATCACCCTTGTCCCTCTTAGTAAAAAGAGTGTGATCAATCACCCCTCTCACAAAACCATCATCGAGTAAAAACTTCCTAATATGATCATACCAAGCACGAGGTGCTTGCTTGAGGCCATACAAAGCCTTATGAAGTTTATACACATAGTCTTTGTGATCGGGATCAATGAACCTAGGTGGTTGTGATACATATACTTCTTCTTGTAGAGGACCGTTATGGAAAGCACTCTTCACATCCATTTGATGTAATGTAAAACCATTGAAAGCAGCATAAGCAAGTAAGATGCGAATAGATTCAAGATGGGCAACGGGGGCAAAGGTCTCACCAAAGTCCAAACCTTCAACTTGTGTTAGTACCCTTGTGCCACTAACCTTGCCTTGTTACGGATGATTACACCATTCACATCTTGCATGTTCTTGAAAATCCATTTTGTTCCAATGACATTGTGCTCCGTAGTTGGCCTCTCGACTAATGACCACACTTGGTTGCATTCAAAACTGTTCAACTCTTCTTGCATAGCAACGAGCCAATCATTGTCCATCAGTGCATCTTGTACCTTGACAGGCTCAACACTAGACACAAACAAGAAGTGAGCACAAAAGTTTATCAAATGTTTACGAGTGACTCTACCTTCCGATATGCCGGTGAGAATTTTGTCAACATCAACACGACCGTCCACTCGAGGCATGATGGAGGTTAGGGTTTCGCGAGGTTCAACTTCATGTCCATAATCCATGTCCTCAACATATGGATCATTAATGTGTGGTGGAAGATCTTCTTCTTCATATTGCATTTGTTGAGGTTCATCATCAATGATTGCACTTTCTTGTTCTTGCCCTTGATGGTGATCTTGTTCTTGAAAATTATCATGAAGAGGGACTTGATCATCTTCTTGTACTTGGACTAAGGGATTGGTTGAGCAATAGGAGCTTGTGGTTGTAAGGGTGTGGAAATAGTTTGATGATGTGTAAAGCTTCCACCTTCTTCTTCATCATCATGAGGTTCTTGTTCCATTGGCAGAAGTGCACCAACACCCATGGTCAAAATATCTTGAGAAGAATCGTCTTCACCTACATCACTTAGATCAACTTGCTCCCCATGGGATCCATTAAATTCATCAAACACCACGTCACAAGTTTCTACAACACATCCATTGGATTTGTTGTAGACTCTATAGGCATGAGAGTTTGATCCATAGACAACAAGTATGCTCTCAATGGTTTTGGATTGAAATTTTCCTAATCGTTCTCTTTTGTTGAGGATGAAACATTTGCACCCAAATACACGAAAGTACTTAACATTCGGCCTGTTCCTAGTTAGGAGCTCATATGGAGTCTTTTCCAATATAGTGAGGAGGAATAGGATGCATGGCATGCAGTGTTGACAACCTTGGCCCAAAAACTATGTGGCGACTTGTATTCATCTAACATGGACCTTGCCATCTCCACAAGTGTACGATTCTTCCTTTCGGCTACACCATTTTGTTGAGGAACGTATGGAGCTAAATATTGAGGCTCAATCCCTACATCACTAAGAAATTCTTCCAAGGTGTAGTTCTTGAACTCATAGCCATTATCACTTCTTATTGCCAAGATTTCTTTGTCAAACTTGCATTGTCACTGGTACACGTCGGTGCTATACAAACAGTTAGACCCCTTTCCACGATGGCATTTGGAACCGTCACCTAGTGAGTGACGGCGATAGGGGGTTCTTCCCACACGACCCAGAAACTGTCGGGGATATGCCCTCCTGGCACACACGCTCGGCAAAATGAGGTCGTAGCGCGACAAGCAGCGCAAATACGGAAATACGTACAGTAGAGCTAAAAAACAATTATACAGGCGAAATAGTTTCCGGTCGCAAGTACATCCCACGCAGTCAGTTCCCGCTAAACGTTTCCGTTCGTATCTACATCCCACAAAGTCGCTCCAAGGAAAATGTTTCTGTTCACAGGTACATCACACACAATTTTTCCCGTTAAATCGTTTGTGATAGTGTTGCCATTGTACATGATATTAACAATTTTATCGTTTGCGTTATTGAATGCATCACACACGGTGCATAGAAGAAACTGTGTGGCAAAGGCTGTCCATCACACCCAGTTTTTATGTGGTAAACATTTGCGCAAGGTGGCCTAACGCAAACCGTTTTCAAGAGGATGTCGTGTGTGTAGCGGAGATTGGTCGCACACGTAGTGGATCCTAAATACGTTTCTGATCTCCACGTCTATTGCAGACATTTCACTTTCGCCAAACCGTGTGCAGTGTAATCCCTAATTTAAAAATCACATGTTTTGAATTTGAAAGTAGGCAATCACTTATTTCATATCCAACCATGTTAATTACAAATATAGGTTCAACCACAAATGCGTAATTAGATGCACGGGTACATATACTGAAGAACTACAGAAGCACTAAGTAAAGAATGATAAACCACAGTTGTACTAAAGACTGTAAAGAGAGAGGTGAAAGATATTCTGGTTGCTGGAGAAGGTGAAGCAGAATGCCCATATTGTGCCCTCCTCCAAGCGTAGTGCATGCATGATTCTAGGCCAACCACTTGTGATGGCTGCCCGTCCATCCTTCACTGTCTTCATTATGACTTCTCGATGCTCATTGTCGTCTGGATGAAATACTTTAACCTTCATTGCGTATCCACCAATCACGCATTTTGCGAGGTAATCTTGAGTGAACTGCTTCGGGAACCACTGGGAACAAAAAGACTCAAACATTGTTGACTAACAACTAATTATGGGCAGTAAAAAGAGAAGGCTACAGAGTTTGTAGTTACCATCCTACATCTCACTGTTGTGTTGGATAGAGCATGTACAAAAAATTTGCTTGCCACCATTCGTATGTTTTTGCTAATAATCCTTATCAGATTCCTCACATGATGCTTGTTCATGAATATCTCATTGCCCCATACGCAAAAAGGGTCGATGGGTGGATCCTTGCCAAGGGCATATGTACCTACAAGCAACAAGTCAATATTAGAAGCTAACAAGTGTCTAGGCCTGGATCTATATGCACTACATTATGGAACAACGGGAGGGAGTACAAGCCGAGGGATGAAGCTAACCTCGGCAAAAAATGGTGGCCACTCCTATTATTGTCCTGCATAAGTAGTGGAAAGACATGATAAGTACAACAACCTTAACATCAAACAAATATAGAAAAGGTAAACAACATCATCTCCAAATGATAGCTTGAATGTGTTGGGCTCAGCATGCTGTTAAAGAAGATATAAAATGGAAGGCAATGTTACCGACAGCAGGCTTAACAACCATCAAATATTGCAATTCAAACTGATATTGTTGAAAATGAATACAGCGTCGGTAATGCTTAAACATCACACTGGATAAATGTGTAAAACTGAAATAAAGGGCATGTGTTAACTACACCAGGAATAACTGGAACCAAATATAGCCGTTCAAACTAGTACTGATGTAGTCGAGCGGCACAGTTCCGACTTGCACATAATGAACAACACATTGTGACTGACTGAAATAAACAAGGCATAAATGACCAGTATAACAACCAAATATAGCCATTTAAAACTGGACAGAGTCTCACTGCAACCAACCTAACAAGCAAATACGGATAAACAGGGCATATGCCTGAAAACTGGACAAATGCTCACTGCAACCAATCTAACAACCAAATACAGATAAACAAGGCATCTGCTTGATAACTGGACAAATGCTCACTGCAACCAAACTAAGAACCAAATACATATAAACAAGGCATCTGCTCAATAACTGGAAAAATGCTCACTCCAAACAACCTAACAACCAAATATAGATAAACAAGGCATCTACTCACTATAAACAACCAAATATAGCCATTCGTGAAACTGAAGTGGACAATTCATACTTAAACATCACATAACCCTATTGAACAATAATTTTTTGCATAATTGAAATAATTAAACACGACACAGTTAAAGCACCGCACGGAAAATGCTACTACAACAAAGGGTATGGGTTGGCAAGTTAGAAAAGGTAAGATTTGCTGATAGAATGTTGCCTCACATTTCATGGACGGGATCCTTCCAGTTGGAAGAGCACAGACCCATGGTGCGCTCTCTGATGTCACAGATGGGTTGTTTCACCTAGGAAGAACCTTCGTGGGTGCTCTCCTCATGGTCGTGGTCGTGGTCGATGAGATCTGACTTGGCAATTGAGGATCCCAAGCCGCCGCCGTAGAACGTGTCCTTCAAAAATGACAAAATGGGCTTGATGGCATATAAAGCTCGCAAATCCTTGACCGCTTGGCAGAGGAGATCAGCGGCAGGGACGTCGAAGAGATCGATGGCGGTTGAACCAGAGGGGTTGGGGATGGACCATTTAACCTGTGACATGGCCCGCGTCAAGCCGTCGCTGTGGACGAGCTTGATGTCGTAGCCAGCTTTCCCGAGATACAGTAATACGCTAGCCCACTGACATGAAACCTTCGGCACGGCAATGTAGTCGACGTATTCGCCGGCTTCCGCGGTGACATGTTGCTCACGTATTGACACGTCTGGGCGAACGGCAGCCACCTCACCAACGTCTGCCGGAGAGGCCATGATAAACCTCTTCTTGGCCGAACGCTTGTCGGGCTCCCCGGGATACGTGGTCGAGCTTAGGCTGCGACATTCTGGAGCAGGCGATGTGGATCTGGCGGGGGGGACACCGCAGGCCTCATCTAAAAACTCAGGGGAGTGGGGCGACGGTATGGGAATCGCTGGGTAACCTGAACTTTATTATCTAAGCTAGGTGGAACGGGCAGACTGGCAGGGGTTGGCGGCGGCTGCGAGCTAGGGTTCGAGGGGGGGGGGAGGGGGCGGGTGGGGGACTGTGGAGGGGGGTTGTTGTTTGAGAATACACCGCCGCTACTGAAAATTTTTGTAATGGTGGGTGGAGATGGTGGTGGACGAGGGAGGGTGACGGTTCAAATGCCTCGGCTACTGCAATTTTACTATAAGGTCAGTGCTGGAGGAGTGTGGGCGACGATTGAAGTACGGCGGCTACTAAAATTTGGGTAAAGGAATTGATGCGGGGCGGGAGTGCCCAAGATCGCGCATGGTCCAATAACAATATGCGTGTATGATAATAAGGAAAAGTGGCGCGGAACCGCTGATTTTTGCAACGCTCAAGGCGGGTAGTTTGCTTTTATATTTCTAGCTAGCTAGCTGTTCTATCGCACATGGTTCATCCTAATTTCCAAATAAACATACCCGCCTTTAGCTTGCACAGGTGGTGGTTTTACAGCGCACTTGCATCGCACACGGTTAAGCCAGTACCTCCACCCTTTGCTCGCGCTTGCACGGTTGTGGTGATTTCAGCGCACTTGCATCGCACACAGTTGAGCCAGTACCTCCACCCCTTTGCTCGCGCTTGCACGGTCGTGGTGATTTCAGCGCACTTACATCGCACACGGTTGAGCCAGTACCTCCACCTTAATTTGCTCGCGCTTGCGCGGTTGTGGTGATTTTAGCGCACTTTGCATCACACACGATTGAGCCAGTACCTCCACCTTAATTTACTCGCGCTTGCGCAGGCGTGGTGATTCACAGCGCACTTGTATTGCACACGGTTAAGATATTATACCCGTGTCCATTGAGCGTCATCAAAGTCTTTGCAGCAAAATATAATGTTAGAGAGGGTCAGAAGACAACCACACCAGCATGTGGCCCAAATATATATGAGTGAAAAGGGTGGTCTGTGATGTTCAAAATTCCAATGCACAACTTTGACCGCGTGGGCCCATGGTTGGGCGCGTCATCGAAGATCGATGAGAGGGGCCAGAAGTCAAGAACCACCTGGAAGTGGCAAAATATATGTAGGAATATTGGGGATGTTTAAAAATTTAAATACACAATGCATAACTTTGGTGGCATCTTCCTCGCAAACCCAAAAGCACCCTTGGATATATACATAAAGACTATTCTGATCACGGGATCAGAATAATATTCTGATCACAACCTGAACTGCCTAAGTAACTGGCCTGAACTTCCCTGTGTACGAACTCGACCTTTGGGCTATCTTCGCAACCATACCTTTTTCCGCGAGTTTTTCTGATCATTCGTGGTGTTTGTGATGTAAGTGTAATGTTGACATATTTTTTAGCAACTAAACGCATGTTCTAAATAGGAATCACGCTCATTGGCGGATTTTCTCTCGGGTCATGATGAACTTGCGTTTGTTGCGAGTTTAATCTGTGCGTGTTGTCAAAGCTCTGGAATGATGGGAAATGTGTTTTTGTATGATTTTGTTGCACAAATTTTTTGTTATTTCAAATGAATTTGAAACCGGCCGTGTTCTTCATCCGCCCGAGATGCATCCTCCGCCATCGGCGATTTCTTGTTTTCCTGTCAAGTTTGCTCGCTAATTTGCGTCCTATAGTTAAATTCAAGGCTTAGTACGTCGTCAATTTCAATCAGGAGGGTCTATACTATTTGATTTCTGGCGTTTTGATGTTGGCACTCCCGCGGCTGTTGCACGGTTTTCTTTTTTTGCGGTTTTTGGATTTGCCCTCTGGTCATTTTTGTTGTAGAAAGGTAGTTGGCAAATAATTTAAAAGGGTGTGCGGATGTGTCCTAATCAGGCACAGATGATTTTATGCTTCGGACAAATTCGTTCGTTCATGTTTTCTGTGTCATCTAGTGGCCGTCGTACAAGCTGGACTTCTGCGTTGTTCATACCTGAACTTCTAATTTTCCTTTATTTTGTAAGGTTTTGCAGCAAGTCCTGTGTATTTATTTCCTTTTTAATGTCATTTTTCATTCTTGCATTGGTTTTGATTTTATGACTGAGTCACATGAGCAACCATTGAATTGTTTTGCCGATGGATATGCATATTGTCGGTGTTCTGGGAACGGGGGTCCCCAGACTTGCCTGCCTGCGGCCTAGCATGCCTGTACGCCCATCTTCACCAACAAGGCATTCAAGACCCTCGCGCGGGGCCAAGCCTCGCGAGGCGGATGACGCAATACCTCCTCAGGAGCGGCCTCGCCAGGCAGGCTCATGAGGGGCGGAGAGATCAAGGCAGGGCAAACCTCGTGAGGCTCTCGTGACGTGAGCCATGACGGTCAAGATCAGGCTGGCGCCAGGCAGGTGCCAGGGCGCGCAGCGTCCTTGTTTCCTCTTTGGTGCAAAGGGAGCAATCGCAGGCGCGGAGTACCGAGGCGTCAAGCAAAGGTTTCCATATCGGTGCAACGAGACCAAGACCAGCAGGGCAGCAAGATCGAGGTCACCATGGAGCCCGAGGCGGCGTCACCATCAGAGCCTTTTGCAGGCGAAGACCGCTTTTGTCAGGATAAGCTGTACTAGCTGTCCCCTTTAAAATTGGCAGTTGTTGGCTCCCTTCCCACTCAATATTTGGGAAGAGGACCAGGGCCTATATAAGTAGAACTAGCCACCACAGTAGGGGGGATCGATTCCATCTTCCATCCTCTCTCACACAAGTGCACCAAGCACAAGAACACCTCAACTCAGGAGGCTATTCCTCCCCTTGTACTGTTCATCATTAGCCCAAGAGGCAATCCACCACCACCACACTGGAGTAGGGTATTACACCACAACGGTGGCCCGAACAAGTATAAACCTTGTGTCTTTGTGATTGTGAGTTCGTCGAGCTCGTTCTTGTGATCTTAGCTAGTTAGGACGCAGATCGGTAGCAGGGCGAGAACTTCGCGCACACCCTAGAGTTTGAACCTTAAGGTTTTTTTCCAGAATCCGTGATCCTACATTTGGCGCGCCAGGTAGGGGTGCGCCGGAGCCTCTTCCCCGCCAATCGACCCGCCGACACACCGCGGCCCCGATGTACTACAAAAAATACACTTCCATGATGATACGTATTTGTCCTAGTAGGTCATGTTTTCTGTTATGCATGTACATCCATGACAAATTTATGACAGAATCAAGATAGTCATACCTGTGCTGTCATAGAAGTGTTCCATGACATTACCAAAATTATCATCACGGAAGTGTCCACTTCCATGACAATAAATCGCGCGTCACAGAAGTGCTTTCGTCAAGGGTGATCGACACGTGGCATCCACCGTAACAGAACACCGTTAAGCTATCGGGTCCGGTTTTGGATCTGATAACCCATTAACAGCCCCGACCAATGGGGATTTTCCACGTGTAAAATCATCATTGGCTGGAGGAAACACGTGTCGGCTCACCGTTGGGATAGATGTCATCCACTCATTGGACCCAAAGCGCCTATGATACGTCGACACGTGGCACAGCCAACAGAGGCCCATTCCTGTGAAAAGGTTGGCCCGTTTGACTTGGTCAAACGGTGGCGGGCCGGACCACAACAAGCCTTTTAACGGCCTGTTCGCATATAGCCCATTTACAGCCCGCTATCCCAGGGCCCATTTACGGCCTATCCGAATTAGGCCCAGTAGCGTCATCCGGGCCGTCCAATATAATTCCAGCCCGTTTTAACTTCCGGCCCATGTATGGCCCATGACGTCTTTCGGCCCATATGAGGCCCTTAGTAACCCTTGGCCCCTTAATGGCCGTGGTAAAACTGGCCCATAATGAACAGTGTATCACTTTACATCCATTAACGGCCCATTAATCCGTTGGGCCGTTTCCAGCCCATGATATCTTTCGGACTTCTCAGGGCCCATTTATTCTTGGGCTCATTTCCAGCATTCGGTTACTTACGGCCCGTTACTGTCATTTTCTACTTGTGGGCCAAATTCAGCCCATGGTTACAGTTGGCCCGTTTGTGGCCCGTTAATACGTTGTGGCGTTTTCATGTCGAAAAAAACCCGTTGGGCTGTGTTCATATAGTTATCAAATACGGCCGATAAACGGCCCGTTATTGTCCACAAATAGTATGGCCCATGATTGGCAAAATGATGATACGCCCCGTAGAAGGCCCATGGATCCTACGGCCCGTAAAAGGCCCATGGATCATACGGCCCGTAGAAGGCCCATGGATCATACGGCCCATATAGAAGGCCAATGGATCTACGTCTCGTAGAAGGCCCATGGATCATCCGGCCCGTAGAAGGCCCATGGATCATCTGGCCCGCAGGAGGCCCATGGTTACAACAGTCCGTGTGTTGCCATGATTATTTTGGCCTAGTTTCCAAAAATATGTTATTGTGGCCACTAGAAAAACACAAAAAAAGAACTGCAGTGACTACAAGCAAACAACTAAACAAGACAATAAGGAAATAAATAAGCAAGCAATTAACGCTAGCCTATTACCGATATTACACATATTACATCCACCGGGCATCAAAGTTCGCCACCAGTGCAAATATAGGGAACAAAGCAGCATATTACATACACTGGCCGTCAAAATTGCCCACCAGTGCAAATAAATGTGGCAGCAAAACAAAAGCATAACTAAAACAGCTTTAGAAGAGCTCAATAAACGTGGTATCCACCATGCTGGCAATAAGCTTAGCAAGCTTATTAGGTTTGTCCTGTTTGGCGCTAAAATCCTCCAACGCTTGCTGTTGCAGCAGAAAGTATGCATCCGAATGCTCCAGGGACTTCTGCAGTCCTTCCGCTTCTTGTCGCAGCACAGCTCATCGATGTCTTTCAGCTTGTAGTTGAGACTCAAGAAACCGAACTGATTCAGACAGGGAGTTTGAATAGCTTGTGCAAGCGGTAGTGGCCAGTAACTCCGACACTAAACCAAGACAGCACTTTGGGGTTGTCTCACTGTCTTCGAGATAGTCTTCCTTAATTAGCTGTTTTATCATATTAATAAGGCACTCTTCCCCAATATTTTGTCAGCATTCTAAAAGAAGAAACAAGCAGACACATAACAGTTTAGCATGTACTAGTATATGAAACTCATTTCGATGAACCAGTTCATTAGTAAGGTGGACAGGACTAAACTACCAAGTCTTCTATTGCCAAGTACTAGTACATAATAAAAGCATCAAACAAACATACATCTATGTCCTATGGTCACTGCATTGTCTTGCCAAATCAAAATAGAGACACGGTTCAAATCATATCAGTTCAAGACAAAGCAACAGTGAAAGAATACAAAGCGTGGGAAAATACACGGCATAACAAGATTTTAGATGGGTGTCGCGGGTCTACATGTACAAAAACATTATTGGCTCTGTTGTGATGCTAGTAATGTGCATGATATGAGAAGTCAACTGTATACACAATTGAAATTGAAATCAACAGAGCTATTGATAAGAGCAAGCCTGTTAAAGAAACATGCGTGAACATACCTGTTGTGCCATTGCAGTTTCGATTGGATCCTTCAATTTAAAAATAAGTTTGTATGAGTAAATACAGTGATACAAGAGCAAAGCAGTATGCATGATAGCAAATCATAGTTAAAAAAGGCGCGCCTAAGCGAGCGCTTAAGCGCGCCTAGGCTCTAGGCGTTGGCGAAATGCATTGCGCATAACTATGATTAATCTGTGCATAACTGCGCATAAGCATGCGCTTTGGTCAGTAAAGCGCAAGGCGGTGGCAAAACACACAATTAACGCCTAGCACTTTTTGAATTATGATAGCAATGTAATCTCAAATTAGAACAGTTGTTCTTCAGGTTTAGGCACTTGTTCTACATGAATAGATTACAGTAAGACGCAAGAATATAGTACTTAAAAATAGAAAATGAGCTCATAGACCTTACCACATTCTTGGTTCGGGACCATCTGAACAAGGCGTTCCAAATATCGTCCGATAAATGTGTCTCCGGAGAACGTCGGGAATTTGATGAGTTTCTTTGTCGGTGAAGTACGTTTTCTTTAGGTAATTCCAATACTGCCACCAAGCATTCTTGAAGATAGCAGAGGTATTAGCACATGTTACCTCATCCCGAGTTTCCAAATTGGTCCTTCTCTACAGAGAAAAATGGGAAAATTTGTTGTATTATAACCATCATGGAGGTAGGACGTATGGGACAAAGCAAAGTAATTGCCATGAATAACATTACTTACACATAACTCCTGGATAAACACATGCAACTGGCATTTTCCTTCATCTTCAGTATAATATTTCAAAGATGGGAAGATACGCACATACGAATTAACAACAACAAATGCGATAGATGCTAAACTACGACTAGCTGGTTGGGCTTCCTCCACAGGAATAGGCATACTAACTGGTGGAGTTGGGGTTCGCCGTGGTAGTACTGGCCCTATGGGCACTGAAGCTGCCTTACTAACTGCTCTTGTTTGGGAGCTCTGTGGTGGAGATGGTGCTGTGTCAACAGGAACTGGGTTACTATCTGCTGGGGTAGGGGTTAGATTGGGTGAAGCTGGTTCTCTGTCCATCGCAGTAGGGGTACAATCTGCGAGAGTTTGGGTTATGTGTGGTAGTGCTGGTCCTCGTGCATGTACAACCGGGGTGCTATCTCCACCAAGAGGTAGCACTGTTTTATTGAAGACCGTGTTTTAGTCCGCTAGATCTTGGCATCACCGCTCCAATTCAAATGGCTGATAAACAGAAACATAGTTGAATGTACATACATTGTGTGAGAGAGATGCAATAGATAGTGCGGAAAAAAGAGGGCATGAAATAGTTGACATGTATATTGTTTAACTAAAACGGCTAGCATGACATAATTTCACATATATGATGTCTATCTAAACTGGATAGCATAGCATAACATAATTCAAAGATATGATGAATAACTAAATAGGATCGCATGACATAATTCACCTACATGTTATCTAAGTAATCAGGATCGCATCATTTAATTCACATATGTGATTTATATGCTAAACAGAGGGCATTAGATATGATGTCTGCACTAAGAACATGGTGTTGAATATTGTGTATATGATGTCTAATATATGCAATGCAAGACACCATATGCATGATATGAGCAGTATAACCGTGCCAAGTTAGAGCATACACCTCGGTGGGGGAATAGGACTGGTCATCTGTCTCTGAATCCATCTCTGAGGAGCTATCGGGACCCAACAAGAGATCTGCTTCGACGGGTAGCACTGTCTGCTCTGAAGGCCTTGTTTTCACTCCAGATTTTTCAATCTCCCACCCAAATGGTTGATTCACAGGAAGAGTAGTTTAATGTACAAACATTGTCGACAAATGGAAATGTAATGAAGAAAAGGATGGGCAAGATATCATTCAAATATATGATGTCTGGTTAAACAGGATGGCATTGCACATTTCACGTATATTATGGCTGGCTAAAAGACATGAGACTGCACAATTCCCATATATGATATAGAAACTACATAGGTGGCATTACAGAACATGTCTAAACTAAGAAGATGACATATATGATGTCAAAAGTAGGCACTGCAAGGCAACATATGCATGATATGACTAACATCATCATGCCAAGGTAGAGCAAACACCTTGGGGGGTAAATAGGAGTGGTCAGCGGCGTCTGAATCCGCCTCAGAACAGATATCTTCCTCTGGATTACAATCTGAAGAGGGGTGGGGAGGGTTTTCCATTGAGCCCACCATGGAGCGATGTATGCATGACATTGTATTGCCGCACAAAACTCTTCTCTTTTTCTCTACATGTTCGGCATGACTGTGTACAATATCTGACATGCATACGAAAAAAATATGGTGAGATTATGTAAGGAGAGCATGCAGAAATTTAGAGTGATGGTAACAACTAGTGGATGGATCCAAAAATAATGATAGCAGGCTGATGATTGCTTTAATTAAATAAAAGACAGATGATGATTGCTTTACTATTTGTTTCCCACCCAAGATTTACTGTGGAATCCAATGTTTAAAATTGCCGGCTATTGAAAAAAGCGGCACCCACTAGCGGCAGCAATGAGCAGCTATTGCCAGCAATAGATGCCGCTATGCCAAATAGCGGTTTTGCAGAATACATGCAAGAATTTCGAAAATAAGTGCAAGATACACGTCAAACTACAGAAATTCAGCACCGATTAAATAGTTGAGACAAAAAGAAACATAATAACTGAACCATAAGATCATCCATTAAGCCAACTTTCAGCAACCGTCTCAAGCGACAAAGCAAATAATTCGATAGACATTGGACCGTCTCAAGCGACAAAGCAAATAGTTCGACCTTTGGACACGGTCGACAGACTATATAACAGAGCATTGAGTACCTCAAAAAGATGAACTAGTATGTTTTGCAGATAAATAATCCATAAAGGTAATGGTGCATTCTCTTCTATTCTTCTCCAGAATCTGAAGGAGACTTGTCAGACTCCGATTCAGAAGAAGAAGCAGCTTGCGGCATTGTTTCAACACGCATAGCCATCAAGGACTGCAGGCTCACGGTCTTGATTTTCTTCCTAGGCCGATAACTCCTCTTCCTTTTGGCTTGTCCCTGTGATGATGATGCCCTGTTTGGTGCCTCTTCCGATGCATCTTCATGAGCTTTCTCTTGTTCTTCATTAGCTTCTGCAGTTGGTTCTTTCCCAGTGATGAACTCATTGTCATAATCAGCAAGAACATCATCTACTTCTTTCTCTATGGGATCTCTGTTTTTGTTCTCTCTCTTGTTCCTTAGTTTAGAGTTGAATTTCACAAACACAAGATCCCTCATCCTGTCATGCAACAGCCTATTGCGCTTCTTTGTATGAACCTAAACGTTCATAAAAATTAAATACTTATAGCAAATGTAGGAAACAGAAAACCCAATTGTATAAACTGCAAACATATAATTTGTTACCTCTTCGAAAGCTGACGAGTTCCACTCACAAGCTGATGAGCTGCATGTCAAATTAAGAATCCTAGATGCTAAAGTTCTCAATTTGGTGTGCTGGTGCCATGGTCCAGCCACCATTTTGCTGCACATTATACAAGTTAATAGTTAAAGAAATGGAAACAGAATCATTTTATTCATCAATCATATTTGTTACAATAACTAACCTGGATTAAAATTCTTGTTTCTCCTTTGCCTTATAGCAATCTCATGGCCTAAAGATCCTTGCTGATCTTGATACATGTTGAGTTCTTCAATTACAATGTCTTGGGTTTCTTCATCCTCAATCATCTTGCAAATGCATGTAATAACAGCAGCTCTAAATGATCCATCATGCTCAATCTCTGACTTGTTTGGGTAATAATAGTGAGGATTCAAATAATAGCCAGCCAAGTGGAGAGGAGTCTTGAGCTTGCTATCCCACCTTTTATCAATGATGTCCCAAGCAACTTTGTACTTGCTCTCATCATTATCAAACCTCACAGCAATATGTTTCTTTGCCTCAAGCATTAATCCATGGAAGAAACCCATCGCAGGAACATCACTGTCCATTCTGCGAAGCACATTAGCCATTAGCTCGAACAAATTAACAGCCATGTCAACATGTTTCCAAAAAACTTCAGATCGCACCACTTTGAGTGCTTTTTTCCCCTTTGCCTTTGTCAAGTATGAACCTAGTTCATTCAGCTCAACTGATCTGAAGAGCCTTGTCAACTCCTTCTTGTTGTCTAGCAAACTTTTTAGATTTAAGTAAGCAGTGGCAAACCGACTAACACCAGAGCGAACCAAGTCCTTCCCAAGAAATTTCCTCATCAAATCCAATACCCTTGTATGAGCATACAAGAAGCTAGTCACTTCTCTTGCACTTGAAATAGTTTTTGCAACTGGTCCAAGCTTCCCAAGGTCCTCCAACATGAGATCTAGGCAGTGAGCAGCACATCCATTCCAAAATATGGATGGTCTCTTTGTTGTTAGCATACTAGCTGCTGATACATTCACACTAGCATTATCAGTCACCACTTGCACAACATTTTCTTCACCTATATCTTCTATGCATTTGTCCACCAAGTCAAATATCTATTTGCCATCTTTTCTGACACCGGAGCAGTCCACCGAATCAATGAAGCAAACACCATGAGCACTGTGCACAACTAAATTCATTACTCCCCTGCCCTTCTTATCTGTCCATGCATCAGTCATAACCGTGCAACCTGTGAGCTCCCATGATTCCTTATGATTCTTGAATCCATCCAGCACCTTCTGTTTCCTCTTCTGCAAAAATGGTCCACTCATCTCATATGGACTAGGCCCTCTCAAGTCCTTACCAAACTGTCCGATGGACTCAAGCATATGAGCAAAGCTAGGGAGGGTGACAGTGTTGTGAGGAATGCTAGCTTCATAGAAAAACTGGCAAGTATACTCACAAACTCTGTCCGTTTTCTCTTCTCTTTTCATAGTTGACAACTTTGTTTGGACCTTCTGGCTAACGTTGAATCCCCTTTGATTATTGCGAACAGACTCTTCTATAGATGTTTTCTTGTAAAACTTATCAATAGTGGCACTGCCACTACCTACCACAGCTCCAGAGTTACTCGTCCCATCGCCTCTTGTTGACTTCAGAACACAACATCATTCCTCTCAAGTCGAATCATCCCCACTAGCCATTTCATCATCCGAGTTCTCTATATTAATTGCAGATCAACCCTTTGCACTTCATCCTTCTTCTTTTGCTTGTCACCACTCTTCTTCGTAAGAAAAGCAATAATCTCTTCCTTCACATCAGCTGGAACCTTCTTACATTTAACAACATTGAAGCCAGTAATGCAAGCAAGATGATACTTCATTCTAGTAATTCCACCTTTCAATAGCTTGTCACAAAAATTGCACCGCAAATGGTACTTCTTGTTCACATCCGGGGCAAAACAGATGCGCATATGCAGGGTCATCGGACACTACTGCTTGCCTTGCTTGTGTTTGGGTTCTTCAAACACCTACAGAAAAAGTACAAAATAATTTCATTAACCTGCAGTGCTAGTGCTACAGATGTCCTATTTATTGATAATTGATCTATCATAATTAAGGAAGAAGCATATGATATATGCCACAATTAATTACTTGGATTCAGAAACATCTAAAATTGTAAATTGTTGTTGAAGCAGAGGAGATTGGCCATGGTTTATTTGATTGATAATCTACCTACAACGTATAACCTACTGAAAATAATAACTGGCTACTTGTTAGCTTTCAGATCGATAAGAGAGGTGGAACATAAACTTGCTAGATTGCAGAACGTAGAACATAGAATACGTTTCTCTTCTATTGGAAGATAAACTTACAATACCTCTACTTGGAACAATCTATCTACATATGCGAGTCGAAGAGATAGTATCTGAGATAATAGAAGATGAACTAATGGAAAGACAGACTAGGAAACTTGCCTCCCTGAATATCTGACTCCGGCTGAGACATGGTCCTGCAGTTCTTCTTCGCATCCGTGTTGCAGGCTCACCGCCGTGGCGCCGTCGCCAGAGATATAGATTGGGGAAGAGGAGTGGATGTTTTGCTTGTTAGGGTTAGCGCTCGGTTGATTTTGTAGCTCCTCTTTGGGCCTTTGTGCGGTGATTCTGAAAAGGCCCAGAATTCCCATAGTGAGCGTACTCCCTTGTGGCCCAAACTCATATAGCGGTGCAATATTATCCAGGAAATAGCGGCTACAACTGGTGTTTTGCGGCTTTTTGCGGTTCATTTCTTGTAGCGAAAAAAGGGCATTGCGTTGCCCCCAGCTCTTCTAGCAGCTATGGCCGGCAAATAGCGCCGCAATAGCCGGCAATTAAAAACCTTGGTGGAATCTGAATGTTACTGTCAAAACTGAACGCAATGGTAGCAGAGAGGCACTTGACATGTAGTTTAGGGAGGGCCTGCAGTTCATCTTCAACCTGCACCCCCCTGAGCCGCCAGCCACCACCGGCCGAACCGCCGGCCCCAGCGCCGCCTCACGGCCCCGAAACAACTCCCCATCGCCGGTCCGCCGCCGCCCCGGCCAGCCCTATAGGCCCCCGCCCCCTCCCTGAACCCTAAGATAGATAGTGGGGTACCTCTCTGGCGAGCCCCCGTCCCTGCTGCGGGTGGTTCTTTCTTAACTCCGGCGAGCCCCCCCACCGCCTGAAAATCGACTGACCCGAAAGTCGATTCATTCGACTGAAGTGTAGCTAAATCAGAGCAGAGTAGCAGCACGAGCGAGCAGGAGAGCAGCAGCGCGAGCGAGCGAGCGAGAGCCGGAGCAGCAGCAGCTGGGCGAGCTAGCGATCGAGCGAGAGCCAGAGCAGCAGCAGCAGATCCGGCTGTTATGGCCGCCGCCGCCGAAGGGGCCTCACACTGGGGGAGGGCCGCCGTGGAGATATCGCCCGTGGCGGCGGCTTCAAGGTAGCCGCTCCATGGGGGTGCGGGATGGAGCACCGTCGGTGCCGGGGGGTCGAGCTAAGGAGAAGTTGCGATGCGATGAGTGTACAACCTCTTTGGTGGCGCCGAGTAGGCCTCGACTTCGTCCGAGGAGTCGGTGAGGATGCTGCGGTTCCGGTGGAGCAGGTTAAGGCGGTGCTATGGGGATGGACCAGCCGTGATAGAAAAGGCGATCGTCAGAGCAGCTCCTTGGAGGTGGAGGACGTGGCGGCTGAACCGGCGGGACAACGAGATGGACGACGGATCCTCATCCGGGGAGGTGGACGAGGGACGTCGAGCTGTTGCGGTGGACGACGTCGTCAGGGAAGAGGCTCCGGCTGGGCAGCGGTGAAGTGGCGGACGGAGGAGGGTGGGGTTTCGCGGCTGGAGCGGAGAGGTTATGGCGGTCTGGGATTTCGAATGGCAAAAAGGAGGCGATGGGAGGGGGTGAACCATGACTTAGGGACGCGCTTGTCCAAAATGTAGGGTGTGTTACAGAAGTACCCTGCTCCGATTTGAACTAGCGGCCCTTTCGGCTCAGGGTTAGAAGGGGGATTTCGCGTGTTGGGATTTGGCAGCTGGAGGGAGTTTTCGCGCGCGTTGTAATTTCGGGATAGCAAGGCGCGGGTTGTCAAGGCGCCGGTTTTGGGAGCACGATATCTGAATTTTCTGGATATTACAAGGCGCGGGTTGAATTTTAGGGACAAGCCTAACATGTAATATTGTACTTGTACGTACCAAATCATTTCGCACTTCCCTCAACCAAAAAGAAAATGAAAAAAAATAGAACTATTCACACCACACAAAGAGAGTCTTGCCCCTTTTTTCTATAAAAAATGGTATTTAAAGCTACTCATACCAACAATTTAGTGCAATTAAATGCTATTCGGTAGTATGAATCCATGTTATGTCCAATTAAATTTTTTCGCTTGCTGTATAATGCATGTAACCTACTCATACCAACATTTTAGTGCATTCCAAATGTCTATACTACCGCTGCAATTCGAACTGAATTTGAATTCGTTTCTCTATTTCAATAAGAATCTATAATCATGATTGTTGCCAACTTCAACCATCATTCGTGTATTACCTTAATAACACACCACATGATTACTATAGAGATAGATATGAACTATGTGTACTACATGAACTCGAATTCTATTTTTTGAATACGCTTGATGTTAATTCCAAATAATAGTACATTTGATGTACTAACTATATATTCATAATCTAAACCAAGTTCCATGTGTGTACACCGTGTTTATCACACATAGTATAGTGCCCCGCCCCCTACATTATGACAAGTATTTAGACCTGAGCTGCAAACGCCACACATTAGCCCAAATTATGATCAATGTTCTATATGTTATACGTAGTACTAGCAAGATGCCCATGCGTTCCACAGAACATCAACATGATTAAGGGGAGGCCTAATTTGCAAATATGGAGATGCGTATGGGTATCTTTTTTCAAAATTGCCATAGTTTCCTTCCTATCCGTCAGATATAAATCGGACGACCTATATTGTAGGATGGCACCATCATCAACAACTCCGTTTTTATAAGAGTAGAGATAAAATATATTATATGTAGTATAACATGTTCATAACCACACCATGTGCATCGCCGTTATATATATTCACACATGCGTCGATTTAAAACACTATGATAAATTCTTCAAATATCTGAATTCGCTTTTTATAATGAAGTATGATCTCTATTCGTCTTTTACACCCACACAGTCCTCTTATCTTTGTAGCTAGCTAGCGCTAAATTCTCTCGTGCATGCAGACGCCCGCATCCCTCTCACCCTAGGTCGTTCACCCACGGTGTGTGTAGGCCCCCCAGCTCCTTCTTTACGGCACACATCGATCAATATGCCTCTCTAGCCAGTTTGGCCTAGCACAAACACAAGCTTCCCCTCTTCTCTTATCACCGTCCATGCCTCACTCCCACCACTATTTTCATCGATCTCGTACTCGCACAATCCTTCCCCCTCGATATAGTACGACTCTCGCACCACCTCCTAGATGCATCCCTCTCTCTCCCTATCCTTCTCCCCGTGCCTCGTTTGCTTCTAAAACACACATGCATGTATACCGATCAATCTCCCAACATATACCTAGGTCGACTTTAACTATTCCCCCCCCCCCCATCGATTGACGTACCTCACAAGTTATGTCTCTCCTTTCTCTGACAAAGGACGATTGATCTTCCTATGTAGTTATGTCTGCTACCAGAGCCATATCTTTCCCCCTCATCATTCGTGCATGCCTCCCCGACCCGCCTCTCGACGCACGCGTGCCTGAGCAGGCATTCATCCCCTCTGTTATTGATATTGCAGGCGTGCCCTCCGGTTGTCTAGCAAGCCTACCCCACCATTTGTTAGAAGCAACTCCACTACCACCCCCTCCAATACTCTAGCTCTGTCTCTCTCCCAACCTTATTCCTCTCCTACACATATGCATGGATCCCGAACGATCTCCCTTAATACATGAGGTAGATCGATCTCCCTTAATACATGAGGCAGGCCTCTCTCCTCCTCCACACATATACCAGACATTGTACCTCTATAGTTAATTAAGCCTCTGAGGGAGTCCCGGATTAGGGGGTGTCCGGATAGCCGGACTACCGTCATCGGCCGGACTATCATTTGCCGGACTATCATCATCGACCGGACTCCAAGACTATGAAGATAGAAGATTGAAGACTTCCCCCCATGTCCGGGTGGGACTTTCCTTGGCGTGGAAGGCAAGCTTGGCGATACGGATATGTAGATCTCCTACCATTGTAACCGACTCTATGTAACCCTAGCCCTCTCCGGTGTCTATATAAACCGGATGGCTTTAGTCCGTAGGACAACAATCACAACCCTTACAATCATACCATAGGCTAGCTTCTAGGGTTTAGCCTCCTTGATCTCGTGGTAGATCCACTCTTGTAAACATCCACAATATCAATATCAATCAAGCAGGACGTAGGGTTTTACCTCCATCAAGAGGGCCCGAACCTGGTAAACATCGTGTCCCTTGTCTCCTGTTACCATCCGCCTAGACGCACAGTTCGGGACCCCCTACCCGAGATCCGCCGGTTTTGACACCGACATTGGTGCTTTCATTGAGAGTTCCTCTGTGCCGTCACTGATAGGAAGGATGCCTCCTCCGCCTTCAAGGACGGTAACCGCTAAAGGAGCCTTGGCCGCCAGCCAAACTATCCGGCTAGGTGGTTTTCTTATGACCGCCGTCCGCCATCGCTCGACAACGACCTCTCAAGTCGCCAAAAGCAATCTCACGCCAGCTCGAATTCGCCGAGCAGTTGGATCCAATAGAGCTCGTCCAGAGACGAGCTCTTGATCGCATCGCCGCCTTGGGAGTCGCTACAGACTACGATCAGATTGGGCTTAAACCCGATCTGAGAGAAATTAACTCTCCCAAGGTCACCCACCACGTTGCAGTGGTAGAGGAACAATGCGGCGACGCTTCTCCTCAGATTGAAAACTAGTCATGTCCGATCCCGAACCCCTCATGCTGGATTCCCGCGGAGGGACGGGCTTCGATCAAACACTGAACTTAAAGTCAGGCATCGGACCAGACTCGTTGGACAATGTCCAGAAATCCAAGCTTCCAAAATTGGAAACTTCTCGGCCTTCGAGCCCCGAGATGGGTAGGGTTCCGGACTTAGTTCCACCCACCCGCCCAGACATATGCGATCTAACTCTAATTCGGCAAGAGCCCGCCGAGACAGTACATCACTACTGGGCCAGATTCCTCCTGGTTATGGACAGGATAAAGGACTGCCGAGAGGAAAACGCAATCTCAGTCTTCTGCAATAATTGCACGGACAAGGGAATCCTAAACGCCATAACTCACCGCGACATCACGCTGCCGCTGATTTGGAGACCATCGTACAAAAGTATTGTGCGATGGAGAGCGCTGAAAACCGAAAGTAAATTTTGGGACAATCCGCCCCAATACATCCCTAGTCCGGAACCAAAGGGTGCATCATCATCAAGCACCTGGCTGATACCAAAAACCAAAACCCCTAAAGGGTACGGAACTGCATCGGAGGGTTGGCTAAACGGACCACGCAAAATTCATAGCACGTAGGGAGCCACTCCAACTCATAGCCTTCGAGCATGTTGGATACTACGCAGTGGCCAAAAGTGGCGAGGAGCTTCTAGCCCGCATCCCAGCACAACAACACCAAGACGGTGTTAATAGTCTTGAGACTTTCACATCCAATAACATGCGAAAACGACAACTCCACAACCTCGCCGAAGTCTACCAAGTAGCAACAATAAATCCATGGAGCGACACGGCTATTACCTTCAATGCCAGTGACGAACCTAAATTCTGAACTGCCCGGGCACTAGCCGCATTGGTCCACAGCCCAATAGTAGACGGCTTTCGCCTTACTAAAGTACTCATGGATGGCGGCAGCGGACTAAACCTCATCTACGAGGAAACCCTCCGAAAAATGGAAATAGACTGGAACCGCATTGAGCGAAGCAGCACAACCTTTAGAGGAATAATTCCCAGCCGGGAAGCATGCTGCACAGGAAAAATCACGCTGGACGTAGTGTTCGGCTCGCCGGACAATTATAGGTCCGAGGAGGTCACGTTTCAAGTGGCCCCATTCAGCAGCGGATATCATGCTCTATTAGGACGAGAGGCATTCACAATTTTTCAAGCTATACCCCATTATGGGTTCATGAAGCTTAAAACGCCCGGTCCCAACGGAATTATCACTCTCGCTAGTGATCCGGACATAGCACTCCACGCCGAAAACAAGACAGCCGCGCTAGCCCTCGAGGCACTATCCAAAGCCCTAGCGGCCGAGGAACTCACCGCGATGCGCTCCACGGTGAACAGGGACGATGTGATACTTGATAAAAGATCCAAGTCCACCTCTTTTAAACCAGCGGATGAAATAGTCAAATTCCAGGTCCACCCAACGGACCCCACCAAGACGGCCTCCATCGGGGCACAATTGAACCCTGATGTAGACGCCGCACTGCGAGAATTCCTTCGGGAAAATTGGGACATTTTTGCCTGGCACCCATCGGATATGCCCGGAATCCCACGCAGATTGGTAGAACACAGCCTAAACGTCCTAAAAGGATTCAAGCCGGTCAAACAGGCTCTTCAACGATTTTCCGTACCCAAAAGACAGGCAATGGGAGAAGAGCTAGCCAAGCTATTAGAAGCTGGATTCATCAGAGACATCAAGCACCCGGATTGGCTAGCAAACTTGGTAATGGTACCAAAGAAGGACAAATCCTGGCGCCTATGTGTCGATTTCAAAGACCTAAATAAGGCCTGCCCAAAGGATCCTTCCCCTCCCCGATCGACCAAATCATCAATGCCACCGCAGGCACGATTCATTGTGCTTCCCGGACGATACTCCGCTATCATCAAATCAAGATGGCGAAGCGGATCAAGCCGCAACAGCATTCATTACTCCATATGGACCATTCTGCTTCAACACGATGCCCTTCGGACATAAAACGCCGCGCAACATATCAGCGCATGATTCGTACATGTCCGCTACCCAGATCGGCAAAACAGTAGAGGCATATGTGGACGATATAGTCGCAAAACCAAACATGTCGAAACTCTAGTAGACGACTTGAGGCTCACATTCGACAGCCTCGAGCATATGACATCAAGCTGAATCCGAAAATGTGTTTTCGCGCATCACCGGAAAGCTGCTGGGCTTCATCGATCCGTAGAGGAATTGAAGCAAACCAAGCCAAGATCCGAGCTCACACAGCTAGATATCCCAAAAGACCTCAAGCAAATACAAAATTGACCGGATGCGAGCGGCTCTAAGCCGCTTTATCTCCGCCTAGGAGAAAAGGCATTACCTCTATCGCCTCCTCAGCAAGACGAACACTTCGAGTGGACGGATGCTACCACCGCCGGACTCAAGAAATAAAGGCCATATTGGCAACAACCGTCCTGGCCGCCCAACCCGGGCGAACCAATGTTGTTATACATCGCAGCTACGCATCAAGTTGTAAGCGCGGTACTGCGTCGTCGAACGAGAAATGAAGGGCATAAATTCCCTCTTCAAAACCAGTATACTACGATCCACGTGTTAACCCCTGCAAGTCCTGCTACCCGCACTATCGAAAGATAGCGACGCGTGTTCATGGCATCCCGGAAGCTCCGACACTACTTTCAAGAGTGTTCGATAACAGTGGCCTCCGAAGTACCACTTAACGACATTATATACAACCGCGACGCGACGGGCAGGATTGCAAAATGGGCCATTGAGCTCTTACCATTTGATATATCTTACAAACCTCGGCGAGCTATCAAGTCTCAAGTTTTGGCTAACTTTGTCGCTGAATGGACCGAAGCCGAACTCCCTAAAGAATACGACACATACTCCAATTGGATTATGCACTTCGACGGCTCTAAAATGTTAGCCGGACTGGGGGCTGGTGTCGTATTGACGTCCCCGACCAGAGACACAGTCCAATACGTACTTCAGATAATGTACACGGACTCTAACAACGCAGCCGAATACGAGGCCCTTTTACATGGTCTCCGGATGGCAATCTCCATGGGCATTCAACGCCTAGAGGTGCGCGGGGATTCAAACCTCGCAATATCCCAAATAAACGGAGACTTCGACGGCAAAGATCCGAAAATGGCAGCATATCGCAACGCTGTCCTCAAAATGTCAGCCCGGTTCGAAGGACTTGAATTCCATCACGTCACCCGGGATAATAACCAAGCGACCGACGTACTGGCACGCATTGGCACAAAACGCGACGCTGTCCCTCCTAACATCTTCCTGGAACGGCTATTCAAGCCATCCGTACTATGGGAAGAGGAGTCCGGAACTAACAATCCGGAACAAGCCGCACCAACCGGCGATCCATCCGATGACATAACACCTTCCGCCCACGACATAATGGCAGTAATTGCCCGTGGGGATGAAATCCATTCTCGCCTACTTGCTTAGGCAGGAGCTTCCTCAAGACCAAAATGAGGCCCGCTGCATTGTCCGGCGATCAAAAGCCTACAAGGTCTATGAGGGAGAACTTTATAAGAAAAGCACAACCGGAGTCCTTCAAAGGTGTATCTCCGAAGAGGAAGGGCGAAACCTCCTGGCTGAAATTCATGCCGGACTAGGCGGACACCACGCCGCAGCTCGGCCCTTGTAGGAAAGGCATTCCGACAGGATTCTATCGGCCGACGGCTCGAAAGCAGATGCCAGACTTAGTCCAAAGATGCGCCGGTTGTCGCCTCTTTGCTAATCAGAGCCATATGCCACCCACCGCCTCAAAACTATACCAATTACCTGGCCGTCATGGTTTGGGGCTTGACATGGTTGGACCACTTAAAGGGGGAACCCACAAGCAAAGGTACCTATTGGTCATGGTGGATAAATTCACCAAATGGATAGAGGCCAAGCCGTTAAAACGGCAGAGTCCGGACCAGTGATAGACTTTATATCCGGGTCGCATAATCGCTATGGTGTCCCCACAGCATCATCACCGATAACGGCACGAACTTCACCGCTGATGAGGTTAAATCATGGTGCAAAAATATGGGCATCAAGCTCGATTACGCTTCAGTCTATCATCCTCAAACCAACGGTCAAGTGGAACGAGCAAATGGTCTAATAATGAGCGGCATCAAAAGCAGACTAGTGCGGTCCCTTACGAAATCTGACACGCATTGGGTAGAGGAGCTCGACTCTGTACTTTGGGGGCTGCGGACAACGCCTAACCGTACCACCGGATTCACACCATTCTTTATGGTATACGGCGCAGAAGCAGTTTTGCCCTGCGACATCATTCATGACTCACCTCGAGTGCGCATGTACGAAGAAAGAGAAGCCGAGTTGGATCGGTAGGACAGCTTGGACACATTGGAGGAAGAGCGCGACGTCGCCAAGGCTCGTTCCGCATTTTATCAGCAGCAGGCTCGAAGATACCAAAGCAGAGAAGTACGGGCCAAGACTTACAACGTTGGCAAACTGGTTCTACGCCTGCCGGACAAGAAAAAGGACAAGCTCAAGCCCAAATGGGAAGGCCCTTCATCATTGATCAAGTCTTGACCGGCGGAGCATACCGCTCACTGAAATGCATCGGATAATCGACTCGAGCCAACCCATGGAACGAGCTCGCCTCCGCGATTCTATGTTTAGCGCCGACTAAGAGTTCGCCCCTTCCCCGTCCAAAATTTTTTCTTTTATTTATTTTAGCTGCCTTTTGTTGATCTTTTTCTTCTCAAACCTATTCATCCAAGCCTTAAAGGGCTTCACCCGCAAAACGTTCACAAGACAATTGATGTGCTACCCGCACTCATTATACCTGGGGCTTCTTTACCGAAGCTTAATTATACGGGTTTATGCCCAGCACATGTGTCAAGCCTCCACATGTACCTTTTATTCACCATTATATGCATCGATATGACTTAAGTTTTGGCCAAGCTGGGTTGCTCGGCCTCTGTGCTTACCCCTCGCTCCCGATTGTTCGGCTAGGAGGTAAAGGAGCACCTCTGCGATTGTTACCGCTGGTCAGCCGGATGTGTACCTCGACTGGGTGAAGCCGAAAGCTAGCGTTTTAATGGAATATTCGGTCGGTGATTTAAAAGATGATTTTTATCCACTTTTATCAGCCCCGATGTTTTCGCTTTTTACAGCCGGACATGCACTTTAGGGCATGCCACCCCAAATGAAAGGAACCCTTAACGGAACTATTCTCCCCGGAAGATGTTTCTTACTAACCATGTAATAAAACATAACTAGTTGGGCACTTGTCCGATAAAGCACCGATGACCCCTACGCCTGGTCTCCATGCATACCCCAGTTGTTTCATAACCGAGAAGGTATTCGACACACTCCGGACTCTAGGGTCCCGAGGTCGGGCGAAAAGGTCGGCAAAGACAAACGATCTACAATCCGGCTAGAAGGCATTTTGTATGTCATTTTATAATACATTGTCAAATCGACCGATTGTATTCCTCCTCAATCCCGCCTAACAGTTGTCTAATTTACAGTCCTGTTGGGAAAATTTTATGCCAACTCCACTTGGTCAGATACTAAACTCACAGGATCTCCTTCCCATCGGGCCCCACAGTCCGACTTCGCCATGTGATTGGGATCCGCCTTCTTGTACCGCGTCTTTACCATGGCCTGTGCCTCCTCGGCACCTTGGCGGCAGGCGAAATCTTCCATAAATGGAAGCGCTGCCGCACTCCTCAGAAGCTTCCGCAAGCTCCCCAAGACCCTCGGGTATGGAGAAGGCTGGCCATAACGCCTGGATGACGCTGCTCATAGCCTGCCAACTCGCTCGATCAGTTGCAACAATTCGAAGTTGATCACCCGTTATTACGGGCATCTCCTCCGCAGGCGACCTGTGAGCATACCTACGCACATATTCTCATCAAATTGACTTCCTCGCCAACTCTTCTTTTCAAAGGAGTTCGCCAAGCACTTATATATATGCCGCGACGGCCGCTGATTCTCCTTAACGAGCCCGACAGCTCGCCCGAACGCCTTTCAGCTCTTCTCCAAGCTGGGCATGGGCATCCCGGAGCTTGTTCCTTTCATGTTGCACCTTATCCAGCACCCTCTCGCCGCCTTTAGTTGGCGCAGGTTCTTGCCTGTCCGGATCTTGTCCGCAGCACCGCAACGTCGCTTTTTAGACTTGCGCAAAGGCCAAACGCTACTTATCCTTCTAAAATAATGCGCTACTGTGAGAGGTCCTTGCGCTTCCTCCTGCGCTGCATAATGCGGCCTCAAGTTGGGCCTTGCACTCTTGCAGCTCCCGAGACAGTTGGGTATTCTTCTTGGTAAGATCCAGATTTCATATGATCCTTAAATCAGTTAATATAACTACTTTAAGTCTCGGGGCTACCGCATATACAACCGTTAAAATCTCTTACCCGTATGTCTTTTACATACTGCTCCGTGGCTCGTAAACTATCTCGAGCGGCACGAAGGTGCGCTGGCCCCGTGTTAAAGGCATTCAACGCCTCGGGGAGAAGCACGTCACGAAATACTGTCGGTGGCGCATGTGATTCAGAGCACTCTCCACCTCGGACTTGGTGGCGGACAGCCTTCGCATCCTCTCGTCGGAGGAACATCCGGCTCGCGCTTTGTGCTCGCCTTCCTCCTCGCCAAAAAAGGGAGCCCGCCGGTAGAGGTCGGATGGACAACTTCCACGCCAGAACCGGCGGACGCTTTTTTCCCTATAAAAGTCATGAGCACTCAAAACGTTTCCTAGGAACGTTGCTCTGAAGATAATGAATTGTGAGCTACACCTTTGCGGCGAAGCTTCAGTCCGCGTCGCGCTCCTCTTCCGCCTACCGGTCCGAACTGGCCCTTGTTGGCCAGCCACCGCGGGCTCGGCTTCTCGCCCTAGGGGCGCTTCCTGCACAATGCCATCATGTACGGTGGTCAGGAATAAGCAAGGAAGGAATGACGGTGTCAAGGCTTCGGCTGCAATCACCTGGGGAGCCGAATTTAGTCCGGGGTAGTCGGCCGTGATGGCGACTAAAGCATTGTCCATGCCGAGCTGGTGGAACACCCCGTCGATTAGCTCCACCTTTATGTCCGGATCCTCTTCGGAGGCCGGGTCTCGGGATCTCTCTGGATCCTCAGGCTGCGGAGCCGGACTTAGCATTCCCTCCACAGTCCGGCGCAGTTCCTGCGACTTAAGTTTCAAAAGGCACGGGTCGGACACGCTGAGTGTTCACTTACCCAAGGCCGGGGATTGTTCATGGAAAACCCATTTAACGGGTTCGTCTGAAGGAAATCCTCCTTCTCCCCCTTATACAGGCTGGACAAGATCGTCACCAGATCTTCGGCTGATTCCGGCCCTTTGCGGCCATGACGGGTGGCATCATCCTCCCCGTTGAAATCCCACATGGGGTGGCCCCTATATTGTAGTGGCTGCACCCCAGAATGCATGTTGCCATGACTCGATCATGGTCAACCGGCATGGGCCAAGAACCTTATTCGGGCCATGAGATAATGGACGCCTTGTCTTCCTCCAATGGGGCTCATGGACGCCAACTAAGGCGTTTCTTGAGAGGAGCATTGCTGAACTCCGGAGGCCGATCCGAACAGGTCCGCAGCGGAGCGTCTTCTATGTAAAACCATTTCAAGGCCAGTCTTCAGCGCTTCTTAGGGGTTCCGGATGGATATCCGTCCCGCAATGCACTATATTTCGCGCTGCCCACTTGATATATGGACCCTCGTGAGAGCGGGGACAAGGCGTAACAGCCTCTCCCACAGCGCGAAGTGGGGCTCGATGCCCAGAAGAGCTCAGAAGAGCTACGTAACCCGCGATATGCAGGATTGATGCGGGCGTGAGGTGATGGAGCTGGAGTCCGAGAACTCCAGGAGCCTCATGGAGGAATGGATGTACAGAAATCCGAGCCCCTTATTAGATAGGGGACGAAACATACCCGCCCCCTTTGTTGGGATTAGGGTAATCCTCTTCTAGCTTCCCACCTTTGTAGGTGGCAAGCCCAGCTCGAACCGAACCATGAAGGCCGGAGGGAGATATCCCCATTTGGAGCTTCACCAGCTCAAGTGCGAAAGAGCATCTCCTCCAATCTCTGGCGAAGAGCTGGGAGCGCGAGAAGAGGAGCCGCGTTGACGGTCCATGATGGAATGGATTCTTCGTCGAAAGCGCTCCGATGAGTATTTGCGAGAGGAAGATGGTGATTTGGATCTGGATTCTTGCCTCCCTTATAGGCAGATTATTCGCACAACTAGGGGGTAAAACATAAAAGACACCCTGGATTTTCACATTCGCACGACGTGTGGAAGAAGGCCCTTATTGGGCGGGGAAGCCAAGACGCGCAACATTGATGAGGAAGTTGGACACTGTTCGGCAGGTACATGGAACTTAAAGGAGAACCCGCCTTACAACGCCGAAGACTACACGCATGCTGGACTTATCGTCATTGAAGCCTGGTTCGGGGGATACTGAGGGAGTCCCGGATTAGGGGGTGTCCGGATAGAGGGACTACCGTCATCGGCCGGACTATCATTTGCCGGACTATCATCATCGACCGGACTCCAAGACTATGAAGGTAGAAGATTGAAGACTTCCCCCCGTGTCCGGATGGGACTTTCCTTGGCGTGGAAGGCAAGCTTGGCGATACGGATATGTAGATCTCCTACCATTGTAACCGACTCTATGTAACCCTAGCTCTCTCCGGTGTCTATATAAACCGGATGGCTTTAGTCCGTAGGACAACAATCACAACCCTTACAATCATACCATAGGCTAGCTTCTAGGATTTAGCCTCCTTGATCTCGTGGTAGATCCACTCTTGTAAACATCCACAATATCAATATCAATCAAGCAAGACGTAGGGTTTTACCTCCATCAAGAGGGCCCGAACCTGGGTAAACATCGTGTCCCTTGTCTCCTGCTACCATCCGCCTAGACGCATAGTTCGGGACCCCCTACCCGAGATCCGCCGGTTTTGACACCGACAGCCTCCCCCACCACACACCGATAGTCGAGCGCTGTAGGTAGGTATCCATGCCACAGAGACAAACCGCACCTGTCCCCTCTCTCGTTCTTCTAGGCCAGCCACTCTATATCTTTGACATGGCCACACACAAATTCGATGGCACTCTTTATCGACCGCGCGCACACACACACACACATCATCCCTCTCTTCGATTCTATGGACACCTTAAGTTGATGATACCTCTACTCTCTTCTTGTGGATCGCCCCCTCTATATATATGGTATATCCAAGACTCTATTTCACACACATTGCATATGTTACATTTTTTTGATTAATACCCCCCTCCCTAAAAAAACTCTCACGAACCCACACACTATATCTCTCTACGTTTGTATCTCTCTCACACAACCCCACGTAGGTGGTGTACGTATACAAGAAGAGAATAGGTGCACCGTGCACGTACTCAAGCTTTGTGCCCAGCCACACCCGCGCGGGTACACGGTGGAGCTCATTTCTGCATGAAATGGAAGCCCACGTACTAATTTGAACGTGTGTAGCGGTTGTTTACCTACGGAGGTCGTGTACCATGCGTGCACGAAACGAAGTTCGACTTGATGCGTTGGCGCGTTATTTTTAAATAAAGTAATATCGCTCAATGGCACGTACACAGAATATAAAACGATTTTTATGGAGAAAAAGGTAGTCCGCTCCACTATATATAATGGAGCCTCCCTGCCTGGTTTGTCTCTCTTCATAGTATCTCACACAAGGCTGTGGTGGCATCTCTCTCTCTCTCTCTCACCATTGGTCACTGATCCGGCCGCATACCGTCCGCCGGCGGAAAGGGAGGACGTGCATCATTTCTCCGTTCGAAGGGGCCGAGGCAACACGTCCAGATCTGTGGTACACGCCGTTCTCTCTGACCAAGCTTCGGCGCGTAGGGCCTACGCCACCTGCTCGCTGCCGCAGTATGGGCAGATTCCGCCCACCGCCACTCACCTAGTTACATCCCGATGACCTCCAGGTATCCCCTCCGGCCTTGCTCCACTGCTCGTCTTCCCATGTCGGTGCATGTGGATCTTCCATAGTTCTTTGCACAAAACGTAGCTCGTCCGGCGTACTTTCCATATTGCAATCTCGTCCTCACACCGTTTTAGACAAACACAACCGTGTTGTTATCTTCCCTTAGCACAAGGAATATGCTTCTTTTTTGTCGTCGCAACTGTCATCAACAATATTTATCTTTTTACAAATTTCAAATGGGCATATTTTAGAGTGTAGATTCACTCATTTTGCTTCGTATGTGTACTCCCTCCGTTCCTAAATATTTGTCTTTGTAGAGATTTCAACAAGTGCCTACATACGGAGCAAAATGAGTGAATCTACACTCTAAAATATGTCTATATACATACATATGTAGTAGTCCATTTGAATCTCCAAAAAAACAAAAAATTGAGTAGTGACTCGTTGAAATCTCCAGAAAGACAAATACTCCGGAGTATATTTAAGAACCGAGGGGGTAGTGCACAGCCGCATGGGAGAGTCAGACCGGTCGTTGCGGTGCATTAATAGTGAGTAATGAGCAGTCAAGTCATAAGCCCCACCTTTCCCACTGTAAGTTGCTCGAAAGAAGCAACCATCAATACACTCTTCTTTGAATCCACTCATAGTACTCCATCCGTCATTGTTTATAGAGCGCGCTTCAGAAAAAAGAGAAAATCTCTGGGACCAAGGCGACTAGCGATCGGCCTGAAAAATAGCATGTGTAGTTATAGCACGGCGTCTATTACTAGAGGAAATAATGCGTACACACATGCATGCAGTGCTTCCACCCCGGGTACACACATGCATGCACTTACTCCACTCCATAGTACTACATCGAGAGAAAATTGCGGTTACCACGCCCCAATTAATTGAGCATTAAATCAAACGCGCCTAAAGTCTCTCTCGTGGTGGAAATGCATTGAAAGAAATGCATCATAATGAAGCGCTACCAGAACCGTGACGGAGGGAGGAGTAGTATGAAGGTGCAAAACCAAGTACGCAGATGGCTAATCGGTCAACGCACCTCCTCTTGGCATATCACTGACATGTGGGACCGGAGTGTGAGCAAACCGATCTCAATTGACGGCAAAATGGGCAACCCGCCGTTCCTTGAGAGAGACGAGGAGCGAGAACACACAGACGGGCTCGCACGGAGGCCAAGATATATTCGAGCATGGTTGATCGATATCATTATTACATGTTGGGCTGTCGTTTTCCGCCCTTCTCTGGAATAAATGTGTACTTTATCAGAGATTGAGAAAAATAAGAGTACAGAGGCTCCACCATGCGGTTCTAGTAGTAGTACTACTCGTACTACTAAACCTTGTGATTGGCTCTTCGCCTCTTCGTGAAGTCGAACAATGATGGTACTCCGCATGTTCAGTACTATAGTTGTAGCGACTGCACCGAATGGATCCAGCCTCGTGCTCGTTGTCATCCCCGGATCAGAATGCCGACACCACACAGATTTCAAGGATTTATTGCAGAGTAGCAATCACACACTTATTACATCGTTGTCCACAAGGGAACTTATTACAATAATATGGCTTAAGGCCATCTAATAATAACAGCGGAAGGCTTGGAAGATAAGCGAGTCCATCAACTCCAACGGCATCACTGAGTATAGAACCACGACCTAACACCTTACTCGTCATCTGAAAAGTCTGCAACGTGAAAGTTGCAGCCCGAAAACGGGTCAGCACATGGAATATGCTGGCAATGTAACACATAAGAGCAATGAATGAATAAGCCTATACTACATGCATATATGGCTGGTGGTAAGGCTCTACGGTTACATTTGCATAAAGCTGATTTTTCCCTACATCAAAGGAATAGTTTTATTTAACTATCATGGTGGTTGTTAAACATTGAGAATGGTTGACAGCATCCTCAATCCCAATTAAAAGTACTCATCAAAACCCAACAACTTTTATTAGAGGTAACATGTTGAGATTCACATGATATTCAATTACCAGATACTCAAAATGTCCATAACCGGGGACACGGCTAATCATGATTAGTTTATACACTCTGCAGAGGTTTATGACTTTTCCCCACAAGACTCGATCGCCTCCGCTTGGTTCTCGTGACTTCATGGTGTTTGAGAAACGGATGACCGAGACATAGTCTTTCGTAAGCGCTTAGCACCTTACATGTGGGTAGACCGCACCAACCTACATCCCCTACATCAGCTAGCCTACCCGTAAGAGTTCGCACAACTTAGTCAACTACGCCAGAGCCCATAATTGGCTTGTGGCTGCACACGGAAGTTTCAGCTTGAATAATCTTATGATCCCTTAGAGCCCGGGTGGCGGTCCAAGAAATACAGTAAGTCCTCGATAGAAACCAGGTGCCTCAATCCACCCAGATGTGTGTTTAGGTTGCCACCTTAGATAAACCATTAATTAACAATCTCACATCTGTCATGGATATTCACTCACCCAATCCACGCCTACTAGCATAGCACGGCATAATAAGCAAACGAGAAGTAACTCCCAAGGTTTCATAAGTAAAACAGTAATAGGTACTACTCAATCTACTTCCCATCCCACAATTTAATTAGATCCTAATCATGCAAGTGTTTGAGGAATAGATCTAATGCATAAAAACTGGGTATGAGAAGAGTATGATCAGTGTTACTTGCCTTGCCGATGATCCGCGAGACCTAGAGATTCAAGTAACAAGCGGCGACTCGGTGATCTAACGCAGACAAACAACAAGCATACAATAAGTACTCATCTAATGCACGGGAAATCTCGAATAAAAGATCTAACCAGAAAGTTCAACTTAAGAACCCTGGTTGCAAAAGATTCGAATCAAAATAAACATCGAAAGTCGAAACTCGAGAGAGAACGACTCGTTTTGCAAATCTGAAACTAGGTCAAAATTTCACAGTAGCAAAACTCTGTGAAAGTAGGTTAGTCGAACGGCGGTTTCACATTCTAAACTCCAGCGCTTGAATCACCTGATTCCGATAAACGAGCGAGAAATAAAACAGATTTGAAAATCGGATCTCAAATCGAATCGAAAAATAACGGATTAAATCCGATTAAAAGAAAACGACGAACGGTTTAAATAACGGACGTTCGTTAACAGAACTAATCCAACGAACACGTTATTGAAACGAACGGTTCGGTGAACGTCATAAATAAGAAAACCAAAAAATAAAACTAATCTAGGGTTTTTAAAAAACCGAACATCTTTTTTAAAAAACCGGATCTGTTTTTTAGGGAAACCGATCGGGCGGTGGCGGCTACCTCGGTGGCTCGCCGCGCGGGGCTCGGCGGGCTCCGGGCGGGGTCCGCGGGGGGGGTTCGGAGGGCGGCGAGTCGGGGCGTGCTCGCGACGGCGGGGAACGGCGACGGCGGAGAACGGCGCGGCGGCGGGTTCGCTTGGCGGGGGAGGGCGGCGGCAAGGTCGAGGTGAGGGAGAGGGGGGCGGCGATTTATGGGAGGGGGAGAGGCGGCGCTTGGGAAGGGGCAAGGGGCGGGGTGGATTCGGACTCGGGCGGCGGGGTCGTCTTGGCGGCGGGCTCAAGGCTGGGAGAGGGAGGCGGGCGCGGGCCGGGCCTGGCTGGTGGGCTGGGCCTTGGCCTGGGGGGGGCGTTTTTTTTAAATAAAATTAAACCAAACTAATTAAAAAAATACCAAATGAATTCTGATTTAAATAAAACAAATTTTCCCGACTCCTAAAAATGAGTCTAACAAAATGAACTTTTAAACGGCAAACATGCATATATTTTTAAATGCTCATTTTGCCTAAGCAAAATAAATCTTCCAAAACCAAATTTGATTTATTTATAAAATCTTCATTTTTCCTAATTGTTGGGAAAGTCATATTATTCCCTCTCTTAATTTTCATAGGAAAACTTTATGAAGATAATTTAAATAAATCCAAATGATCCTATTTTCAAGTTTTGAGAAAACCCAAATATGAAAATAATGAAACTTCCAACTCTCTCCGAGGGTCCTTGAGTTGCGTGAAATTTCTAGGATCGGAAAAATGCGAGAAAATATGATATGCATGATGACTCTAATGTATAACATTCCAAATTGAAAATTTGGGATGTTACAAACCTACTCTTTAAGATGAATCTCCCTCGAGATTCGGGTTGGCTAGAAAATAGGTGAGGGTGGTCCTTACAAAACTTCCTCTCTTTCCTGGTGGCTTCATCCTCGGTGTGGTGGCTCCAATCGAACTTTGCAAAACTTGATAACCTTTCTGCGGGTAACTCTGCCGCATAATCGAGAATCTTAACGGTTTTTCCTCATATGTCAAGTCATCCTTCAACTGAATTGCTTCCAAAGTGGCACTCGTGTCTCTTAACGGTACCTCTGCTATCTCGGGTGACATTTCTTCAACTAGAAACATGGAATACATCATGAACTCCCGACAGTCCTTCCGCAATTCCAATTTATACGCAACTTCTCCCATGCGTTGCAAAATCTTATATGGTCCAACGAAACGGGTGCTAACTTTCCTTTCACTCCAAAACGCTTAACTCCTCAAGCGGGATACTCGAGATATACTGCTCTCAACTTCATACTCAATCGCTTGCGCTTTGAATCGGCATAGCTCTTTTTGTCCGGACTGGGCTACCTTGAGCTCGTCTCAATCAACTTAACTTTCTGCTGCACTCCTTAATTAAATCTGGTCCAAACAATCGACGATCTCCAGCCAGTCCCATGACAACGGTGTCCTGCACCTTCTTCCATACTGAGCCTCGAAGGTGCCATCTTTAAGCTGGTTTGGTAACTGTTATTGTAGGAAAATTCTGCATACGGCAAATTATCATCCCAACTAGATCCATAATCTAGTGCACAAGCTCTCAAAGATGTCCTCCAAAATCTGATTGACTCTCTCGGTCTATCCATCGGTCTGTGGGTGGAAAGCTGTCATCAATTCCAATCGGGTTCCCAATGTTTCGTGTAACCGGTTCCAAAATTTCAAGTAAACCGGGTTCCTCTATCCGATACGATGCTCCTCGAACTCCGTAAACACACAATTCTGGTCATGTATATCTTCGCCAACTTAGCACTGCTATAGGTAGTCTTGACTCGAATGAAATGAGCTACCTTGGTCAAACGATCGACTATGACCCAAATCGAGTCATATCCTGAACGGGTCTTTGGCATACCTGTGATGAAATCCATGCCTAGTTTATCCCACTTCCATTCGGTATCGGCAACGGTTGTAATAATCCTGCTGCTTCGATGCTCGCTTTTACTTTCTGACATACATCACAAATTGCTACATACTCCGCAATATCCTTCTTCATTCCGGTCCACCAGAAAATATTCTTCAAATCCAAATACATTTTGGTGTTTCCTGGGTGAATCGAATAAGGTGAATCATGGGCTTCTTGCAAAATCAACTTCCTGATCTCTGGGTCATTGGGCACATAAACACGGTCTTCAAACCATAGGGTATCGTGCTCATCCTCACGAAATCCTTTAGCTTTTCCTTTGCTCATTTTCTCCTTTATAGAGGCAACTTCCTTATCCGCCTTTTGGGCTTCTCGATTTTGTCCATTAGTGTCAATCAATCTCCAATGCTGCTACATAGCCTCTCGAACTATTTCCAAACATAGTTCTCAAGGTCCTCGCTAACTCATTGGGTATTCCTCCCATCATTAGGGTATTGACGTGGCTCTTACGGCTCAATGCGCCGCCACGACATTAGCCTTTCCGGGTGATAATGCAATCTCATATCATAATCCTTGATTATCTCTAACCATCTCCTTTGTCCGAGATTCAATTCTTCGTGTGAAGATGTACTTCAAACTCTTGTGATCCGTATATACTTCACAATGATTTCCAATGAGAAAATGTCTCCACGTCTTCAAGGCATGCACAACGGCTGCTAACTCCAAATCATGAGTGGCATAATTCAACTCATGGGGCTTAAGTTGTCGTGAAGCATACGAAACAACTCTTCCTTCCTGCATAAGCACGGCTCCAAGTCCTCGACGTGAAGCGCCGCAATACACCTCATAATCCTTAGTCTGATCTGGCAATACCAAAACTGGTGAGGTAACCAATCTTTTCTTCAACTCCTGAAAACTTGCCTCACAGTCCTCAGTCCATATGAATTTGTTTTCCTTCTTTAACAATTCTGTCATAGGCTTTGCAATCCTTGAGAAATTCTCAATGAATCTTCGTAGTATCCTGCGAGTCCAAGGAATCTCGAATCTCTCCAACTGTCGTTGGTGCTTCCCATTTGGTTACGGTCTCAACTTTTGTGGGTCAATCGCTATCCTTCTCCGGATATAACATGTCCGAGAAATCCAACTTCCTTTAGCCAAAACTCACATTTGCTGAACTTGGCATACAACTGGTGTTCCTCGCCCAAAACCAATCGCAAATGTTCCTTGTGTTCTTCTTCATTCTTCGAGAAAATCAAAATATCATCAATGAACACCACGACGAACTTATCCAAAAACTCCATAAACACTTTGTTCATCAGGTTCATGAAATAGGCTGGTGCGTTAGTCAGTCCAAATGACATAACGGTATACTCGTACAGTCCATATCTCGTGGTAAACGCTGTCTTGGGTATATCTTGCTCCCGAATCTTCAACTGATGGTACCCTGATCGCAAGTCGATCTTAGAAAACACTTTGGCTCCTTGCAAGCGATCAAACAGATCATTTATCATAGGTAGTGGGTACTTGTTCTTGATTGTTACTTCATTCAATCCACGGTAATCAACAACCATTCTCAACGATCCATCCTTCTTCTCCACTAACAAAACGGGTGATCCCCAAGGTGAAGAACTTGGGCGAATAAAACCTTTATCCAATAGTTCCTTAATCTGCTTCTTGATTTCCGCCAAATCCTTTGCGGGCATCCCAGACGGTCGCTTCGATATCGGGCCTGTTCTCGCAACAGCTCGATCAAAATTCAATGTCTCTATCCGCGGCATTCCCGCAACTCTTCCGAAATACATCAGATAATCCTTCACCACTGTACTTCTTCCCGTACCACTCGATAAGCAATTAACTTGTGCTCTCCTCGCTCGTGCCGTGATACATACTTAATCCTCCTTCCTTCGGTGTGGTGAGCAAAATTGACGTTGTGGTACAATCTATGTTTCCACCATACTTTGATAACCAATCCATTCCTAATATCACATCCAATCCTTGGGATTCCAGAACTATTAGGTCTGAGGGGAAAACATAGTGTCCAATCCTTAGTGGCAGTCGATCACACCATTTACTAGCCATGTATTCTGCTCCGGTGAGGTTACTAGCATGGGTGACCTAAGGGCTTGGGTCGGTAAATTGTACTTATCCACAAATCCCTTGATATGTATGAATGCGATGCACCAAAGATCGAAAAGAACAACTGCAGAAATGACTTAACCAAAAACTTACCGACATCGTGCATCGGGCTGATCTTCAACCTCCTCCACATCAATGTGGTTCACCTGTCCCTGTTGAAAGGGTTTGGCTTCTTTCCGAGCTTCCATTGCCATTTCCATTCGCCTTCGGGCATATCATTTGCATAGTGCCCATCTTGCGGCACTTAAAGCAAGTAATGTGACTCAGTCTACCTTGGATGGTGTTGACGGTTGGTGCGGTTCTGTCCATTGCTTCCTCCATTCCCGCTCCCATTCTTGGTGCCATTATGGTTATGCTAATTACCTCCTCCATGGTTATGCTGAAACTGAATTCCTGATTTAGGGGTATAACGAGGCTTCGGGATCCAGAGTTATACTTCCCTTGTCCATACTTCCGCTTGGTTCTCAATTTGTCGCTGCTTTCCTTCAATCATGAGAGCTCGGTCTACTAACTCCTGGTAGTTGTTGAAACTTGCTACCATCAACGGCATGCTGAACTCATCATTCAGTCCTTCTAGAAACTTCTCCTGCTTAGCTGCATCCGTAGTAACGCTATCCGGGGCATAACGTGCTAATTTGCTAAAATCATCCACATACGCCAACAGTCCTTCCTCCTTGGCGTAAGTTGCAAAACTCACGCTTCTTCATGGCCATGGCTCCTGCTGAAACATGGGCAAGTCTGAAAGCTTGCTGAAACTGGTCCCATGTGATGTTGTCTCACGGGTAAGTGGTCTGTGAAATTCTCCCACCATGCTTTCTGGGTCCTTCAAGCTGGTGTGCTGCAAACTTCACTCTTTCACCATCTGTGCATCCTGCAGTGGTCAGCTCCTTCCTATCTTGCGGAGCCACCATCTGCCACAATCGGCTCGGTGCTATCGAATACACCGCGGTTCATCTAAGGAAACGAGTCGATGATCCGCAGTGGTGGTGGTGGCGGTGGGTTGTTGTTGTTGTTGTTCTCGCACCAATGTTTGAATCAGGTATTCGCTGCTGGATCAATTGGGTGATCTCAAGCGGAAAACGAATCCGGGGTCGCGTCTCGGAGGCATCTGATGGGTTTAGAAAAGGAGAGAAATGTAGAATAGAATGAGGTCTAAGGGAATCACTACCCAAATGCACATGAGCAAAAACACACAAAATCACTTCATTCAATCAAACAAGGGCTTACAACGATCTAACTATCGCAAAAGTGCGTGTACTATAATGTTTACATGGAGGGAAATACTACTAATATGTGGGGGACTTCTACTAATTTGAACCGGTGGAAGACTCCATGATGTCTGCTCCACCGCCTTCAAAGTCGGGTTCACTTGGATCCGAATCGGTGTCGCCGATGTTAATGTAGTCGCTGGGTATTCGACATACCGGTCTTCATTCCCGAGCGCCAACTTCTTCTTGAGTTCTTCGATCTCGTACTTAAGATCGTTATTGTGTCTTGCTAGAGCTACGATCTCGCCCATGTAGTCCTTGCGTAGTCTTTAGTTCTTCTTCCATTCGATGATCCTTCCTTTGTCTTCTCAACTCCAACATGTCATTGCACATTTGGTTCTCTGGCGCCGAATGTGCTGATTTAACTCCCGGATGAAAGCTGCAATGGATCTATCCTTCTTGGTGCCGACGACGCCCCAGCTTGTCATCTCGGCGTCGCAAATCTGGTAGATGGTATCCTTGAGGTCTTCTTGATAAACTTCCCAATGCGCCCCATGGTGATGTGAGCTGCCATGCTCTTTCCTGCACTCCAAGTTGGTGCAATCAAAACACTATCTATAGGCTTGGTGATTGGGGCTAATGTCCTTCCCGAACGTGAGCATGAATCTTCCAGCGCTCCTCTTGAGCAGAGTGGCGTTGAAAGTCCCGTGAAGCTTGGTAGTCCAATGTTCGTGTACTTAGTAACTTCCTTCAAGTGAAATCCAAAAGGTGTGCCTTCATCCGTTGGGTGTACTTGATCTTCGCGTCCGTCATCCTAAAGAGAGTAGAAAAGATGAGGAGTTAGAAAATGGGAAGAGAGTAGTGATCTATGGTTTTAACTTAGTGGTCGTGTCCTACAAATAGCGTGTGCTCGATACCATTCTCTCAGAGCGACCAGACCCAAATGGATCCAGTCTCGTGCTCGGTGTCATCCCCGGATCAAGAATGCCGACACCACACAAGATTTCAAGGATTTATTGCGAGTAGCAATCACACACTTATTACATCGTTGTCCACAAGGGAACTTATTACAATAATATGGCTTAAGGCCATCTAATAATAACAGCGAAGGCTTGGAAGATAAGCGAGTCCATCAACTCCAACGGCATCACCGAGTATAGAACCACGACCTAACACCTTACTGTCAGTTCTAAAAGTCTGCAATGTGAAAGTTGCAGCCCAAAACGGGTCAGACATGGAATATGCCGGCAATGTAACACATAAGAGCAATGAATGAATAAGCCTATACTACATGCATATATGGCTGGTGGTAAGGCTCTACTGTTACATTTGCATAAAGCTGATTTTTTCCTACATCAAAGGAATAGTTTTATTTAACTATCATGGTGGTTGTTAAACATTGAGAATGGTTGACAGATCCTCAATCCCAATTAAAAGTACTCATCAAAACCCAACAACTTTTATTAGAGGTAACATGTTGAGATTCACATGATATTCAATTACCAGATACTCAAAATGTCCATAACCGGGACACGGCTAATCATGATTAGTTTATAAGTCATGGATATTCACTCACCCAATCCACGCCTACTAGCATAGCACGGCATAATAAGCAAACGAGAAGTAACTCCCAAGGTTTCATAAGTAAAACAGGTAATAGGTACTACTCAATCTACTTCCCATCCCACAATTTAATTATATCCTAATCATGCAAGTGTTTGAGGAATAGATCTAATGCATAAAAAACTGGGTATGAGAAGAGTATGATCAAAGTGTTACTTGCCTTGTCGATGATCCGCGAGACCTAGAGATTCAAGTAACAAGCGGCGACTCGGGTGATCTAACGCAGACAAACAACAAGCATACAATAAGTACTCATCTAATGCACGGGAAATCTCGAATAAAAGATCTAACCAGAAAGTTCAACTTAAGAACCCTGGTTGCAAAAGATTCAATCAAAATAAACATCGAAAAGTCGAAACTCGAGAGAAACGACCGGTTTTGCAAATCTGAAACTAGGTCAAAATTTCACAGTAGCAAAACTCTGTGAAAGTAGGTTAGTCGAACGGCGGTTTCATTCTTTAAACTCAGCGCTTGAATCACCTGATTCCGATAAACGAGCGAGAAATAAAACAGATTTGAAAATCGGATCTCAAATCGAATCAAAAATAACGGATTAAATCCGATTAAAAGAAAACGATTTAATGGTTTAAATAACGGACGTTCATTAAGAACTAATCCAACGAACACGTTTATTGAAACGAACGGTTCGGTGAACGTTCATAAATAAGAAAACCGAAAAAATAAAACCAATCTAGGGTTTTAAAAAACCGAACATCTTTTTTTAAAAAACCGGATCTGTTTTTAGGGAAACCGGATCGGGCGGGTGGCGGCTACCTCCGGTGGCTCGGCCAGGGCTCCGCGGGCTCCGGCAAGGGGGTCCGCGGGGGGGGGTTCGGAGGGCGGCGGAGTCGGCGGCGTGCTCGCGACGGCGGGGAACGGCGGCGGGGAGAACGGCGGCATGGGTTCGCTTAGCGGGTGAGGGCGGCAGCAAGGTCGAGGTGAGGAGAGGGGGGGCGATGGCGGGAGGGGGGAGAGGCGCGCCTTTGGGAAGGGGGCAGGGGGCGGGTGGAGTCGGACTCGGGCGGCGGGTCGTCGGCGGCGGGCTCGCAAGGGGAGGGAGAGGGAGGCGGGCGCTGGGCCGGCCTGGCTGGGCCGGCTGGGCCTTGGCCCAGGGGGGGGTGCGTTTTTAAAATAAAATTAAACCAAACGAATTAAAAAAAATACCAAATGAATTCTGATTTAAATAAAACAAATTTTCCCCGACTCCTAAAAATGAGTCGAACAAAATGAACTTTTAAAACGGCAAACATGCATATATTTTTAAAATGCTCATTTTTGCCTAAGCAAAATAAATCTTCCAAAACCAAATTTGATTTATTTATAAAATCTTCATTTTTCCTAATTGTTGGGAAAGTCATATTATTCCCTCTCTTAATTTTCATAGGAAAAACTTTATGAAGATAATTTAAATAAATCCAAATGATCCTATTTTCAAAATTTGAGAAAACCCAAATATGAAAATAATGAAACTTCCAACTCTCTCCGAGGGTCCTTGAGTTGCGTGAAATTTCTAGGATCGGAAAAATGCGAGAAAAATATGATATGCATGATGACCTAATGTATAACATTCCAAATTGAAAATTTGGGATGTTACAATAGTGTATGCCTCTGGCAATCTGACACCGAATGAACTGATGCATGTCCACCGCCTGGGCGAGGGTACGTTGCATTAGTCAAAAGGCGTAAGCCAGCTTCACCTTGTCCTGCAAGCTTCTCCTCGTTTTGAGAGTTGATGGGACACACCAACAAGTAGTGCTAGTCCATACTCCCTCCTTTCTGGTTAATATGGCTTAATCTTTTTTTGGCTAAATGAGAGAGCTTTATTCATATATAGGCATTCTTAGGACGATCAGCCAAGACATCGATCACTAGGAAGCGAGGTACCCATAAAAAAGAAGTAGGAAGCGAGGTGTTTCATCAAGCCAAAGACTCGTCAAGATTCAATGTGCAGCAAGCACGGTTCGCATAAAGATGCGCCGCTAAGTTTGCTGACCTGTTTACATGCTGAATAACAAAAAAGAGGAAATATTACCGAGCGCCCTATTTGTAACAGGATATGACCTGAATTGCGGGAATTGTGGCGAGTGTTCCATGCAATGAACTTCCATTATCACATGCGAGAACCCTCAAGAGAACCAAATGTGTTGAAGATTGCTTTATCACATTTTAAAAATATAATAAGAGTGCAGCGCCTCCATCCGGGTTCCTAGTACTAGTATAGTACCTCTATAGACTATAGTAGTAGTAGTACTAGTAAACTTTGCGCTTGGCTGTTCGCCTCTTGAAAGTGCAACAATAATAGTACTACTAGTATAGTGTATGCTTCGCAACTGACACTAAATTAACTGCTGCACGCCCACCGCCTGAGTGAAGGACAGCTTGCATTAGTCAAAATTTTCTCCTTGTCCTGCGAGCCATCACACAGACAAGCTCCCTGCCTTACAAGCTTTCTCCTCGCTCGCAAGTTGACAGGACACAACAAAGTAATGCTAGTCCATACTGCCTCCTCTCCGTTAATATGGCTTAATTTCAAACGAGATAAATACATCGTCATCACAGTATATTTGTAAAAATATGGTCAGTGGACTTCATAATATGCTCATTGCGCCAATATATACATTTTCCGTGTTTATACGGTCACTAGCTCCTGGTTGAGTATGTGTGTGCATGCACGTAGGTTGAGCACTTGAGCGTGACTGCTGTGTGTTCCGTCAGGTGCTCGGACATGCATGCATTAGGGCATCGCGCACGCTTTTAAGGCCCATGTGTACGCAGGATCGCTGCATACACGTAGGGGAGTACGTAGGGGCCACTAAAGGAGCAACAAATCAATAAAGAAGTTAGTCGGAAGAAGCAACAATCATTTCACTCTTCAATGACACATACGCAATAGAAAATGGTTGATATGGAGAGAAAACCCACTATATATACACTATTCAGAGCCGCAGACGGGCATGGGCATTTGCAGGCACGAGAGGACACACGCCTGGTGATCAGCGAAGCTTGTGGTAAGTGATGTAGAGCCCACAGCCTTCGGCGGGCACTCCACCACCGAGGAGAGGACGGTGTCCACCACCGTGTTCCGCACGTCAAGCCACCGCCTGGCTGCGACTTCGCACTGCCGCTGGTTCCCGGGGCGCTCGACGCGGCAGTCCGCGCAAGCCAGGTACCCTTCCTTGCACTGCACAAATCAATCGAACAACACATCAATCAAGAAACCTGCACCTTGCTCGATCAGCCAAACGGACGAGGTCTATTCGAACCTCATACACTTGAGGCTTCAAGGGGCGAAGGCACAAGGGGTAGTGGAGCAAGGTGAGGTCCATCGAGACAATAGAGAGCTCCATCGTCGGGTCCTGTTCCGTCTGCATGTTCTCGCCTCCTCGTGCAAAACCATCTCTCTTTATTAGGGCCGGGCATTACAAAGCTTTACCGTCACATATTCATACTACTTCAAGGTGCATTAAATCAACACATGCAACTATCAAAAGGAGAGTCACGACATGCATGCATGCGTTGTAACTAATGCATCGGTAAACACAAATTATTGAAATATATCGAGTGCAGTGCTTTGATGTGTCGCACAACTCGCATAAGACCGAGAAATTTGATTACTATAACGCCTTCGCTTAATCAAGACTCTTCCTTTGGCTGCATGACAGTGGGCCACCAATTGTTGGGCCCACCTATCATGGACGCAAAGGCAGGAGCAAGAAGTCAATGAAGCTATGTCCCTCCCTCGCCCATGAGCGTGGTGGCTGGCAGGACTAGCTAGGAGAAGCTGTCCGCTACATGCTCTACCTCCTTACGCTGTGGACATGCAGAGTTCAATCGGTGTCGATGGCTAGAAGCATACTCTAATACCTCCACTTCAGTAGTACTACCAAGAGGCGAAGAGCCAAGTGCAGCCCGACGCTGTGGTGGCGCTTTCATGTAGAGTAGTCTAGGATAGCGGTACCGTGCCTCGTAAGCTTAAAATCATTGGGGTCGGCTCCATGCTATATTTTTTGATTAAAATAATCTTCGGCCCGACCTGTCATCCCGGTGATTCTAGTTTACACGCCTATCTGGTCAAGACAGGAATATATATTTTAATTTGTGGTGGGGTAAATGCTAGAGGTTGCAGCAAATGGAGTATTGTACATCAATGGGTCTTTCAGCCAAGTTTAGAGGCAACCATGCGGGGCCATATGATGTGTCGCAATCAACTCGCATAACAAGGGAAGCTTGATTTTACTACTACACGCCTTCTCCCGCCCATGCGCTGGGTGGCTCGCAGACGAGGACAGGCTTTTGCTTATAATACTACAACAAGCTATCCCTCTGGCCATGTGGACGGGCATGCAGCAAGGATTCGATACTATAGAAGTAGTAGAAGTAACATCATTGTTCATCTTCTCAAGAGGCTAAGTGTTGGGGAACGAGCAGAAATTCAAAATTTTCACGCATCACCAAGATCAATCTATGGAGTAATCTAGCAACGAGGGAAGGGAGTGCATCTACATACCCTTGTAGATCAAGTAGCGGAAGCGCTGCAAGAACGCTGGATGAAGGAGTCGTGATCAGAGCGATTCAGATCGCGGTTGACTCGATCTAAGCGCCAACCACGGCGCCTCCGTGTTCAACACACGCAGCCCGGTGACGTCTCCCATGCCTTGATCTAGCAAGGGGAGAAGGAGAGGTTGGGAAGACTCCACCCAGCAGCAGCACGACGGCGTGGTGGTGAAGGAGGAGCGTGGCAATCCTGCAGGGCTTCGCCAAGCACCGCAAGAAACGAGGAGGGAGAGGGGTAGGGCTGCGCCAAGAGGGAGATGTTCTGGTGTGTCGGGCAGCCCCTAGACCTCAACTATATATAGGGGAAGGGGAGGGGGCTACGCACCCTCTAGGGTTCCCACCCCAAGGGGTGCAGCCCTGCATCCCATCTAGGGTGGCGGCTAAAAGGGGGAGAAGGGAGGCACACTGGGTGGGCCTTAGGGCCCATCTGCCCTAGGGTTTGCCCCTTCCCACTCTCCCCGCGCTTTGGCCTTGGGGGGGCGCACCAGCCCACCTGGAGCTGGTCCCCTCCCCCACTTTGCCCATGCAGCCTTCTGGGGCTGGTGGCCCCACCCGATGGACCCCGGGACCTCCCCTGGTCCCAGACGCTACCGATAGCACCAAACTTTTCCAAAGGACCAAAGCAGGACTTCCCAGATATAAATCTTTACCTCCGACCATTCCGAACTCCTCGTGACGTCCGGGATCTCTCCGACTCAACAACATTCGTAACCACGCATATGTTGGGGAACGTTGCATAAAATAAAATTTTCCTACGCTCACCAAGATCCATCTATGAGTTCATCTAGAAACGAGAGAGAGAGAGAGATACATCTACATACCCTTGTAGATCACGCATGGAAGCGCTCAAGAGAACGGGGTTGAGGGAGTCGCTCGCCGTGATCCAAATCACCGGAGATCCTAGCGCCGAACGGACGGCACCTCCGCTGCTCAACACACGTGACGGTCAGCGTGACGCCTCCTCCGCCTTGATCCAGCAAGGGAAAGGAGAGGTTGATGAAGATCCAAAGAGCACGACGGCGGGTGGTGGATGTAGCAGACTCCTGCAGGGCTTCACCAAGCAACTACGGAGGAGGAGGAGGTGTAGCAGGGGAGGGAGGTGCCAAGACTTGGGTGCGGCTGCCCTCCCTCCCCTTTATATAGGCCCCTTGGGGGCGCCGCCCTCTAGATCCCATCTAGATGGGGGGGGGCGGCCAAGGGGGGAGGCTTGCCCCCAAGGCAGTGGGCGCCCCACCCCTAGGTTTCCAACCCTAGGCGCAGGGGGGCAAGGGGGGCGACCAGCCCACCAGGGGTTGGTTCCTCCCACTTCAGCCCACGGGCCCTCGGGATAGGTGGCCCCACCTGTGGGACCCTCGATCTTTCCGGTGGTCCCACAACACCGTGACCTCAAACTCTCCCTGCCGGCCGTCAAACAACACTTCCTATATATAATTCTTTACCTCCGACCATTACGAACTCCTCGTGACGTCCGGGTCTCATCCGGACTCAACAACTTTCGGTTTGCTGCATACTCATATTCATACAACCCTAGCATCACCGAACCTTATGTGTAGACCCTACGGTTCGGAGACATGCGACATGACCGAGACGGCTCTCCGTCAAGAACCAACAGCGGATCTGGATACCCATGTGGCTCCTACATGCTCCTCGATGATCTCATCGGATGAACCATGATGTCGAGGATTCAAGCAACCCCAGTATACAATTCCCTTTGTCAATCGGTATGTTACATGCCCGAGATTTGATCGCGGTATCCCAATACCTCGCTCAATCTCGCTACCGCAAGTCACTTTACTTGTACCGTAATGCATGATCCCGTGACCAAACACTTGGTCACTTTGAGCTCATTATGATGATGCATTACCGAGTGGGCCTAAGGATACCTCTCCGTAATACGGAGTGACAATCCCAGCCTCGATCCGTGTCAACCCAATGTACACTTTCGGAGATACCAGTAGTGCACCTTTATAGTCACCCAGTTATGCTAGACGCTTTGGTACACCCAAAGCACTCTTACGGTATCCGGGAGTTACACGATCTCATGGTCTAAGGAAAGATACTTGACATTGGAAAAGCTCTAGCAAACGAACTACACGATCTTGTGCTGTGCTTAGGATTGTCTTGTCCATCACATCATTCTCCTAATGATGTGATCCCGCTATCAATGACATCCAAAGGTCCATAGTCGTGAAACCATGACCATCTATTGATCAACGAGCTAGTCAACTAGAGGCTCACTAGGGACATGTTGTGGTCTATGTATTCACACGCAGTATTACGATTTCCGGATAATACAATTATAGCATGAATAAAAGACAATTATCACGAACAAGGAAATATAATAATAATACTTTCATTATTGCCTCTGTGGCATATTTCCAACAGACATCTATTCCCCATAACCCTATCACATCGAACCTTATGTGTAGACCCTACGGGTTCAGAACCATGCGCATATGACCGAGACGCTCTCCCGTCAATAACCAACAAGGGATCTGGATACCCATGTTGGCTCCTACATGTTCCATGATGATCTCATCGGATGAACCACGATGTCAAGGATTCAAGCAATCCCGTATGCAATTCCCTTTGTCTACCGGTATAGTACTTGCCCGAATTCGATCGTCGGTATCCCGATACCTTGTTCAATCTGCTACTGCAAGTCTCTTTACTCGCCTCGAACACATCATCCCGTGATCAACTCCTTGATCACATTGTGCACATTATAATGATGTCCTACCGAGTGGGCCTAGAGATACCTCTCCGCCACACGGAGTGACAAATCCAGCCTCGATTCATGCCAACCCAATGACACTTTCGGAGATACCCACAGCACCTTTATAGCCACCCAGCATGCCAGGACGCTTTGGCACACCCAAAGCATTCCTACAAGATCCGGAGTTGCACAATCTCATGGTCTATGGAAATGATACTTGACATTAGAAAAGCTTTAGCATACGAACTACACGATCTTTGTGCTAGGCTTAGGATTGGGTCTTGTCCATCAAATCATTCTCCTAATGATGTGATCCCATTATCAACGACATCCAATGTCCATGGTCAGGAAACCGTAACCATCTATTGATCAATGAGCTAGTCAACTAGAGGCTTACTAGGGACATGGTGTTGTCTATGTACCCACACATGTATCTGAGTTTCCTATCAATACAATTATAGCATGGATAATAAACGATTATCATGAACAAGGAAATATAATAATAATAACTAATTTATTATTGCCTCTAGAGCATATTTCCAACAGT